>CM076584.1:391724528-392085733 GCA_034641835.2 Pinus albicaulis | reverse complement strand
CACATGTAGCACTATAATTCATCACATGAAACTTTGCAACACCATCTACCTACCCTATCTACTTTACACTACCATTTTCTCTCTTTTATTAGGGTGCATTTAGACTTGCAAACCCTTATCAATCTTTTTTCCCTTTTACATGGCAAATTATCTAATTCTACCCTTATTACATGTAAGGGCTCAGATTAAACTGTTGAGCACCTTTTTATTAACTCTACCTATCTACTTATCTGCCAAGATTAAACTGTTTAGCTAGATATTTATTCTATATTCTACAACATGAAATTTAAAACATGAAGGAGTCAAGTTTATACAGTTTGACTCTTCATAAATTGTGGCAAAATTTTGACAAGCTACACACAATTTCTTTATTAAAAAAAGTGAAATAGTAGTGGCATTTGGATTTGCACACTTTTCTTGGTCTATTTTTTGTTTGGGGTTCATTTCTTTCACTTTTTTGACCATTTTATTTTTCTTACCCTTTGATCTTTCTTTTAGGGTATACCCTGTTTACATTTTTTAAATTTTTTGATTTTTTTGTTTTTCTAGAATATGGAACACCTTTTCTCAAGAAAAGGTTAGAACATATTCCATAGTTCAATCAAGACAATCATGAAAAATGACACCTATTGGTATAGGAGTCTAACACTGGCTCCACTTGGGGATGGCTTTTCCTGGTGAAAAGTCAAGAACAACAGGTCAGATGCCTCAAAATGTCTTCAACTGAACCATGTAATCTTCTTTTCCTGGTGGCTTTATTATATATATGATAGTAAAACTTCTGAAGCTTAGGGCCTTCACTTCGGGCTTCAACTCCAATAAGTCACCATCGACTCAAAACTTAAAACTTTATTGCCCAGTTAGGAATTTTTTGACTTGTTCCAATCCCAAACATGCATTTGCTGTGGTTGAAAATCTTGAATTGAATATAGTCCTTTTTCTGCAACCTGAAATCTGATCTGAAACTAAAACAACACACAAAAATTTTCAAACCAACTTAATGAAAAACTAGCTGAAAATTGAAAACTAAAAAAATGCTCAAAATTCTAAGCTTTATTAGCACTCATTTACCTACTCTAATCTACTAAAAATCTTATTGAATCAGGTAATACAAAAATGCCAATGAAGCCAATCAAGTAGTTGTAAAAATAAATGGATAACTTGATTGCTTGTGATCAAAATTGGAAGTATGTTATGATCATGTGCCTTTATAATCAATGATAAGATGTGAAATGGCAATTGTTGATATATTTGATCCTCATAGATAAAACATGTTTGCAGATTTGGGCTCAAAAGATTCTCCATATAATCTGATATAGGATCAATAAAAGCATGATGTATGTTATTTACTTCTAGGCCTTCAATGACTAATTGTTCAATTGAATTATGAATATTAGACCTTGAAACTATTTCTTCAGTCTTGTGTTTGAAAGAATAATCATCCTCAATATGCAAGTCAAAAGATAGTACAATTTTCTCTTGCTTAGGAGAAGGAAGATTTTCAAAGAATTCTTTAGGATTTCGGAAATTGTATGACTGAATTTGAGAATGCAAAAGTTTGATTTCATTTTCATAATTTTCAGAAATTATATCAAGAAGCCATTTTTTAACTCGAGGAGAACATTTTCTTGATTTAAAAATAAGAAAACTCTTAGAAAATTCTCATCAAGCTGAAGTTCTAATATCTCATCCCTCAAAATAGCTAGTGATTGTTTTGTGAAATTATCATAATTATCATCATAATGATCATATTTAGGCAAATCTTCAGAATAAGGAATGTCATCAATTATAAACATTGGATCATCATATTTCTCTTCCAACAATCCCAATATGTCTTGATTAGATTGGTTGCATTCTTTTTTAAAGTCATTATTTTGCTCAATAGGAGTGCTATCAAGCAATGGGCCTTTTTGGGAAAGTAGAATAACATGAGCATAAACTCGTTCTTCTGTCCCTTCATGGATAAAAACTTTTCTACATTCATCAACATTAGAAGAAGTAGAAACAATTTCTTCATTATGTAAATATTTTGAGGATGGTTGCATGTTTAGAAGCAAATTGATTTCTTCTTCGGTGAGGGGGGGTGGGAATCTCTGAATTCTTAGATTGAAATGACAATTGTTTTTTCCCTTATCTAAAATTTGATCATGAGGTTGATTATTTTCTTTAACTCCATTCAAAACATTAAATGAAACATCATTTGTTAATACAGAGGGGTTTTGTGGATCTTGATTTATCTCTTGACTTATTTCATCTTTGTTTAACTCCTCTTGATTATTATGACATTTAACTTGAGAATGAAAGTTTTGGACTTCTTCTAATAAATCTTCAGGATGCCAATTTTCAAAATCTTCATCAATATTTTTAAGGTAATGTATAAGATCTTCAGCTTGATCACAACAATTTTCAACTAATGATAAAGATGGAAAATCTTCTTTGTAATGCTCATAAAATACCTTATGAAAATCTTTTAGAGAAAACAAACTTGCGGGTTTGAGAGCTTCATACCATTCCCTTGCTTTTCCTTCTAAGGTTCCCATGAATATCTTCATGAGGCAATCCTCATGCCAATCACCCTTCAATCTTCATGAGTGTATATGAAATTTAATGAGATGTAGTAAAGGATCATCAATATTCTCATCTTGAAACATGGGCAGATTTTCACCCCAATTTACCCTCGGTAGTTTGTGTGGAAATCCAGGTATGTGATCTCTGCTCATGGGAGCATATCTTCGTTTTATTCTTGGATCATCTTGAAAATCAACCATAATGAAAATCCACTTTATTTGTACAACCAAGTTAGATCCTTATATAAAATACAATACATATTGAATCTTAACGAGAAAGAACATAATGTCTTGGATTAAGATCCAAGTTAAAAGCCTGATCTTTCCATATTGTTCTTCCAGGTTCATTCCTCCAGTGGAGTCTTGATTGTGAAATGGATTTGGAGTCGCCAAGTGGATGATTTTAACCTTTGTGTGTCTGATCCCTGTCCACCATCATAGATCAGATCTAATCCTGTAAAACAATTCTGAAGAAAAAGATAGTTCTTAAGGAAACCAAATTTTGAGTATTTTATGATTATTTTGTTTTTTTATGAATTTTCAAAACAACTTCTACAAACTCTTCAAGAAATTTAAGATTTTGGATTAAAATTTTATCAAAGATTTATTGAACTAGAGAGTCTGATTGAATATTTGAAACCAAAGTTCAGTTTATAAGCCAAACCAGAGATAGACTAAAGCAACATTTATTTACTATGCAGTTGCAGAGCAAAATCATTTCAATGGCTACCTGGCTGATCTTCAGGCTCTGTCTATAGATTATAAGCAAACAATAGTAACAATAAAAATGATTCAGATCCCCAGTATGGTTGCCACTATGTTATCTCTCAGTTTTTCCTTGAAGTTGTGGAAAAGGAAAGTATACCCGAGGTAACCACAAACCAACCTTCAGATGCAGAATCTAGCCAATCTGCATCCAGAGAGGACTCTCTCTTTATAATTTATCTTTGTTCTTAGAAGGTTTTAGGCTAGTTATAAATCCAAGAGTTTGTTTGAAAATGGTGGAATTCGCCAACGAAGGGCAAGGTTGAATATTTTCAGGCCATTGGGCTATGGAGTCAAAGGATGGCTTTACTGGATTTCTATTCTACACACAAGATGGTTTTGCAGGGCAAGATAGCCAAACAGAGGACAATCCTTAAAATTTAAAGTGGATGGAATGATTTTGAAGGGATGAAAGGCAGCTAAGAATCTTTCACCATGTTCAAAAGAAATAAATGAAATGATTACAAACAAAGAGCAGTGAAGAATTCTTTATTATAGTAATCAAGAATGTTTAAATTAGCAAAGCAAGAGCATTTAAGAATTCATGCTTCTAACCAATTTAGAGGAAAACATTAAGAATAATCACATCTGAAATCAGAGTACAATTAAGTAAATTCTGATTTAATATTTTATGCCAATTATTCAGAAAGGGACACAATGATATTATAAACTGATATAAAACTTAAAACATAGGATAGAAAGACTTATTGAACTGCAATCCGACACATGAATCCTACAAAAAGTCCTGAGCTTCAAATTGTCATCCAGCAAGCCACAAATAAATTTCTCCAAAACACTTTTTATTCCAAAAACATCAATGTCACAACGAAGTAGTAGAATCCACCCTCAATACTTTCTTTGAGGGTTTATTTATACAAAAAACGATTTAAAATATCTCACACTAACCTAGAAAATAATCTAGGGTGACTAATAAATAAGTTACAATAGAAAGGAGACAAATGGTCTCATAGATAGGATAAAAAGCAACTGTTGGTGTGCAGTTTCCTCCCTTTGTGGATGAGCTGGAGTCAGGTCCTACAATAGGGCTCGATGCTGTCCTTCTGAGTAATTCCTTTTTACTGACTTGCTTTTCTGATACTCTTTGTTTCTACTGATACTCTTTTAACTTCCAAACTGATACTCTTTAACCTGTGCTCATTATTTATCCTTTACATGATAGTAAAAAGACAAAATTCTCTACCTGAAGATAGATTTCACAAAATTTTCAATAAGTCATCCCACCATTGATCTTCTGCTATTATGGTTCTTTTAAGTTTTCTTAATGTTTCATCGGCCTCTGTGTACCTGAAGAAAGTAGGCATGTTTGGGAATAAATACCTTATTTCATACTCAAGATGAAACAAATCCTTTAATCCGTCGTAGAGATTCCTCCCTGTTGCCAATGTTGCTTGTGACGAACTGATAGAATGAGCAGTTGTGTTATGAGCATGTATACCTATTTTATTAACATAGGTTTCTAGGTCCATTATTTTGTCCTCTGAGAGCATAGGACTGGGTAATCCACTGTCTAATAAAGCTTGAAACTTCTCTTTGAAAGCATTAATTTCTTCCAGAATATCTGAGCATTTCCTTTCCAAATTTTGCATAAGAGTTCTTTTGGTAAAAACTCTTTTTATTTATAAGATAGTCCCTGTCCTGTCTTCAATTCCAACTCTTGCGAGTTGTTGCTTAGTCTGGGTGTTCAAAAATTGTATAAGCTGATTGGCTTGCTCAGGTCTGCCTTTTAATTCATCTCTTGTTCTGTTTATTTCTTCCGTGGCTACTTTGAGCAAGTCATTTTGTTCAAAGATGGTTTGAAAAAAGGACCAAACACTCTTTATTGACTCAACTATACTATCCCAAAGAATCTCATTTATTTCCCTCAAAGGCTTTTCTAATGAAAGATCTCTTTCTAAAGCCTTAACCAATTTTTCCAGCCTTTTAATTTCCCTGGTATTATCAGCAACAGTCTTTTTAGACGCATCATATTTCTGCTCCAAATTTACTAGCTGCAATTTTGTGGTTTGAAGTTCTGTAACTCTGAGTTTTAAACTTTCCATTTGCTTTGCCAATTCATCAGAACTCAAACTAGAAGTATTTACCTGTGCTGACTCTGTTTGTGGATATGCTGCTATGGTACCTGTAGTGATCTCTATTGTAGATGCTTGCATGATATCTTCTTTTTCTTTTAATGCCTGTTCCAATTCTCTCTCTGTTTCACTCAGTTGCTCAGTCATTTTCAAGAGCAACTCCATCATTTCTTCCTGTGAATTTCCCTTCAAAACTTCTTAAGTCTGGGGGTGCCTTGAGGCTATCAATTTCAACTGCTTTCTCAGTGCAGCGATGTCATCATCATTCTTTTTAATTAGTGCCTCAATGCTTTTTATATCTTTGGGATTATGACCCAAACTGATGATTATTTCTTCCAGAGACTTTATTCTGTTATCTTTTTCCTGAGAAGAAGCCTTCTCAATTTGCAACTGGGTGTTTGTATTATTTAAAGAATCTTGCAATGTATGGGCTACCATTGCTTTATTAGTAAGAGTGGAATATATAATTTCCCCAGTTTGTTTATGCAACTCTATTTGGTCCAAGGGATGAATGTCTTTTGCCAGGACCTCAAAATTGGTCATAATATAATAAGATGCTGTCTTGGGTTTTGGCACCTTGGATTTGAAATGGCTCATCATCATTTTGCTTTGTTGAATGTCAAATGCTGACATCAATATTTCTTGATTGTGTGGATCTATTCTAAGATACTGATCATATACCTGCATTCTCAAAGGGTCATTCTTTGCTTTTATATTAATAAAATTTCTCTTTATGTCACCTGTATCTGTTTTTGGCTGTTTAAAGGAAGAGACTTCAATACTCAATTGTTTTTGCAATGCTTTTCCTTTGTGGCCTGTGTGTGTTTCACTAACTGTGCCAGTTAGTTGACTATCTTCTCTTTCATCATCAATTATTTCATCTATAGTTTCCACTTCTGGGAGTGGATTGAGTTTCTGCTTTTTAACTTGATGTAGCTCTGAGGATCCTTTGGGAGGAGTAGGATCTGGAACCTGTCTTTTCTTGCCTATTTCCATATTAGATGGAGTTTGGAATTCTGAAACTTCAGGATGATTTACTTGAGTAGTAGAAAACTGTGTTTGATCTGGTGCCCTGGAGGTTTGAGGTTTCTCTGCCATGATGAAAGTTTCAATGACCTGTATTTCAGGTTCTTTCCCTTTGCCTTTAGACTCTACTGCAATTGATGGACTATCTTCTTGTAATCCCTGTTGGAGATTTCCTGCTGAAGAAGTGCCAATGTGAGGTACCTGCACTTGACCACAAGATTCTAGGTCATATTTCTTCTCAAGATCTTTCATAATTTTGTTTATATTGTCTTCTTCACTATCTTGCTCAACTAGTGTTCCTTCCACCCACTCATCTTGATTAGCATATCGTTCTATTTCTGGAATCCTGTGGTGAAAGTAAAGGGATAATTTGTTCTTCATTCTTTTGTCACAGATAAAACTGAATGGATCATATGGAACCCAACGGAAACTCCTTTGTAACTTGTACTGGTTTTGTAGTATATCTTAAGCTATATAAGCTAGGCATCGATGAATAGGAAACTGAAAGAGGTTTATCTCACCAACATAGTTATCCACAATAACCTCTTTCACTTTTTACATATCTATTACGGATTGAGAAATAAGAAGATATCATTGGACCCCAAGTTTGCAGAATTGTTGGAGCAGATTGCACAAAGAAAGGAAGCAGTTAGTGACTTGGATGCCTCATCATCAAATAAGATTTGGATCAAATTCGAATTTTATTGGCAATGAAAGATGCAAAGTCATATTTTACAGCAGGAGGCTGTCCAGGAGTGAAGATGGATAATAATACTAGGGTTAATTCATCAACATACTCACTAGTATTAAAACCCAGTACAAAGGATATCATATTCAGGATGAGCTTGCCTAAATTAGTAAAATAAGCAAAACCATAGGGAGGAGGGCCCTTAGGCTGATGTTCAGGTAACATAAAGGTCTGGAAAATGCATTTCAATTTTTCTTGGGACAATTGAGTAGACTTTTCAAGCAGTTCTTCCATGGACAAGGGAGTAAGGTTTTGATCAGGTTCAAAATGGAGCATTGTATTTATAGCTTGAGGAGTAATGGGGAACAGGACACTCTGGTCAAGAGACAACACTGCCCTTTGAGTTGAATCATAGTTGGAGTGACAGTAGTGGATAATTTCTGGGAATATACGGACTGAGGGGATGAGATATCTTGGGAAATTGGATTCCCATAACCCAATGATATCCAAAATTTTCGAAAAATCATCTCTGCAGCGACAATAACTTCGAAGGGGACTTTCATCGAAAACTAAGTCTTTAATTTGAAAGTCTTTGTCCACTAATGGCAAGTATTCTAACTCTCTATGAGGGACATTTAATGGGGTTACATTCAGAGCTGCCGGAGCTTCCATTTTGGTTCTTGTGTATTCAAAATGGAAGTTTCGGGGTTTTCTTCATAGACCGGGCGCAATTTTGATTCTGGGAGCTTTGATTTTACTTGCAGGAACTAGAATAGACTGATATTAACCCTTTTTCAGACTCTGGCGTGAATTTTTAACAGATGAAAGTGGATTTTTCAAAGAGTTCTAGCAAGAAATCGAATAAATACCTATTTGATGGAGAAGTTTGCAATTTACAGATACTGGTCAATGGCGGATGGATGCTTGGGCACTGGTCTAACAATGGCGTTCTCAAAGAATACTTCTTGGCTGTGTTTTAATCACGACTTTCGAATTTCTTTCGCAGACGAATCGTTTCGTCATAGTTGAAATGGCGTAAAAATACACCTGCTTTTTGTTTTATTTACAAAGTCAATGGGGATTTTTCTTTTTCCGAGGATGACGTCATTTGGTACGGGAGGATACGTCACCGGGACTGGGCGGTAAGCGGTAATTTCAGCACCACTTTCGGGAGATGGTGGTATTTAGCGGGGAGGCAGCGATTCCATTTGGAGATCGACACGTGGCTGGTGCACTATTCCAAAACCACTGCCATCCCGTGCGTTAACTTTCGGACGTAAGACAGCCAACGGAATGATCATTGTCCGTCGATTTCCGGAGGGGTGATCTAACGGTGGATGGGACGTGAAGTTGACGGGGGTTTTAATGTGCGGGCCCGACGGGGTTTTAAAATGATTAACTTTAATTAAATATCCCGGGAGGCATTTGATTGGCGGAAAACTGGTTTATTAATTAATTCGGGTGAGTAATTAATTCCATTGTTAATCACGGTTGCAGCGGGGTTAGGGAATTTTAACTATGGTTAGGGTGTCGGGCGGAATTGAAACACCAAGGGGATGGGTCACGGAGGCTCGGGGGATTTTCGAAGTTTTAGTTTAAATTAAAACTTCGGGTTTATTTATTTTTTCGTTTTAAACATATAAAACTATATGTAAAAAACCTTTTTCGATATTTTATTATATGGTAATAAATAAATGTCATTTATTAACCATAGGGGTAGGGAATAATTTATATGGGTATATTTTAGCCAAAGGGTTTTATTGGGGGGATTTTTATTTTAAAAGGGATTAAATAAACTTTGGCCAAAACTTAGAATAAATGGGTTTTTTGGGATATTATTGTAAAAGGGAATTATAGATAATAGGATAAGGTATTTCAATAAGAAATTAATAAATAAATCAGATGTTAATATGACAAAGGGACAAGGAAAACTCAAAATACTTTACACAACTAAGAAAGTGAAGATCTTTGAAGTAAATTATATCATCTCAATTTCAACACTTAAACATAGAATAGCAAGTGATTTTGAGGGTTTATTATGGAAATTTGCATGATTTTCCTAAGTAAAATAGGATTTTACTTAGGAAAAGGATAAAAGTGAATGATTATAATGATAAATAACTTCAAGTACTTAGGTCTTTTTTATCATTAGGCCGAGGGTCCGGTCCCTCCAAAAGTCAAGGAAATGCCTTGAGCCCCTTTAATCTCCAAATACCTTAGCACTTTGGGGAAATTAGTAAAAATATTAGGGAGAAAGTGATGTGGGAAGTTAATGATTTTGACTTTGCTTTCTGTGAATTTTCCAGTGCATTTTCTGCTTCAATATTTGTGATGAAATTAAAAGATTAAACACATTTAGCACCATCATTCATTACATGAAACTTGGGCAACACCATCTACCTACCCTATCTACTTTACACTACCATTTTCTCTTCTTTATTAGGGTGCATTTGGACTTGCAAACCCTTATCAATCTTCTTTTCTTTTACATGGTAAATCTATCTAATTCTACCCTTATTACATCCAAGGGCTCAGATTAAACTGTTGAGCACCTTTTATTAATTCTACCTATCTACTTATCTGCATGAAAATGACACCTATTGATATAGGAGTCTAACACTGGCTCCACTTGGGGATGGCTTTTCCTTGTGAAAAGTCAAGAACAGCAGGTCAGATGCCTCAAAATGTCTTCAGACATGAACATGTAATCTCCTTTTTCTGGTAACTTTATTGTATATATGATAGTGAAACTTTTGAAGCTTAGGGCCTTCACTTCGGGCTTCAACTCCATGAAGTCACCATCCAATCAAAACTGATGCATTAGAAAGGATATATTATGTACAAGTTAGAAAAAATCAGAACATCCTAGTAAATAGGATCAAAATAGTGCTTTAGCATTCGACCATTGACTGGTCCTTCCTCAGCTTCTGAATTGTCCAAATTCTTCAAAAAGTATGTGTTGTTCCCCTGTAAGGCATGAATGATGTAAGGCCCTTTCCATAAAAAATCAAATTTCCCATGTTTCCCTTTATCTTCTCTCCTGGAATCCCAGCTTAGGACTTTGTCTCCTAGTTGAAAATCTTCTGCTTTAGTTCTTTTGTCAAACATTTTCTTTAGCTTTTCCTGCAAGACTTGGGATCGTTGATACACTTCTTCTTTGGTTTGCTGCAAGTGAATTTTTTGGTTAATTCTTCTTTGAATATCATTTGGTTCCACTTGAGCCTCCTGATGTAACTTCATAACAGGAATTCCTAAGGATGAGGGGAATCTTGCCTCAATACCATAAACTAATTCATATGGACTGGTCCCAATTGATTTCTTAGTTGTAAGTCTGTCTGCCCACAATGCATTGGCCAGTTTCTTATGCCAGTTCTTTTTATTTTCTTCCAACAATTTTTTGATGATATTAATAAGGCTTTTATTGGAAGATTCTGCCAGTCCATTACCCTGGGGGTAATAGGCTGTTGAATGGCCTAAAGTGATGTGATATTTATTGCAGAAACTAATCATTTTCTTAGACCTAAATGCAACATCATTATCTGTTATAATTTTCTCCAGACAGCCAAATCTTGAAATTATATTGGTTTCTAAAAACCCTATAATTACATAATAAATGGCTTGTCTACATGGGATAGCTTCAATCCATTTAGTAAAGTAATCTGTGGCAGTAAGAATCCATCTGTGTTGCCCAGAAGAAGAGGGATGAATTTCTTCAATAAAATCTAATCCCTATTGTTGAAAGGGTCTCTCTATGGAAATTGGTTTTAATGGTAAAGGTAACACCTTTTTTTTACCCTCAAAGACCTGACACTTATGGCAAGAAGTTACAAATTTTTTAACATCTGAAAACAAGGTTGGCCAGTAAAGACCAGCCCTTAAGATTTTATCTGCAGTTGACTTCTAGTAGAGGTGTCCACCAAAATCCCCTGCATGAAATTCATTAAGTACCTTGTCAGTTTCATCTTTTAATAAACAATTTAATAGGATTCCATCATGATTCTTCCAAAAAAGAGCACTATCTAAAATACAATATTTTAAAGATGTCATTTTCAAAAATCTTTGTTTCGTTCTGGACAACCCTGGAGGAGCTTGCAGGTTTAGCAAAACATAAATAATATCAGTGTACCAGGGTGAATCTAAAAAGGCTTGACTGATGTGTGGAGTCGCCATCTCCTGTTCGTCATCTAGCTCGTTGATGTCCAAGGCTTGCAAATTAGTTTCAGTCATGAGTTGAGCCAAACCTTGACCTTTTATGAGTTTTGTTGGTTTAATCTCAATATCATATTCTAATATGGTAGCTATCCACTTACCCCTTTTGCCTTCAATACCATCTTGAGTCAAGATGTCTTTAACGACAGCATTAGGTACATAAGCTATCACATGAGAATATAATATATAAATCCTAAAATCTTTAATTGCTTTTACAAGTGCAAAAGACTGTTTCTCCATGATATTGTATTTCAAAGATGCATCCCTAAGTGCTTTACTAAAAAATTCTATTGGTTTTTCACACCCTTGATCATCTTTTTGTAGTAAAACAGCTGCAACTGTATGTTCAGAAGCAAATGAAAAAATAATGAAATCTCTATCAAACTTTGGACTGGTAAGAACTGGTGTTCTTGTTAAAGCCATTTTGATTTCTTCAAATGATTGCTTGGCTTCTACATTCCAGTCAATGCTTGAATCCTTTCTCAACATGTTAGTAAGTAATCTAAGTAATTCAGCTAAACTGGAAATAAACCTTCTCAAGAAATTAATCTTTCCTATGAAAGCTTGAAGTTCTTTAATATTTCTGGGATGAGGTATCTGCAAAATTGCTTGTATTCTTTCTGGATCAATCCTAATGCCATCTTTAGAAATAATATTGCCTAAGAGCTTTCCTTCTTCCAAACCAAACAATGAATTTTTAGGGTTTAAAGAAATCCCATACTTTCCGCACTTTATAAACACTTTCCTTAGATGATCTAAATGTTGCTGATCTGTTTTGGAAAAAACTGTTAAATCATCTAGATAAATTACCAGAAAATCATGTATTTCTTTAGCAAAAGCAATGTCCATTGCTCTCTGAAATGTAGCTCCTGCATTCTTGAGTCCAAATGGCATTTTGACATATTTAAAAGTACCCCATGGTGTTGTAAATGTTGTTTTATCTTGATCATCAGGATGAACCAGAATTTGGTTATACCCTGAAAATCCATCCAGAAGAGATATTCTTGAAGATCCCACTACCCTCTGTAGAATATGGTCCATTTTAGGCAAAGGATAGTTATCTTTTAAATAAACTTTATTCAAATTTCTCAAATCGACACACAGTCTAATTTCACCAGTCTTTTTCCTTGTTGGTACTAAATTAGAAACCCATTCAGAGAACCTAATAGGAGCTATAATTCCTGCTTCATACATCCTTTTAATTTCTTTTTCAATTGAAGGTAGTAAAACATGATTGATCCTTCTAAGTTTTTGTTTGAAAGGTTTCTGGTCTGGTTTCAAAGGTATTGTATGCTGAATGATTGATGTATCATATGATTTAAGATCTTCATAACTCCAGGCAAAAACATCCTGGAATTCTTTTAAAAGTTCAACATATTTAACCTTTTGATCTTCTGGTAGAGATTTAGATAGTTTAACCATTTTGGGATTTTTTGGGGTTCCTAAGTTGCATTCTTCAATATCAGCCTTAACAGGTTCCATTTTGGGCTTAAATGGAATGTCATTTGAGTCAAAAAGATCTTCCAAAGGAGTTAATCCTTTGGACAAATAATTATTTTTTAGATTAACGATTTCTGTCTCATCTTCTATGATCTCATCAGATTCCATTTGTTTCAAATCTTGCATATCTTTTTCAGTGAATTTGGTTGGGTGAAGCATATGAATTTCCATCTCTTCAGAAATATTTGTTTCTTGTTCATCTACTTGATCAGATTTATTGATTGTTATGTCTTCATCTATATTACTGTTAGAAAACTCATTTTCTAGTGTCAAAAAACTATTGATCTGATTGTTATTTACAAATACTTGCCAATTCATTAGATTGTCCGGTATAGCAGGTCTATGTCTAATCTCAGCTGTGAACTGATGATTAGGTCCAAAAGGCAATTTACATGTGCTAGCGAACATTGCAAGGCTGTGAGCATGCAAATTTTGTTTCCTGGGAATCTTGGCAAGTTGAGCTTGTAGAAAAGTGTTGAAAATTTCCACAACTGTTTCTCTGTATTGTTTCAATCTGGGATCTTTTGTTGAACATTCGCCATTAATCTGTTGGATAATTAATTCAGAGTCTCCTACGATTGATACTCTAATTGCTCCTAACTTTTTGACATGTTTAAGCCCTAGCAAAAGAGATTCGTACTTAGCCATGTTGTTAGTGCATTTAAAATTCAATCTATAAGAATGACCTTCGGCATGATCATTTTCAACATTATGTAACCAAATTCCAGCCCTTGCTCCTAACTTGTTTACTGAGCCATCAAATTCTAAATGCCACAGGATTTCATGTTCATAATCTTCATCAACTGTTTTAACATGTTTCTTAACAGGAACTAGTTTTTTAGCTTTTTCTGGAATTTCTTGTTTTTCTGGTGTTTCTTTGTCTTCGGAAATTTCTTCGATCTGAACAGTGGATTTATTTGTAGTTTCTGTTTCAGGTGCTTCTAGCTCAGTAGGAAGGTCCATTTCAGCATTATAAAGGATGAAAGAATCCATATCAGAATGTACTGAATAGACAAGGAAGTTTTCATGCTTCTCATGGCTACTCACCAAGTACTTCATCAAGGTTTCTCTATATAATCTTTTAGGTTGACCAAATATTGAAATAGTGGCATATGACATGTTTAGTTGAATAGATCCTCCAAGTTTAGCACCCCAGGATCTGGACAACAACATACCATATTTAGGAGGAATATCAGCCACTACTATATCCATCAAAACAGACTTCGCAGGGTATTGCACCAAAGTAACACACAAATCTTTAATCAAACCTAAACATCTAACCTGACTAGAATCAAAAGAAAACAAATCTTTATACGGTCTGGTAATGTCTAAATTTAATCTTTCCATCACAGCTTTTGGCATCAAATTGTGGGATGCTCCAGAATCAAGCATAGCATTGTGGAGTATTTTGTCATGAACGTTCAGGCTCACATAAAATGGAGGAGTTCCTCCACTTTCTGGTTTGCCATTTACTTCGGGGCCAAAAAGTAGTTTGGGTTGATCATCAAGGATATTCACTGAATCACCCATTCCAGTAATGTTAATGTTAAGAGTTTTGCTGATTTGGCTTCTATAGATATCGTGTTTAGCTAATTTTGATAAAGGAACAACTATCTTTAGTTTGCCTATTTCAGCCTCTAGATTGAAAGGTTTTTCTGTTTGAGCTCTAGTGTTCTGAGCAGTTGGGTTTTCTCTATTTTTTGGGTCTTCAACGTTTTTCTCTTTTTCATGAGTGAAATTATGATTTGAAGGTGTTTCTGGATTAACTTCTACTGTTTCTTCTACGTTTCCTACAGGAAGAAAAGTATTAGATTGTTGTTTATTGTTTGGTTGGTTGTCAGACACATCTTCAATTATTGGATTTGAGGGGTTAGGAGTTGTCCTAGACAGAATCTGTATAGGGGGAATGTTTTGTACAGGAGGGATTTTACCTTTGACATTTTGTTTTACAGCTTTCTGTTTGCTATTCTCTGGCACATCAATCTGTCTGCTTCTCAAATTGTACTGTTTATGAACCTCATAAATTGCTGTGTCATAGCCTTCCTTAAAATCAAAAGTTTCACCTGAATGAGTTTGGAATGTTTCAAGGATGTGATTCTCTTGATCATCCTGGGATAGGAAAACTTCTGGTTCTTTTTTGTCTTTAGTTACATTGCTTATTTCTACATCTTCTGTAGGTTCTTCAAAAGTTGAGCCTTCAACAAAATTTTCTTGGAAAGGTGGCCTGATGTTTTGGTCAGGGACATTCTTTCCAATATTTTGGTTCTGATTTCTTCTAAAGTTTGGGTTTCTTACAACATTATCACCAGTAGATTTTCTTTCAATTGTCTCCACTCTGTCTCCTAATCTTTCCATACCTTTAATGATTGCATCCAGCTTTCTTTCAAAAGCTGAAGATTCTTCATTCAGAGGCATTCTTCTTTCGGCCCTAGCTCTGGCTCGTTTTTCTATAAGATTTGCTTCCACACTAACTACTATGCTCTGCATTTCTTCTAGGGTTTGGGGGGCTCTTTCCCTGAGTGAATAGGCTATGTCAGAGTCAAAACCATCTGGGAATTTGACCAATACTGAGTCAGGAGGGGGTCTGAGGTTCTGGGGAACAACGTTATATGCTTCGTTGAATCTTATTATGTAATCTTGCACTGTTTCATTAGGTCTTCTCCTTAATTTTTCAAATTCTAATAGGATCTGAAGAGGGTCTTTCTTATTCTCCCATCTATTCAAAAATGCCCTATACAAAGCTGGTAAATCAGCAATACTGTTTGGAGCAAGGGCCCTAAACCATGTCCTAACTTCCCCAGTAAGACTCTGAACACAAATTCTCATTCGGACATCATCAGTGTCAATTTCATAGAATTCAAAGTAATCAGTCATCCTTTTGGTATGTTGTTGAGCTGTGTAAGTACCTGAGCCATCAAAAGGTGTGATCTTACTTTGATAATCTTGGGGCAAAGCCACAGGGTTGGCTGGCAACTGTAAAGGAGCATATCTATTGGCCATTGGAAGGGGTAATGGAATAATAGGTGGTGGTGGTCTGGATGGAGGAGTAGAAGGGGTGACTGGTGTTTGAAAAGCTTGAGGAAAAGTAACTGAACTTGGGGAAGCTTCAGTAATTACAGAAATGTTTGAACTTTCTTCAAAGGTCTGTTCAGATGAAATGGAGTTTTGTAAATGTCTGTCAAGGTGATATGAAACAAATCTGAATTGCAAATCTTCAAAAAACAATGGATCTGGAACTAATCTTGATAATTCGGTTTCAGAAAAATTTACAAATAAGGATGTTTCAAATCACTCATCAAAAGGAATTTCGTCAAAATATATAATCTTGACAGGACAGGAATGTGATCTAGAAAGAGGTCTGGAACTTCCAGAACTCTCTTGACTTCCTCTTTCAGAACTTTCTTGACTTCCTTGTCTTCTAAGAATCTTAGGAATCAGATTTGGATTTTCAAATATCGGTGGTGGATTAGGGTCAGGATTTGACCTGGTATGACGAATCCTTTCTGAAGCCAGTTTTCCTAGACTTTATCTTTTTGGATTTTTGGTTTTAATTGAAATGAAAGTACAACTTCTACAAATTCTTCAAGAAATAATGATTTATGATTAAAATTTTCTCAAATATTTATTGAACTAGAGAGTCTGATTAAACATTTGAAACTAAGGTCTAGTGTATAAGATAAATCAGAGATAGACTGAAGCAACATTTATTTACTATGCAGTTGCAAGGAACAAGCATTTCAAAGGCTACCTGGCTGATCTTCAGATTCTGTCTATAGATTATAAGTGAACAATATTAATAATAAAAATGATTCAGATCCCCAGTAGAGTCGCCACTATGTTATCACTTAGGTTTTCCTTGAAGTTGTGGAAAAGAAAAGTATACCCGAGGTAGCCACAAACCAACCTTCGGATGCAGAATCTAGCCAATCTGCATCCAGAGAGGGCTCTCTCTTTATGATTTATCTTTGTTCTTAGAAAGTTTTAGGCTAGTTATAAGTCCAAGAATTTTTTTTTGAAATGGTGGAATTCGCCAACTAAGGGCAAGGTTGAATATTTTCAGGCCATTGGGCTATGGATTCAAAGGATGGATTTACTGGATTACTATTCTACACACAAGATGGCTTTGCAGGGCAAGATAGCCAAACAGAGAAAATTTTTTAGAATTTAAAGTGGATGGAGTGGGTTTGAAGGGATAAAAGCCAGTTAAGAATCTTTCAGCATGTTCAAAAGAAAGAAATGAAATGATTACAAATAAAGAGCAGTGAAGAATTCTTTACTATAGTAATCAAAATGTTTAAATTAGCGAAACAAGAGCAATTAATAATTCGTTGCTTATAACCAATTTAGAGGAAAACATTATGAATAATCACAATTGAAATCAGAGTACAATTAAGTAAATTATGATTTATTCTTTTATGTCAATTATTCAGAAATGGACACGATGATAATATAAAAAGATATAAAAATTAAGACATAAGATAGAAAGACTTATTGAACTGCAGTCCGACACATGAATCCTGCAAAAAGTCCTGAGCTTCAAATTACCATCCAGCAGGCGACAAATAAATTTCTCCAAAACACTTTTATTCCAAAAACATCAATGTCACTGTGAAGTAGTAGAATCCACCCTCAATATTTTATTCAAGGCTTTATTTATACAAAAAATTATTTAAAATATCTCACACTAACCTAGGAAATAATCTAGGGTGAATAATGAATAAGTTACAGTAAAAGAGGAGACAGATGGTCTCGTAGATAGGACAAAAAGTAACTGCTGGTGTGCTTTTTCCTTTCTTTGTGGATGTGCTGGGGGCAGGTCCTACAATAGGGCTCGATGCTGTCCTTTTGAGTAATTATTTTTGACTACTTTTCTTGTGTGATACTCTTTATTTATACTGATACTCTTTAACCTTTAATCATCTATTTATCCTTTACACAATAGTAAAAGGAAAAATTTTCTATCTGAAGATGAATTTTAAAAAATTTCCAACAGGTCTTCCCACCATTTGTCTTCTGCTATTACAGTTCTTTTGAGTTTTCTTAATGTTTCATCGGCCTCTGTGTATCTGAAAAAATTGGGCCTATTAGGGAACAAATACCTTATTTCATGCTCAAGATGAAACAAATTCTTTAACCTGTCATGGAGATTCTTCCCTATTGGCAATGTTGATTCTGATGAGCTGGTAGAGGAACATGTGACGTTGTGAGCATGTATGTCCAATTTGTTTACATAAGTTTCCAATTCCATTATTTTTTCTTCTGAAATTATCGGACTGGGAAACCCGCTGGCTAATAAAACATTAAACCTTTCTTTAAATGCACTGATCTCTTGCTGAATATCTAAACATTTTCTTTCCAAATTTTTCATAAGAGTTCTCTTGGTAAAAACTATTTTTATTTCTAAAATAGTACCTATCATGTCCTCAATTCCAAGCTCTGCAAGCTACTGCTTGGTCTGGGTGTTCAAAAACTGTATAAGTGGATTCGCTTGCTCAGGTTTGTGCCTTAATTCTTCTCTTATTTTGTCAATCTCTTCCTGAGCTACTTTGATCAAGTCATTTTTTTCAAAGATTATTTGAACAAAGGACCAAATACTCTTTATTGAATCAATAATATTATTCCAAAGAATTTCATTTCTTTCTCTTAAAGACTTTTCTAATGAGAGATCTTTTTCTAAAGCCTTAACCAATTTTTCCAGCCTTTTGATTTCCCTGGTATTATCAGCAACAGTCTTTTTAGACATATCATATTTCTGCTCCAAATTTACTAGCTGTAATTTTGTGGTTTGAAGTTCTGTGACTCTGAGTTTTAAACTTTCCATTTGTTTTACCAATTCATCAGAACTTAAACCGGAAGTGTTTACCTGTGCTGACTCTGTTTGTTGATCTGCTGTTGTGGTACCTGTAGTGATCTCTGTTGTAGATGTTTGCATGATATCCTGTTTTTCTTTTAATGCCTGTTCCAATTCTTTCTCTGTTTCACTCAGTTGCTCAGTCATTTTTAAGAGCAACTCCATCATCTCTTCCTGTGAATTTTCCTTCAAAACTTCTTGGGTCTGGGGATGCCTTGAGGCTGGCAATTTCAGCTGCTTTCTCAGTGCAGCTATATCATCATCTTTATTTTTAATTAGTTCCTCAATGCTTTTGATATCTTTGGGATTGTGACCCAAACTGATGATTATATCTTCCAGAGACTTTATTCTGTTATCTTTTGCCTGAGAAGAAGCCTTCTCAATTTGCAATTGGGTGTTTGTATTATTTAAAGAATCTCGCAGCCTAAGGGCTGCCATGGCCTTATCAGTAAGGGTGGAGTATATCATTTCCCCAGTTTGTCTATGCAACTCTATCTGGTCCAAGGGATGAATGTCTTTTGCCAGGACCTCAAAATTGGTCCTAATATAATCAGATGCTGTCATGGGCTTTGGCACCTTGGATTTGAAATGGCTCATCATCATTTTGCCTTGTTGAATGTCAAATGCTGACATCAATCTTTCCTGATTGTGTGGAGCCATTTTTAGATACTGATCATATACCTTCATTCTCAATGGATCATTCTTTGCTTTTATATTAATGAAAGTTCTCTTTATATCACCTGCATCTGTTTTTGGTGGCTTAAAAGAAGATACTTCAGTACTCAACTGTTTTTGAAATTCTTTTCCTTTGTGGCCTGTGTGTGTTTCACTAACTGTGCCAGTTAGTTGACTATCTTCTCTTTCATCATCAAACATCTCATCAATAATTTCCACTTCTAGAAGTGGATCGGGTTTCTGCTTTTTAGCTTGATGTAGCTCTGAGGATTCTTTGGGAGGAGTAGGATCTGGAGCCTGTCTTTTCTTGCCTATTTCCATATTAGATGGAGTTTGCAATTCTAAAACTTTAGGATGATTTACTTGAGTAGGAGAAACCTGTGTTTGATCTGGTGCCCTAGAGGTTTGAGGTTTCTCTGCCATGATGAAAGTTTCAATGACATGTATTTCAGGTTCTTTCCCTTTGCCTTTAGACTCTACTGCAATTGATGGACTCTCTTCCTGTAATCCCTGTTGGAGATTTCCTGCTGAAGAAGTGCCAATGTGAGGTACCTGCACTTGACCAAAAGATTCTAGGTCAAACTTTTTCTCAAGATCTTTCATAATTTTGTTTATATTGTCTTCTTCACTATCTTGCTCAACTAGTGTTCCTTCCACCCACTCATCTTGATTAGCATATTGTTCTATTTCTGGAATCCTGTGGTGAAAGTAGGGTGATGATTTGTTCTTCATTCTTTTGTAACTTGAAATGGTTTTGCAATATATTTTCCGCTTCATGTTCAGCATCCCTAGAATTGCATATGAAGGGACCTAATTGACTTTTGATCCTGAGTTGGGCTTTCTTTTTTACACTACAAAAATGAATCATATCAGAATTATTCATTTGCCTGAAATATTCTAAGGAAAAAAGTCTCATAGGAACATATTTTGGCAACCTGAATGGATACAATTCACATCCATATATTCTGATGACTGAATGATTTTGGTATAAATACCAGTCCCCAACTTTATATGTCCTTGAAAGCTGCAAAGTCTTCTTAATCTCATTACTGAGCCTTGGAGGGGGAATTCCTGTCAACAAGGTAGTTGCAGGATATACAAAAAGATCGATGAACTCGGCATAAGAATAGGGAGAATCATAAGAAGAATGAGTTATGGCAGACCAAAAAATAACTGATCTAGGGTTTCCCTTGGCATCAAGCTTTTTAACAGGGAAAGGGAACTTCTCTAATTGATAATAGATGAGGAGATGGTAAATAACTGAGGAATATTTGAACACTTTCTCATTATCTAGCCTCATGAACTGGTCATGGATTTTATTGGAAATGAAGGATGCAAAATCATATTTTACTGCAAGAGGTTGCCCAGGAGTAAAGATAGACAACAATACCAAGGTTATTTCATCAACATATTCACTTGTATTGAAACCCATAATAAAGGATATCATATTGAGGATGAGTCTGCCCAACTTATTAAAATAAGAAAAACCATATGGAGGGGACCCCTTAGGTTGATGTTCAGGCAACATAAAAGTCTGGCAAATGCATTTTAGTTTTTCTGGGGACAGTTGGGTAGACTTTTCAAGTAGTTCTTCCATGGACAAAGGAGCAAGATCTTGATCAGGTTCAAAATGGAGCATTGCATTGATGGCTTGAGGAGTGATGGGGAAAAGGATACTCTGGTCAGGAGACAACACTGCCCTTTGAGTTGAATCATAGTTGGAGTGACAGTAGTGGATGATTTCTGAGAAAATATAGACTTAGGGGATAAGATATCTTGGGAAATTGGATTCCCACAACCCAATGACATCCAGACCCTTCGAATAATCGTCTCTGCAGCGACAATAATTTCGAAAGGGACTTTCATCGAAAACCAAATCTTTAATTTGAAAGTCTTATCCACTAAGGGAAAGTATTCTAACTCTCTGTGAGGGGCATTCAATGGGGTTACATTCAGGGCTACCGGAGTTTCCATTTTGATTCTTGTGTATTCAAAATGGAAGTTTCTGGGTTTTGTTCACAGACCGGGCGCAATTTTGATTCTAGGAGCTTTGATTTTACTTGTAGGAACTCGAATAAACTGACATTAACCCTTTTTCAGACTCTGGCATGAATTTTAACATAGAAAAGTGGATTTTTCAAAGAGTTTCAGCAGGAATCTGAAAAAAATACCTGTTCAATGGAGAAATTCGAATTTTACAGAGACTGGTTGATGGCGGATGGACACTTGGGTACTGGCGTAGCAATGGCGTTCAGCAATTTGGTAGGCGGCGTCTCAAACAGCGGAATTTTCAAATTTTTCAGAGGAGGACGAAGTCGTTTTCAGCAGTGAAAATGACAGAAAAACACGATTTTTTGTTTTATTTACAATTCAACGGGGATTTTGATTTTTTCGAGGATGACGTCATCCGGTACGGGAGGACGCATCACCGGGACTAGGCAGTAAGCGGTAATTTCCGCACCGCTCTTTGGGAGATGGTGGTATTTAGCGCGGGGGCAGCAATTCCATTGATCAACTGACACGTGGTCGGAGAACTATTCCAAAACCACCGTGCCCCCGCGCGTTATCTTCCGGACGCACGACGGCCAGCGGAATGATCCTAGGCCGTTGATCTTCGGGAGGGCGATCTGACGATGGAGGGTACGTGGAATTGGCAGAGTATTAATGTGCGGGCCCGACGGAGGTTTTAAAACGTGATTAACTTAATTAAATATCCCGGGGGGCTTTCGATTGGTGGTATGAATGGTTATTAATTAATCCTGGTGATTAATTAATCCCATAGTTTATTCACGGTTGTGGGAGGGTTAAGGGTTTAATCATGGTTAAAGTCTCGGGCGGAAATCAAATACCACGTGGATGGGTTACGAAGGCTTCGGGGGAATTTCGAAGTTTTAGTTTAAATTAAAACTTCGGTTTTATTTATTTTTTCTTTCAAACATATAAAACTATATGTTTAAACATTTTCCGATATTTATTATTATATGGTAATAAATAAATATTATTTATCAACCATAGGGGTAGGGAAATAACTTTATATGGGTATTTTTAACCAAAGGGTTTTTATTGGGGGTTTTTATTTAACAAAGGGGATTACATAACTTTGGCCAAAACTTATAATGAGAGGGGTTTTTTGGGATATTTATGTAAATAGGAGTTATGTACTATAGGATTGGGTATTTTCACCAGGGATTTAATAGATAAATCAGAGGTTAATATGAAAAAGGACAAGGTAAACTCAAAATACTTAACTATAACTAAGAAAGTGATGATTTCTGAAGTAAATTGCATCATCTCAATTTCAACACTTAAACATAGAATAGCAAGTGATTTTGAGGGTTTATTATGGAAATTTGCATGATTTTCCTAAGTAAAATTGGATTTTACTTAGGAAAAGGTTAAAAGTGAATGATTATAATGACAAATAACTTCAAGTACTTAGGTCTTTTTGATCATTAGGCCGAGGGTCCGGTCCCTCCAAAAGTCAAGGAAATGCCTTGAGCCCCTTTAATCTCCAAATACCTTAGCACTTTGGGGAAATTAGTAAAAATATTAGGGAGAAAGTGATGTGGGAAGTTAATGATTTTGACTTTGCTTTCTGTGAATTTTCGAGTGCATTTTCTGCTTCAATATTTGTGATGAAAGTAAAAGATTAAACACATTTAGCACCATCATTCATCACATGAAACTTGGGCAACACAATCTACCTACCATATCTACTTTACACTACCATTTTCTCTTATTTATTAGGGTGCATTTGGACTTGCAAACCCTTATCAATCTTCTTTTCTTTTACATGGTAAATCTATCTAATTCTACCCTTATTACATTCAAGGGCTCAGATTAAACTATTGAGCACCTTTTATTAACTCTACCTATCTACTTATCTGCCAAGATTAAACTATTTGGTCAGATATTTATTCTCTATTCTACAACATGAAATTGAAAAATGAATGATTCAAGTTTAAACAGTTTGATTCTTCATAAATTGTGGCAAAAGTTTGACAAGCTGCACACAATTGCTTTATTACAGAACATGAAATAGTAGTGGCACTTGGATTTGCACACTTTCCTTGGTCTATTTTTTGTTTGGGGTTCATTTCTTTCACTTTTTTGACCAATTTATTTTTCTTACCCTTTGATTTTTCTTTTAGGGTATACCCTCTTTACATTTTTTAAATTTTTTGATTTTTTGATTTTTTTTAAGAATATGGAACACCTTTGCTCAAGAAAAAGATTTGAACATATTTCATAGTTCAATCAAGTCAATCATGAAAAATGACACCTATTGGTATAGGAGTCTAACAGGAGGAAGAGGAGAGATTCATCTATGAGTTGCTACCTTTGCATGTGTAGAGGAAATGGTAAGGGTATTGTTCATTTATATTATTTACATGTTGATTCCTTAACCATGTATATGCAAGATGTTTCTCCAAGGAGGAGCATTCTTTGCCAAAGGCTCTTTGGTCTACTTGGGGCCAAGAGCATAGTTGATGGTCATCCCCTTGATGGACTTGGGGGAGATTTTTATTTTGGAGGACATGCTCACCATGCATCATACATCACTCCTTTTCTCCAAATACATGTGGAGAATGTAGCAGCAAACTGGTGGTTGAGAAACCATATCTTTTATCATTCTCTATTGCAGTTTATGCTCAAACTGCGCTGGTTGCATGAGAAGGATCAATGTCTCACTCACTTGATATGTATGGCAGCCAGCATTACTTCTACCTTGGCTCTCTATGCTGCTATAGATCACACTATTGTTGGGAGCATGATTGGAAGAAGGGCATATAGGATGGATGTGTCCTTTGGGGGAGAAGATCCCCATACTTTTTGCAAGGCATGCTCTAAGGGGAGCATGAGAGATGATGTGGCCACCACAGTGTAGCACTTATTTCTTCTTGAGGTGAGCCATGAGAGTGATGGGGAGTCATATGATGGTGTTGATCTCCTTCCCATCACAAAGGAGAGACATTGGGTCAGATTGATTCACAATGGAGGAGGG
Organism: Pinus albicaulis; assembly: GCA_034641835.2. Taxonomy (NCBI): domain Eukaryota; kingdom Viridiplantae; phylum Streptophyta; class Pinopsida; order Pinales; family Pinaceae; genus Pinus; species Pinus albicaulis. The sequence continues at coordinate 392,061,357 of CM076584.1, read as the reverse complement.
AAGATCTTTGGAGATCCAAACTTCATCTTGCCATTTGAGGGCAACATTTCTGCAGCCCAAGAGTAGCCTTCACTCTACACTTTTCATGAGTGGAGAGGTGAACAGCGTGGGGTAGGCTATGATGCCTACCACTTTCAGACTCTTAGCCCGCCTTCTTTGTTGGAGCTCAAGTTGGAAGAAGATGTTCAACAATTGCCTTATTTGGAGGTGACTAGATTCTTGTGGATGATTGCTTGGGGGATGGAGGATTCACATGAGGGGAATTTTCTTCCCAATTCATTTTGAAACCATGCCTCAAGGAAACCTCTAGACAACACCTTATTCCCTCCTTGATTACACTCCATGTTCATGATGATGGCCACCCTGGCTAGTTTACATTACTTCAGAGGAGTAGTATGGAGACACTTTGTTGATACAACATCTCGTTCTTCATGAGGAGTTCATCATAAGTATATGCTATAGTTGGAGGGAGAGGAAATCCTTCAGTTCTATCCTTACAAGTTGCTTGAGGGAAAGCAACATTTGGGAAGGGAGGACTGTAATGTTCCAAAATTTTATGGAACATTAAAAACTTTTGTTTTTGCTTTAGGAGGAGAATAAATGGGTAGGAAAACCCATTGATAATAAAAATCTGAATAAGGAACCCTTATAATGTGAAAAGGGGTCAATAAAGAACTGGATTTCACACCCCATGTGTGAAAAGAGACAATTTGTAGGTGCATAATTCTATAAGAAGCCAAGTGACTGCGCAGATAGAGAAGATAAGATTCCCTTGGTGGGCCAGCGCAATTTGCATGAGGAGGAGATCATTATAGAGAAGAAACCCTAAGGTGTGGGGCCCATGGCAAAGCACATTTCACTTATTTAAAAGAAGAACGAAGCATCCATTCTCATTCATGCTTTTGATTATCATTTTGCTTGTCTTCTCAGACAAGAGAATTCTCCAGTTGTTTAGCTAAGATGCAGTGCTGCTAGCACTAGGTGTTCCCGGGCGGGAATCCCATCTCTTCCATTGAGTAGCTCTTGGAAGAACTTGTTCTTCATATTCCCCATATCCTATCTTGAGGCCAAAGCATTCCATTCAGCTCCAATGCAGTCTCCATTGGTGGTTGAGTTGTGTTGCTGGGTGTTGCAGGGGAGGATTCCTCAACACTACTTCCGGTATTGTATTTCAGAGGAGGGAGTATCCATTCCTTTGGGAGATCAGTGAGGTAGTTTTTGATCTTCAATCCATCATCCTTGGAATCAGGCCAATCATTTCCATCAACAAAAGAGCATCCCTCTTCCCTGACTGCGCAGTTTCTAGAGAGCATTTGCAGTGAGGGTTGCTGCATTTCAGTGGGTAGTGAGATCTTCAATGAAAGGATTAGCCTTTCATTTGGAAGATTAATCAGAGGATTTACATCAGATATTTCATCATCTTCAGCTAAGCTCCTCCTATTTCCAGTTTCTAGTGAGTTGCAGCAGCTGCCCAATAACTCCGACATTTTGGGTAAAATGCCATTTTTTCTAGTTTCCATCCAATCCTTTTAGAGGATTGTTGTATTGTATTTTCAGGGGTTGAGACCTTTCTCCCCTTTTCTTATTTGAACTCACATTGATGTATCATTCATGTATATGTATTTCTTGTAGCAGTACCTCTCATTGAATGTGCATTTTTAGTCACTAGCATTCTTGTGTAGCAGTATTGTGAGATATTTCCTTATGCATGTCATTGAGGGTTTCTTTGCTCAGCTTGAGTGAGTGATTCCTCAAGTATTTGTATATTTTCTTTGCTTCTATATAAATTTGGTGACTATTCATGCTTTCATGTACATTTCTTTTTAGAAATAACGCTGATATGCTAGCATATGTTCATGTGTTGATGCAACCCTCTTCATTGGGCCCTTTTTGAGGATAACAGGTGAAGGAGGCTTGTCTCAAGCTCCTAGAAATATTTTTTTGAGTCCACTTCAGGATTTCCACTCCAAACAGATATATTTGAAGGATTCCAGACCAGGGATCAAATCCTGCTGCCTCCACTTCTGGAAAATGTGTTTTCCAGGCTTGGGTTGCTAGCCATTCCTACTAAGGAATTTCACATATCTATAGACAAAGTCTGCAAAGGGCCAGAAAGCCTCCGGATCTCACCCTTATTTATAAGGTGACATATCCAGTAAATGCCCCCGTAGTCCATCTCTGGCACAGACTTGTGATATTTCTGAAAAAGGAACATCACACGTCCATATTATTTACCCATACAATGGCGCCTTTATGGTCCTTACCACCGTATTTGGGTATTTCTGCTTTTATTTTGAGGTAGAATTTTTTGGATAACTTCGTATGGTACTTACTTCCTTCAAACTATACATGCGGTACTCATGGATTTTCATGATTTGAAAAAAAAATTCCTTCCAGAGATTTTGGACTTTGCATCTCTGAGGGATTAAAAGGTGGATTGGATCCTCCCATAAAATGGCTCATCCTGCTCTTTATTGCTATGATATCCTCTGACATTTGGTCTTGACTCTTCCCAAAATCATATTGCTACCTCTCGATATCGTCAAGGTGCTTGGGCACCTTATCAAGGTATTCTTGAAAAATTTTCAAATTGTCGTCATTGTTACTACTTCCCATTTTTTTTTTGTTTTTCCTAGTGCAACCTTTTTTTTTAAATAATAATAATAATAATAATATTGTTGTTGTTGTTGTTGTTGTTGTTTCTTTTCTTTTTATTTTTAATTTTTAATTTAAATAAGCATATAACTATATTAAAATTGTAATATAGTTTATGTCTAATGAATATGTAATGTGTATATCAACTTAAAATAAAACATGATTCCAAAAGAAGCGTGTGCTTCACAGCTCGGGTGACTTAACCGACGTGCCTCTTGACTTAACATGTTTCGATGGCAACCGTAATTAAGGATCACGTTTTTTGACCAATCTGTAAAATAAACGTCAAGGGTGGTTTGACTGCATATTAGGAAATGGTCTCGATGACGACAAGGATCATGTCAGATTACACTGTGTATGTCGGTTGCAGTGTCATGATTATTTTTTACAGCAGACAGTGAGAGATGGAACTATGTGGATGTGGAAATTTCATTATGTTTGAATAATCTTTTTGTGGAATTGGCGAGTCTACAACATTGATGGAATTTTAGGAAGACAGGTCTGGCAGGCGGTGGGTGGGTCGACAAGAATATAGGAAGGATGTCGATGTTTTGAATTTCGTTGGTTTTTCAGGGAAATGAAGATCGTGAGGCGGGCAGATAGGAGTTTGATAGTGGGTGTGTGTGGGACGCTTACAAAGAGGAGTTGAGGGTATGATAGGGAGGGCATGATGGCTGAAAAAATAAAATGATGTTAAGGATTGAGTTTAACACATGGTCAAAGAGCACAATGCGGGGGGGAAATAAGAAGAGTTTATCGGTGAAGACAGTGTGCATGAATAGGAGTAGAACAACGAACAAAAATGGAATGAGGAGATTTGAAATGCAGTGAGAGAAATGAAAGGTGAGGGTGTTGGGAATGGTGAACAATAGTGAAACTAGTAATTGGCTCTGATACCACTGGTGCATTTTAGCATCTATGAAAGCATGAATCATATGTGTTGATTTGTATTTTTAGTAGTATTAATTGTATTATTGAATGGAATATATGAATGGTGATTACAATTCTCCGTGGAAGTGTGCCTATATAGACATTGACTGGCCACGAAGATAGAAGGACACAACTTTTGACCCATGTCTCTTCACAATTTAATGAGACATTAATTAATTTAACTAATTTATTATTATTAATATTTGTTATTTTAATATTTATTTATTAAATCATGTTTATGAATATTCTATTCATAACATAATCTCATTGAGCCATTACCTAGAAAGGGCAAGTAAAGATTTGTCTCAATATCAGAAGCTTGAGGAGAGCACATATGCCTTGGATGAGATGCTTTTTAATAAAAGATCCCCTCTCATCAAGGTTGGTTTGATATTTATAGAAGATTAAATCATTAGAGAAATTTTTAGGTCTAAAATAGGCCTCCTAAGGAATATTATAAAATAATAGTGGAAATGATAAAATAAGATTAGCAATAATACCCCTTTCATCTATGTATCAATAATATTGAACCAATGTATAAAATTTGTTTCCTTCAAACAATGTTGGAAACCATCACTCAGTGGGAATAGGAATAGCTACATTGAAAGATGAGTATGGAGGCTATATAAAGAGAGTAAGGGTTTTCTCAAGGTCCATTTCCCCATAAAATCTGATTTCCCCCCCATAAAATCCAAGTTTTGTAACAATTATTTAAGAGTTCAAACATAAGATTTGAGACCACCTACATATTAGTAGACTACACTCCAATATCAAACTTAGGATACCAGTCTTGTTATAGGCCATGTTCATACTTAAATATATGGACCATCAAATTGAAAGCAAGGATTATTGTACATTATGTAAGGACCTGATGATGTCTCTTTGTAAGGTGAACAAGGAAGTTGATCATTAGGGGAATTTTGAGGTCTAAAATGGGCCTCCTAGGAAAAATGTACAACAAAAATAAACTTTATAAGAACCAGTAGGATTCAAGATGCTGGTGTCAATCATGGGGGATGATTTACCATTTTTTAAGCAAAAGGTTAAAAAGATTATAAAATAATAAAATAATAAAACTACTTTTTCAACTTATCTCCCAAAGTTTTTACTCAAATTTAGAGAGGCAGTACTCATTGGATGCAAAATTTAATTCCTCAACCAAGGAGTACCCATGTTGCATACTTTCGATGGACCCTGCTACATGAAAAATGAGAAATACATAAAAAAATGTGATTGCAATCACGTTTTTCATGTATTTATCATTTTTCATGTAGCATGACTCATCGAAAGTATGCAACATGGGTACTCCTTGGATGAGGAATTAAATTTTGCATTCAACGAGTACTCCCACTCGAAATTTGAGTAAAAACTTTAGGAGATAACTTGAAAATATGAGTTGAAAAAAGTAGTTTTTTCTTTTTTCCCTCTAAAATTGATGATGTAATTAATCTCATTTTATTATTTCCACTGTTATTTTATAATTTCCTTAGGAAGCCCATTTTAGACCTCAAAATTCCCCTAATTATTTTTTCTTCCACAGTTTGTCAATCAGGTATGAATAATTCTTTAACATATCATTTAGGGCTCCTCACATCTACAATTAAGCCATCACTCTAGGAATTGGTCCATCAACCCAGTGCTTTCCTTAGATAAGGAATAGTATCCATGTTATTGAAATATAGGGGAGAGCTTGAGGAATAATTTCAAGCCATGTATATGGTAACTCCAGAATTAAATTTTCTATTAAGAGGAACATTATTATATACACATAGGAAAGAGAGACCCTTGGGATTCACATTCCAATGTATCTTCATCTTCTTATTTTATATTTACATATTTACAATATATTTTCCAAATCCCATAGGAATAGGTGTCAACATCTCCCCCCCCCCAAGCTGAAGGGGTGTTTGTAAATCCAAGCATCATTATGAATATTTCAAACTTTTCTCTTCCAAGCGCTTTGGTGAAGATGTTTGCAATTTGTTCATTTTTGGAATAATGGCATAGGTGAATAGTATTTTCCTCAACATGATGTCGAATCAAATGATACTTACTATTGATATGCTCGATTCAATCACGAAACTTTAGATTATTGTCCAATTTTGTTGTAGAAGTATTGTAAATTAAAATAAGAGTAGAGTGCACTTGTTTCTCTGAAAAATCTTCAATAATTTTCTCGGGCCACACAATATCCTTTGTTGCTTCTACCACTACCACATATTATGCCTTTGTTGCATAATCGGTTGGAACTTATTATTCGTGTGACCTCTAGGAGACAGGTCTTGATCCAAGACTCACAACATAACCTATAGTAGATACTCCATTTACCTTATCTCCATCAAAGTCTGAATCTGAGTATCCAATCATGTTAAAATCATCCACCTATGTATATTTAAAGTCTTGTGTTCCGTTCAAGTACCTTAGAACTCTTTTTTTAGTAGACCAATGACCCTCACAAGGTTTTTTCATAAACTTAGAAAGGATTCCAACAACAAATGCAAAATTTTGTCTGATAATAGTGAGGTAGTTAATACTTTCTATGAGTTATCTGTACTTAGTTTCATTCTCAAATTCATTTCCTTCTTTGGATGTGAGATTTATATTGTATTGAAGTGGACAAATGATTAAATTCAACCATGCAAAATTTGTTCGACAAATCTCCAATGTACTTCCTTTGCGAGAGGAATATAAATTTTTGATGTTGGGTTACTTCAATACCAAATTAATAGTGAACATATCCCAAATTTCTCATCTCAAATCCTATCCTTAATTCTTTCTTTATGGATGCAATAAAATTTTCATTGTTTTTTTATTATCAGTGGATCATCTACATACACCACAATATAGACAATAGCTTTTCCAACTTTATTGACAAATAAAGTTGCATCATCAATATCAAAGTGTTTAAAATTTAGTTTTTGAATATGTTCAGTCAATTTTTCATACCAGGTTCATGGTGCTTATTTGAGGGCATACAAGGATTTGATAAGCTTACATATTATGTGCTCTTGTCCCTTCATAATAAATATTTATGGTTTAGACATTAATATATTTTCTTTCAGATCTCCATTCAAGAAATAAATTTTATGTCCATTTGATGGATTTTCCATCCATTCTGAGTTGCCAAGGCAAGGAGAGTCTGGATGGTATCCCATTTTTTGTGGGGTTAAAAGTCGCCTAATAACTGACCCATTCTTTCTATGAAAATCCTTTTGCCACGATCCTTGATTTGTGTTTGTAAAGTGAGCCATCTGATTTATACTTGTTCTTGAAGACCCACTTGCAACCAATTGGTTTTCTTTCCAAATGGAGGGTCCATCAACTTCTAAGTTCCATTCTTTATAAGAGCATCATACTATTTCTGCATTGCTCCTTTCCATTCATCATGAGAAGAAACTTCTTTAAAGGAATGTGGTTCGCAATTAATAGATAAATTTAATTCACAATCATAAGAAACATCCATATCAATAGTTGAATCAAAATCATCTACATCACCTTCATGTTTTCAAGTGGAACTTCTTGTTCATGTATTTCCAACCTCATCAGGATGCATGCTTTCAAGTATCTTAGTGAGCCATTTTGGAGGACCTTTATAATATGGCACATGATGTTTTTTTGACTGAGATGGGGTTGAATTAGGACTTATCCTTTTTCTTCTCTTAATCACATCACTCAAAGTGTCTTCTTGATAAAAAAGGGTTGGAGCTTTAGGACGAGGAGAGAGTGCTTCATAAGGATATTCCAAAGATTGATCCGTGATAGGGATCCCCTCTTCAATATGTGGAATCTCATTATCAAATTCCTAAAAATATTTTTCATGCCTAAATTAGTCCAAGTGATCAAGTTGTCGCTCAAAAACATTGTCAGTCTTGGAATATTTGAGAAAAAACACATCTTTAGACAATATAAATTTCTTATTTACTTCATTATAGAGATGATATGCTTTGGAGGTATCTGAGTACCCCAAGAAGGTAAACTTTCAACTCCTTGCACCAAGTTTGTTTCTTTGTTCCTTAGGAATCAAGGAATAACAGGTGGAACAAAAAACCCTGAGATTCCTTACCGAAGGAATGTGTCCATACCACATTTCATAAGGAATATTGTTTCTAAGAGCATGATATGGGAATATGTTTTTGATATAAATTGCACATAGAACTACATCAACCGATAGTATTAGCTTAACATTTTTTTTAAACATCATTGAACGAACCATATTTAATATTGTCATGTTCATTATTTTAGTTACACCATTTTGTTTAGGATTATAAGGCACAATTGTTTGATGTTCAATTCCATGCTGGGGAATATATTTTTCAAATTCATTTTAAGTATATTATTTTCCATTATCAGTACGAATAGAGCCAATATAAGATTGTGTATCATTTTGAATCTATGCATGAAGTTTTCAAAAGTTTCAAAAGCTTCATATTTATTCTTCGACAAATATACCCAATACATTCTGGTGTAGTCATTAGTAAAAGTCATCATATATTTATTTCCATTTGCATAAGGAATGGGCGTGGGGCCACAAAAATTTGATATTTCTACATGATTTTGAAAGGGAATCATGAACTGGTTGTTTTCTATGTTTTCCTAATATAAAAACATCACATATATTTAGTTTCATAGGAATGGTTGTAAAACCAATAACGCCATTTCTCTTTAATAGGCGAAGGTTGTCATAGTTCGAATGTCCAAATATTTCATGCCATAAAATACTATAATATGGAAATGTACCTTCATTATATTGAGAATATTATGCATGATTCTATGCACATGTAGACATTCCTTGTAGCTTCAAGAGCCTTTCGTCTTCTATTCCTATCATGAAAAGTGTGTTGTCCGATGTTTTTTCTCACCTCAAATTTTCCATCAAATGTGTGAATGGAGTGTCCTTGCTAGCGGATGTGAACTAAGGACAACAAGTTTCTTTGCAACTCTAGAAGATAGAGAACGTCATGCAGAAGAAATTCAGGGAGTCTAGGAAATTTGAGCCTGATGGTGCCAAGTCCAAATTACTTGATTTTTGACTTGTCTGCAAATTAGACTGCTCCATCTAAATTGTCACTTAAAAGTCAAGGAAATCTTTCTAAAATTTTTTGTGGTAGGTTGCAACTATGTCAAGAAACCATGCATATTTCCATGAAGCAAATGAATTATTAAATCAGGTCTTCAATTTCTCCAATATTACAATGTGCTACAATATAATGAGCAGATTCAGGTGCTTTACCTTTCCCTAGATATGGTGTTTTACCTTCTCTTCATTTATTTATTTCTTGATTTTTTCCCAATAGAGCTTGCATGTGGATGCGCCATGTCCATTTCTATTTCAGTGAATACAATGGAGATCATGTCTTCCTCTTTGGTAATGTTTCCCCCCTTGCCTCTGTTATTCTTCTTTCCACATCCACTTCTACCACCTCTTCCTCTAGAAGAATATTTTTCCCGATTCTTTTCTTTTTGTGCAAGGCACACAAATTCTTCAAAATATTGATTAGTTGTCTTCCTCTTTCCAAAACCTTTCTCTCTTTCTTCAAAATTCTCCATAAGAGATTCAAAAGTAATCTCTTTAAGTTGGCCATTAGCTTGTATTGATTCATGATAGTGAGAATATGTGGGATATAATGCATTAACAAAAGTTGTGAGATGAACATACATTTTAACTCCAATGACTTCTACATCATGCATAATAGCTCTGATTTCATAGGCTAGGGTAAGGGGACCATCATGTTTCAATTCAAGATTGAAGAGTTTGATCATTAGTTGGACTACCTCAAGCTCTGAGTGTGAGTCATATAAGTCTTTCAACTTCTTTAAATCATTAAAATCATTCGTAATTGGTGCAATGCGATGAACCACCTCTTTATTTACTGATGCATCAATCAAGGTATAAGCCTTGTTTTTCTTGTTCTCCCATATGGATATTTTTTTGTTTGATGTGGGATTTGCAGGTGGATTCCCATATTCTCCTTCACATACTACTTTCCATAATTCGTTGAAAATAAGGGTATGCTTTATCTTTCTAGGCCATTCATGGTAGTTCTCTTTTCTAGTGAGAATTACTCCAATTATTGAGCTAGTCTTGAATAGTCAAAATTATTCTAGCAATAATCCTTGATAAAAATCTCTCAAGAGAAGCCCATCATAATACAAGTTTGGATTCAAAAATTAATCGAAATAACCCAAAAAGAGATGATGGAATTAACCTTCAACCTCTTTATATTGAATAGTTTCTTTGATACAAAACCATCACTCACAAACAATGTAGAGAGTATAAATTAACTTGTAGATACAACATAGAGACACATTATATAACCAACGTATAACTCACTGCTCTTTAGTATACAATACAACACATATAACTCATATGCCAATGCATAAATGAATGGTATGCATGAAGAACCAAAACCAACACATATATGAATGGTTTAAACCACAAGAGTCTGGTATTATATGTACATAGAGAATAAACCATGCACAAAGGATGTTATTATATACACATAAAGGCTAATATTATATATGAACAAAGAATAAACCAACATACATATAAAAAATCAACCCATGTATAGCACACTCGCCGCTCTCCAACATAAAATGCAACACATCGCAACATAAAACACATAAAAGAACGATAGGGATTGTTACAACGAAAGTCATTCAGGTACTGAAGAAAAAATTGTAAATGAGGCCACTTTTTTTTTTTCTGTTCTCGAGAAATGTCTATCATTGGAGAGCCCTTTGATACATTTTTGTGAATTTATACACTTCATATTTTTTGTAAATCAAGAGAACAACCTTCAATAAATTGTTAATGTTTAGTGGAAAAATATTTATCAGTATCACATTACATAGTTGTATATATGATAGTGTAGAACTAGATATTTTGGAATAAACTTATCATTTACATTTCGAATGGGATCCCTATCTCAGTCACATATAGAGGAAAGAGAGATATTTATGACAGAGGCCGAATCAGTGGACCGTTAGGTAAAGCGCACAAAGAACGCTCAAGTTATAATAGACGCATAAACAGATTAGGGTAGAACTGATAAGGAGTGGAATGTGTCAGACATTGAGTAAGGAACTACTAAGAGGGACAAAAATGGAGGACTTATGGACTTACACTCTAATAGCATGTCAATTTAGGTGTATGGTAACTCCATAATTGAATTTTCTATTAAGAGGAACATTAATACATACACATAGGAAAGAGAGACCCTTGGGATCCACATTCCAATGTATCTTCATATTATTATTTTATATTTACATATATACAATATATTTTCCCAATATCGTAGGATTAGGTGTCAAAAAATAATACCCCATGCCTACATGTTCAAAAGCCTAAGATCATGTAACAACCTTTGGTTGATTTTCCATATAAATTAACTAAGACCAATGTCATGGGACACGTATTCCAAGTTGAATGGTGGGAAAACACCATAGTGGGAATCACTTGTGGTTTATTAATGGCTATGGAAATTGGAAAAGGAAAAGAGGAAACAATTGGCATTTAATTATGAGAAATAAAGAAAATACGAGAAAAGGAAGATGGAGAGACACAAATATGCATGCAAGGGAAATTAGAGAGAAAATGAAGGAAAATGAAGAAAAAGGAAAAAGGAAAGGAAGAGAATAGACATCAATGATAAAAAGGGCACCTGAGAAACAATTGATAACTTTTTCTTGGCTTTTGAGTAGGTGTAGAAAAGGAGAGAGAAAAAGCACTTGGAAAAGCAAGAAATTGAAGAAAGGGAGTGCAAGAGGAAGTTTGGACAACTTATGAGTGGTATGTAGTCTCTGAGGGATGTCATTATGTATCTATATCATGTTAATTTAGATTGATTATGTAGATGAGATAGCCTCCCCTGAAATATACTAAGGTATGATTTTGATTATGTCCCTATTTGGTTTATCTAACATGCCAAGTTTGCAGGAGAGACAAGATTAGTGATGAAGAGCAGAATGGTGGACTACATTTCACATGACTCCACTTACATGCCTGATGTGAATTCTATGGAATGGGAAAGGTCAGTTGAGCAACAAGGAGAAGAGTGTTCTCTTGATATACGCTAATAATTTTGAAGGTAAACATTGGAAGTTCCAAGGAAGACAATAACAGGTTGATTGAGGCAACAGAAAGACTTGTAAGAGCTCAAGAAAAGCAAGCAGAATTTCATGCAATGATTCTTCAGAGCCTTTCATATTTACAGAAACAGGGATAGTTGAGGATCCGTCATGGACAAGAGGAAAAGACTAGTGCAGCATATGGTAGTATCTCTTAGAGAAGACACGTGATGGAAAATATGATACACTCATAGGGGGGAGATATTTGGATACACCTAACAGGAGGGCTAGCACTCATGGAATTAATTCTAGCTCTAGTTCTGAGAGGTATCATTGTCATTATCATCAACATCATTATAAGAGAAGTGAGAAGTAGTACTTTCCAGAAGAGTTCAAGAAAGAAAAGTTCTAAAGGTTCACCAGTGAATTGTCTTTCTCATTTAGAGATTGGATTGAGTATGATGAGCCTCGATCATTGGAGGAAGCCATGAAAAATTTGAAGCATTGTTATGAGTAGTAAAAGTGCAATTCTGAGTTCAAGCGTGACTAGAAGGGTAATGCGAAGACTAAAGGAAAATGTGGCACCCCATAAGAAGTTTAATGCCACTGAGAGAAGACATGGGTCTAAGTATGTGGAACAACAAAGTAAAGGACATGGCAAAGAACCATTGCAGTGTTGAACATGTGGTGGAGATCATTGCAGAAGGACTTTCCTTTGTATCAGAGTGGCACAACAGGATCGTGACATGCCTCATATCTATAATGCACAAGAGGTGCGAACAGTTGGAGTGTTGGTCAGATTATTCCTCGAATTTATGCAGAAGTTGATAACATGTATGCAGATCATCATGCATCCATTCTCAAGATGGAAGGTGGAATCGGAGGGAGAGTTTCAGGCAGAGTCTCAATAGTTCTGTAGTGGAATAAGCTCATGCTCTGGTACCAAGCAATAGAGCAAGTTAAAGTGCATGGAAGCACTTTTGGGCAAATAACACTACATGGCATATGGTTGATCAGATGTAGGAATAACAATGGGTTTTCAGTTATCGTTGAATCCGTCAAGGGAATTGGAATCCCTTGAGAGATGATATGTGCAGGTGTTCAATTGCAGGGTAGTGTGTTGGGTATAGTAGGGAAAGGTAATTGGTATGTTGTTATGTTTATTTATACACTGAAATTTATGTGTTTGTAGAAACATGATGCAATAAATCACACGATAAAAGAAACTGCCATGAAATCTTGAAGAAGGCTCGGGTTGAGCTTTCCCTTAGAAGCATTGGGAACCATGGGATTGAGTCATGGTGTTTAATGCTAGTTTTGTTCTTTCGGTATTTTGTGATTTTTTTGTGCTTGATTTTTTATTTTTACTATGATTGGTGCATGCCCATGCCACTTTTTTGTGGTGTTGTATTGTTATTGGTCTTTCATGGTTTTCTTCTTATCTGCCTCTTTTTCTTGCCTTTTACAATTTGAGGGTCTTGGGAATTGGATGGGGGGAAGAGGAAAGTTAATGGAGATCAGGGAGAGCTCAGTGAAACCCAAAAAGTAATGTGAGACCTAGATGAAGCCTACTATATGAATAACGGGAAGCTTAAGGCAGGAATATGACAACTATTTGGGTTGGTTGGGTCAATTGGGGTAAATAGACAGTGGCAGGCTAGTCATCATTAGAGAAAATTTGAGGTAATAAATGGGCCTCAAAACAAAAATGTACAACAAAAATAAAATTTATAAGAACCAACAGGATTCAATGTGATGATGACAACCATGGGGATGATTCACCATTTTTGGACTAGAAAGGTAAAAAGAAAAAATGAAAAAAAAAATAAAACTACTTTTTCAAATCGTATTTTCAATTTATCCCTTTACAATCTTACTCAAATTTCAAACGAGATCACTTTTTGGATGCTAAATTTAATTTCGCATCCAATGAGTACCCATGTTGCATACTTTCGATGGACCTTACTACATGAAAAATGTGAAATACATGAAAAAATGTGATTGCAGTCATGTTTTTTCATGTATTTCACATTTTTTGTGTAATAGGGTCCATAGAAAGTATGGAACATGGGTATCCTTGAATGAAAAATTAAATTCCACATCCAAAGAGTGCTCCCACTCGAAATTTGAGTAAAAACGTGGGGAGATAAGTTGAAAATACAAGTTGAAAAAATAGTTTTTTCTTTTTTCCCTCCAAAACTTAATGAGGTAAATCTAATATTATTTTATTATTTCCACTATTATTTTATAATATTCCTTAGGAGGCCCGTTTTAGACCTCAAAATTTCTCTAATGGATAAAGGTAACAAGAAAGGTAAATTAAATGGATTTGAGGCATCAGATGTCTTGGCTATGTTGGGAACTATTGTTCTCAATGTTGTGCATGCGTTGCATGGATAAAGGGAGTTCTCTTAACATTGACCTTATGAAAACTGGTAATTGTGTTATCATCATCATCATCATCATCATCATTATATATATATCATTGTTTGACAAGGCTTTGAGGGATCATTCTTGTGGAAGAATGATTGCTTTACACAGGTGAATGACATGGAAAGGTTCCTGGTTTATGAGGAATCAAGTGGGAAAAGTAGCCCTTGAAGATCTATGAGGTTAGTTTCATGTGGATATGATTTTGATGTTATGTGCTTATAACTATGCCTATGTTTATGTTATGGCAAAAAATGTTGAAGGATACATCAACGAAATGAAAATCAATGTGATCCGTGACATGTTGGGACAAACAAGGATAGTGGAAAGAGACACAGACTTAGGACTTGGGTTGTGGATGCGCATAGTAAGGCGTGGGAAGGACACTAGGAGCAAATAATTCTTGGTAGAGACGGTGTGGTCTCTAGATGTGTAGTACTATTGTTGTGTATATGTTGTACATGTTGTGTTGTGTACATGTGGTATTGTGTAGTCACTCTATTGTGACATGTGTATTCATTGTGTTGTACTATGTGTATGTATATGTGTTGTGTGGTACACCGTGTGTAGGTGTATATGTTGTGTTATACACCATGTGTGGGTGTATGCATTGTGATGTACACTATGTGTATGTGTACATGTTGAAGATTGGTTCTTTGGATCTCTAGAGGTTGTGAGCATAAACCTTTAACAACTTAGATTCCTTGGAGATTGTGGGTTGGAGCCCCGTAATAGCTTGGGTGCCCTGCATGTGGAATTTCTTAGCTTGGTTGGAATTTTCACATGTTAATATGAGTTATTTTCCTATTGTGATCTATGAGCACTTGTACTAGTTATTATGGTGATCTTATGGATGATTTGTCATGGTTTCTATTCTAGTTATATACTAGTTATATGCATGATACTATTATGTGCTCTAGCTATGGCTCTTTTTCATGATTTGATAAGTTCTTGGATGGTTGATGAATGCATGGAATAACAAGTGTTGTTACAGCTAGCTTGAGAAGGAATTGAGCCTTCTTGGTGATTTTTAGATGAAGTTTAGAATTTTATGATCAGATATGCATTCATGACCTGTAGCTTCTGTGTTTACTATTTGTTTGAAAAAATGTATATATTGCATTAGGCATGTATTGGTCAAGATATTTCTCAATATTTGATTGTTTAGCATTATTATCATCATTGCCATGATTCTAGAAAGTTACAGGAAGTTTTGGGCAGTGGTATGGAGGTTAGCCTAAAAAATTGGCTTAGATATCACGACTAGATACAAGAACAAGGGATTTTGGGTCATAACAACACACAAAAAGGTTTTTGGGTGCGGTTATAGCCTCCCAACCACATGCATGAGGTGTTATGGGTGCAGTTGATCTAGGTGGGTATTGGTGGCCATATGTCTATTCCACTTGGGGCCCTACCATTGTCTCTTTCAGTTTTTTTTCACAACTTACTATTTTTAGCAATTTTTCGGGTCCTGAACTTCTGGAGCTGTTTTGAAGCCCCAAACGCAGATAGTATGCCGAATTTACGTCCCTAGGAAGTTGAAACACCAATTTACCCAAACAGGTCCCATATTTTTGGCACTTCATCTCCTAGGGTTAGGTTTTGGACGTTTAGAATTCTCCATTATTTCTAAATAATAAATAGGCCCTCGAGCCTCATTGTAATACAGTTTAGAGGTCTGTAGTCTCCACATCTCTTCTCAGAGATTCGCTACCAGCACCCTAGCTATTTTATTTCCATCATGTTTGTAAGCATATTTCTATGATTTGATATTAATGAAATGAAGCCTTATTTCCGCTGTATTTATATATTTATGGTTATTTCTGTATTCTGTTGCGTTCCTGCATAAATCCGGATCAGTGGTATCAGAGTGGCCTGCTTTTTCTCAATCCTTTTTTGTATGTCCCCAATGAGGTCGGGGTATAAGGAGTTAGGGCTCGATCTAGTGGAACCTTTGCAAGATCAGCCTCACAAACCCCGACAGACGCCGATGGGGGACGAAAAGAAAGATGAGGGAGTAGGAGATCCTATCAAAATATTGCTCGAGGAGGCCCTCGAAAAACAAAGGAATGCGATGATGGATAACTTTGCCCAGATCCTTCAACGACTGCCCACCGACGACGCATCTGCATCTAGCAACCACTCTGGAGGTGCGACTCCCTTTAAGGTACAAGTAAACTTTGACATTCCCATATTTGGGGGTCAAATAGATGCAGATGTTGTAGATAGATGTTTGAATCTATTAGAAGGATATTTCTCAGTTCATGATTTTTCTGACCGGGAGAAGATTATTTTTGCACTCCTCAAAGCTACCCCCCATGTCAAGGACTAGTGGGAAACCTACTGTGAGAAAACGGACGAGACAAAACCCTCTCTGTTCTCAGTCATACCCACTTGGAATTATTTCCGAGATGCCATCAAGGAACAATACTATCCTATGGGGAGCTATGAGGACAAGTAAATACAATGTACCACGCTACGACAACAAAGGGATCAAGATGTGCATGAGCTAATGAATTTGTTCCATACCCTGCGCACAAAGTTGGGTATCAAAGATTCAGAGAAATATTTGGTGCTAAAGTATCGTGGTTGTCTACATAAATAGATTCAGGAGGAAATGGAGTTCCTTGACATCTCCTCGCTTGGTACGACATACCGATATGCTGCCAAGATTGAGCAGAAATTCAAACAGAAGAAGCGAGACTTTGGATCTGTGAATCAAAAGCAAGGGAAAGGTGCCCCCAAACTGCAGAACAAGACAACCAAGGCATGGTGGCCAAGACAACTTTTGCCAAAGACCTGACAAAGAACAACAACGCGAACGAAAAGGACATGGGAAAGTGGTGTGAGTTCCATAAGAGCTCCACTCACAACACAAGTGAGTGTCGGGCCAAGCAGTCGCTAGTGGCCGAGATGAGGGCTTCTGAATCAGATGCATGCTTCGACTCTGAATCAGAACCTGAGAAGGTGAATGACAAAGGGAAGCAGATTATTGATGCAGAGCCCAACGCCACTGTTGCCACTACGAAGATCCAGAAGGAGGAACTAGAAGATCCAAAGGAGGCAGAGCATCTCTTCCACTCCCAGATGTGGGTAAAGGGTTCCCCGCTATGGTTCATTGTCGACAATGGGGGCCAAAAGAACCTCATATCAGTAGATGTCATGAAGCGGTTGGGCTTGCCGACCACAGTGCACCCACAACCATACACCATTGGGTGGCTTCACCAAGGACGGGATCTCTGCGTCAGCCAGCATTGCCACCTTCCCTATAGCATCAAGCCCTTCATAGATGAGGTATTGTGTGACATTTCTCCTATTGATGTTTCTGATGTATTATTAGGCCAACCATACTTGTGGAAGTGACATGCTATGTATGAGTCCCGACCTCACGTTGTTATTGTTACTTTGGGAAATAAATTGTACAGGATACCAGAGGTACCACCGCCTCCCACTATCTCTTTGGTTACTGCAAAACAATGCAGTAAGCTCATTTCCCAAACCAAGAAATTTTTTTTCCTGATGATTCGCCCCCAGGGCAAGAAGAAGACTGTGGCCACGACCTCCAGACATGGCTCCTCTGCACAACAACAAAAAATGGACAAGGTTGTGGAGGAGTACGGGGACATCTTCACCTCACCCACGGGGGTGCCTCTACACTGTCAGGTCAAGCACCCCGTTGACCAGACCCCAGGTGCGTCGCTACCCAATGGATCGATCTATAGGCGCTCTGTTCTGGAGAATGATGAAATCAAGAGGAAGATTCAGGAGCTACTGTAGAAAGGTCACATCCAGCCAAGTTCATCACCTTGTGGGAGTCTGATCATGTTGGTACAGAAGAAGGATGGGACTTGGAGACTTTGTATTGATTATCAGGCGTTGAACAAGATCACTGTCCGGAATAGGTACCTGATCCCACGGATTGATGACCTTCTGGACCAACTCAAAGGGGAAAAATATTTCAGCAAGATTGACTTGAATTCCGGGTATCACCAGGTACCAATTGAACCTTCTGATGTGTGGAAGACTGTCTTCAAAGCCAAGGAGGGCCTTTTCGAATGGCTCGTCATGCCTTTCGGATTGAAAAATGCTCCCGCAACCTTCATGAGGTTGATGGAAGACAACTTGCATCCATTCACCAACTCATTTGTAGTGGTATACTTGGATGAAATTCTTATCTTCAGCCAGACTTGGGAAGAGCACCTCCACCACATCCGAGAAGTCCTCCAAACACTGCGGAAACACAAGTTGTGTGCCAATTTGGAGAAGTGCACTTTTGGCATGACTTAGGTTCAATATCTAGGATACATTATTGACGAAAGTGGGGTGCATGTGGATCCAGCCAAGATCCAAGTCATTCAGGATTGGCCAGCCCCAACCAACCTAATAGAGCTTCGCATCTTTCTGGGTCTTGCTAATTTCTACCGCAGGTTCGTGTTGGGATTCTCTCATATCACCTGGCCCTTGATTCAAGTCACCAAGGGAGGAGTGAAAGCAAAATTCTTTTGGTCAGAATCTCAACAGAAGGCATTCGTAGAATTGAAACATCGCCTTTGTTCTGCCCCAGTGCTCACATTAACAGACTTGCAACAACCATTTGAGATCGAGACAGATGCCTCTGACTATACTATTGGGGTAGTTCTTACTCAATAGGGGCATCTAGTGGCATATCACAGTGAGACATTGTCCGGCACAATTCGAAAGTATCCCACTTATGACAAAGAAATGTATTCCATTATGCAGGCTTGTTGACAATGGAAGCATTACATTTTGGGGAAGGAGACAATCATCCACATAGACCACCGACCCCTGCAATTCATACAGACACAAGGGAAGTTGCAGAACGATCACCATCAGAAGTGGTCCACACATCTGCAACAATTTCATTTGAACATCAAGTACAATAAGGGTAGCACCAATAATGTTGCAGGATTGCCTCAGCTAACCACCGATCGTGGCCATAACCACCGTTCTCAACTCTTGTGGGCATGAATGCCGATTGCTAACGCTATACAAGTGATCAATGGACTACACATACAAGGCACTCTTGGGGGGTATGCAAGTTCCAAATTTTCACCTCCAAGATGCACTATTATTTCACCTCAGACACCTTTGTGTTCCCTTCAAGCGAGCGTGCCAAGATGATATGGGAAGCGCACTATAGTCGAGTTGCTGGGCATTTTGGGGTCGAGAAAATAGTGGTAGTACTGTAGAAGTATTTATATTGGCCGAACCTTCGACAAGATGTTGGGAAGTACATCAGATCCTACGCTAACGTCATTGCAGTACGACCATCGAGCAGGATCTGCTTTCAACGCTACCCTGATGGAAGGCCTTCCAGGAATCCGCCATGGATTATGTCGAGCTTCCTTATGCTAAGCAGCAAATATTTGTCTTTTCGTGGTCATCGACAAATTCTCCAAAGATGGCCATTATGGCGGCCTGTAAGAAGAATATCATAGTAGAAGCTACTGCTAAACTCTTCTTTGAACGAGTATGGGTGCACTTTGGGATCCCACAGTCTATCATATCAGATCGAGATAGCAGGTTCCTCAGCACATTTTGGTCCAGCCTCTGGTCAATGATGGACACAAAGCTCACCAAGTCCACAGCCTTCCATCCCAAGTTGATAGCGGCAGGTCTAAAGTCAAGTAGGATGATTGTACACATTCTATGCATGTACAATTCAAAGCATCCACGCACATGGGATGAGAGCCTTCCCTATGTACAACACAGTTATAACTGGGCTCTCCACAGCTCAACCTACCACAGCCCCTTTCAGGTGGGCTTGGGATTCTAGTCACTATGTCCCATTGACGTAGCCATGCCATTTGCAGCTAATCAGGCCAATTCGGCTCATGTTCAGTCTGAAGCTAACAAAGCAAACAACTTCATCGAGCGCATTCAGCACATCTGCCAACAGGTTCATGACATATTAGACAAAGCCAATGCTAAGTACAAGCAATGACATGATCAACATCGAGTGCCACACAAATTCCAGGTGGGCGAAAAAGTGTGGCTACATTTGCAGAAGGAGCGCCTCACTGGATCCCACCGCAAGATTTGCTTGCTCCGATATGGGTCGTACACCATCACCAAGGCTGTAGGGAACAATGCCTTCAAGCTTAGTATTCCACCATTCCTTGGTCTGCACCCAGTATTCAATGTAGACCGCCTTCATCCCTACTTCCCACCTCTATTGGACACCTCTGACATTGCATAAGAACTCACACCAAAAGAGTTAAACCCAGACTACATGGAACAGGCCACCACAGACTGTATCATGGACATGCAAATCAAGAACACTTGTCGACAAAAGATCCAACTGTATCGGGTTGTCAAAGCTGGCCAACTCCTGCACCAAGGCAAGTGGTTCACTAGGGACCAAGTTCAACAGAAGTTTCCTCATCTCATGGAGGAACTCAACGCAATGGGGACCATTGCTTCCTAAGGGGGGAGGAATGATTCAGGTGGATATTGGTGGCCACCTGCCTATTCCACTTGGGGCCCCACCATTATCTCTTTCAATTTTTTTCACAACTTACTATTTTTAGCAAATTTTCGGGTCCTAAACTTCCGGAGCCATTTTGAAGCCCCAAATGGAGATAGTATGCTGAAGTTACATCCCTAGGAAGTTGAAACACCAATTTACCCAAACGGGGCCCATATTTTTGGCGCTTCATCTCCTAGGGTTAGGTTTTTGGACGTTTAGAATTCTCCATTGTTTCTCCATAATAAATAGGCCCTCGAGCCTCATTGTAATACATTTCAAAGGTCTGTAGTCGCCACATCTCTTCTCAGATATTCGCTACCAGCACCCTAGCTATTTTATTTCCATCATGTTTGTAAGCATATTTCTATGATTTGATATTAATGAAATGAAGCCTTATTTCCGTTGTATTTCTATGTTTATGGTTATTTCTGTATTCTGTTTTGTTCCTGTATAAATCCGGATTAGCAGTTGGGGAGTAAACCTAGTGAAAAATAGTTCCAACTCAGGAATTGACCACCTAGGGTAGTTGTCAGGCTTCTGAGTGGTTTGTAGTCTCTGAGGGATGTCAGTATGTGTTCTGGTTTGTAGGCATGACTTCCATAACTAGAACTTGGAGGTCAGGTCATAGTTACAGGAAGTTCTAGGTAGTGGTCTAGAGACTGGCCTAAAAAATGGCTTAAATCTTGCGACTGCATGCACAAAATAGGGGATTCTAGGTCATAACCGCATGAAGGCAGGCTTTTGGGTTCGATTATAGCCTCCCAACCACATGCATGAGGTGTTATGGGTGTGGTTGGGGAGTAAACCTAGGGAAAAACACTTCCATCTCAGGGATTGACCACCTCAGGTGACTGTCAGGATTCTGAGTGGTCTATAGTCTCTAACGGATGTCACTATGTGTTCTGTTTGTGGGCCCCACTTCCATAACTGGAACTTGGAGGTTGGGCAATGTCATGGTAGCACTCAACTCACATTTACCCTGGAGAGCTTATACAAGCGGGTAAATGTGGGAGGAGGTGCTACAGATAACCCCCATATCATGATTGCAAGGAAATTAAGTCGATTAGTTGATCTATTTCACTACAACATCAAATTTTTTCTGAAAATTATAACCTATTTAGTCTTCTTATAACATTTAGAATTCAATTGTGAAGACCAAAACTCAACACAATGTCTTGTTCCCATTGGCACTTTTAGAAACACTATTCCATGACACATTCTATTCAATCATGGTATAAAACCATTATTAAAAACCCATACACAACATGTAGCAAAATAATAAACAATGGACCAAAAACATACACAACTTAAAAACATCAAGTTAAAATTAATTACATCGAATTATCTAAAAGGAGTTTCCTTGCAACTAAAGAATGATGTGCCCCTTCCACTTGACCATAGGCTCACTTCGGCATGTCTTTCCTACAATTTTCCACCCCTATCTAAGCCATGATACCACCCAGAAAAAAATCGAGTTTTCAAGGGAATTTTCGACTATGAAAGCCACTCTTCTTCACATGCAAACAATGACAATCACCCTCTACCCACTAGACCAAGACTTCTGTGAATTGTGCAAATGATTTCCCAATTGGTTGTAGTTGCACAAGGGAGTCCCTTCTCAAACAATGCAGTCCCTCAGTGACATCCCCTCTTAGTGCTTGCTATCTAACCAAGCCAACATCAAATTTGTATCCCACCTCTCCCAAGTTTGGGTTTGGGTTTTGCTGCCTCAAATTAGTAGTAAAATTCAAGATTTAGCATTCTCAATCACTCAAGAAAGTCCCCATTTAGGTTCCACAATATGCGGGCATCAATTTTCACTACCCTAGGAAGTTCTATTCGTCAGAAATCACTAGAAAAAAAACCCACTCACAAATCAGCTCATTTTTCACTACTAGGTGTTCTATGCCCTTTTAAAACTCTTATTTTGCACCTCTCAAGCTCTCAACACACTCTCCACACTATGTTAACTTACCCTCTCGACTCCACATGCTTTTCCCTACTCTAGTGAATGAATACCCACATTTTTTTGGCCTCTATCAAGGGATTTTGTGGGTTAAAACATAGAACTTGAGATGGGTACTTGTTATAGCCATTCCTAACCAGTTTTAGCTGCCAACTCTATCTTCATGCTACCATAATTGTGGCTGGTTGGTTGCCAAACTACTTAATTCATTTCAATCACTGATTTTAGAGAAATAGGAAAGAGAGAAATAATTTTAAATTCAAATTTTGAAATTTTCACAATATCAACATTTAGATATAGTTGTTCTCTTAACAAATAAGACATTTCTCAACCCCTAATTAATTCTCACTTATAATATGATAGCTAATACTAACGCTCCACCCTTAAAACAATTGGTCCATGATTTACTATATCATAATTATTATAAATAAGGATACAAAACTTTATATTATATTTTAATTATTTAATTATAAGTAATGTAAGAAAAATAAAAAAATTATTATTTAATTTAACATTCTATTGATACAATATTAATTTTGTTTTTTTCACTTTATAAAATTCAGGGTACTAAATCATAATTATTATCAACAGGAAGAAAAGGTATTTTATTATATTTAAGTTATTTTAATTATTAAATTATAAGCAGTGCAAGAAAAATTAAGAAATTATTTTTTAATATTAAATTATATTAATACAATATTATTTTTGTTTTTCACGTTAAAATTTTCATCACTTCTTTTTACATGCAAATGAATCCTATAACTTAATACCTTGATTAAATTAAATTAAAACTTTAAATTTTAAAATTTATAAACATCTGTCACAATTTTCTGTGATGTTGATCTAATATGTTTTTTTGCTTTATAATCTTGATGTAATATGTTTCTTGCTTCAACCTTAATAATTTTCCAAATATTTATGAGAATTGAAATTGTATATAATGATTAAAAGTATCAAAATTGCAACTATAAATATGAAAAGTATTTATGATGCTTAATGTTTCCTACCAGTTAATTTCCCATTTGATCACCTTCAATTAAACTATTGTCTTGGAAAATGGTCTCATCATCATCAATAATTGCCAATGATTGCCCCCCAGTTATTTATATGCATATATTTCTCCGATATTACTATCTCGAGCTATTCCTGCTTCCCATACAACTTCTTCATCAATCTCTACTTGCTAGAAAATATGGCAAGCAGCAGCAGGATTCTGATAATTGGAGCAACAGGCTTCATCGGACGTCATATGGCCAAGGCCAGCCTTGCTCTTGGCCATCCCACATTCCTTCTGGTTAGAGAGTCAGCACCTTCTAATCAAGAGAAAGCGCAGCTTCTGGAATCCTTCAAGGCCGCAGGTGCTAATCTGGTCCAAGTAAGTGTACAGCCTGGCTTTTTAATCAAAACTGGATTTTGAGAACCCAATAGTGGGTGCTAGTGCTCTGTCTTTATTTGTTCAGTTTCAGGCTTCTTCTGTTTTCTTTAAAAAACTAATCTGGAGTTTGTGCTTATCTGATTATTTCTTGTTTGGAGCTTTGAGCTCTAATCAGCATGTGAGCATTCTGCAGTGTTTCTTTTCTTGTGGGAAGGTTCATCATCTCATGTATTGTAATGGGTTGTGAAAATGGATCACCATATTGTAGTTCTGCACTTATTTTCTCTTGGTTGTTTCGCTCCCTGTAATGGGTTGTGTGCACTGATTACTTCGTCCTAAATCTTTATTGTTTTCTTCTACTGTTATGCACATTTGATCTTTTATTATTTCTTCTATAGGACTGTGATAACTGATCAACATATCTTATATCCTCTATCGTTATTCCTTCTGAATATGCCTATTTCATTGTTTCATGCAAATGGGTTTTGATATACCTAGCTTATTTCCATTGTAAATAATGGTTGACTTTGCTCCTTGTCCATTGGAAATTGAGTTTGCAATCCGAGTTTATGCCCATTGCAGATTCATACATCT
Source organism: Pinus albicaulis (assembly GCA_034641835.2). Lineage (NCBI taxonomy): Eukaryota > Viridiplantae > Streptophyta > Pinopsida > Pinales > Pinaceae > Pinus > Pinus albicaulis. Next base: position 392,036,847 of record CM076584.1, on the reverse strand, counting down.
AATTATCTCTATTGTAAATTCAATCATTGATTTTGCTCCTTGCCCATTGGATAAACTGAATTTCCAATCTAAACTTATGTCGATGGCAGATTCGAGCATCCAAGGGCAAGGAGCAAAATCAACCACCTTTGAATAAACAGAATCTACCATCAACATAAAGATGTCTAGTTTCTAGAAATATCAAGATACATTAATTTTGTGTCATTGTTATGTGTGGGTATACCTGTGGATCATTTCTTCATTTGGGTTGAAGATTAATCAGAATCTACTAATGTTCACCAACTGTGCTCTGATTTGTTCCCTTCTTTACAAAAATGTTCTGCATTAAGATTCCACACCTTCTGGGAGCCAGCTTTCTCTAATTTGGCTAGTTCTGCATTAAGATTCCACACTTTTTGGGAACCAGCTTTCTCTAATTTGGTTATCTTGAGCTAAGCAAGAGTGAGACAGGGTATTTGCTTATGCCAAAGTATCAAGCACAACAACTAACATGTCATTTGGTGGAATTTGAAACATAGTAAAAGCTATATTAAATACCAACTTTCACCAATGGGGAAAACCACCTTTGAATTCCATTTTGTGTCATTGTTATGTGTGAGCATACCTGTGGATCTTTCTTCATTTGGTTTGAAGATTAATCAGAATCTACTAATGCTCACCATCTGTGCTCTGAATTGTTCCCTTCTTTACAAAAATATTCTGCATTAAGATTCCACACCTTCTGGGAACCAGCTTTCTCTAATTTGACTAGTTCTGCATTAAGATTCCACGCGTTTTGGGAACCAGCTTTCTCTAATTTGGTTATCTTCAGCTAAGCAAGAGTGAGGCAGGGTATTTGCTTATGCCAAAGTAACAATCACAACAACTAACATGTCATTTGGTGGAATTCGAAACTTAGTAAAAGCTATATTAAATACCAACTTTCACCAATGGGGAAAACCACCTTTGAATTCCATATAAAAACTTTTGTAGCTTGTCAATTTTCCTGATCATTTGAAAAGGGATGTGATTGGTTATCATGTATTTAGGAGATTATGTTGTTTTATATAGGATATTGTAGGAGTAGGTGCCATCTTTTACCTTGTTTTCTTGGATACCCTCAAATGCCTGACATGATATGGACTTGTATGTGAAGGGATCTGTGGAGGACCATGAGAGTCTTGTGCAGGCAATCAAAAAAGTCGATGTAGTTATCTCAGCTGTAGGGTTTTTTCAGCTGATGAGTCAGCTGAACATAATCAAGGCCATTAAGGAGGTTGGAACCATCAAGGTATAGAATATTATTGACTAGGCTTGATTATGTAGGTTATTAGTAGCTCCAATTCAGTATTTCAGAAAGTATTTTACAACCATTGGTGATAATATTTACAGAGGTTTTTTCCATCCGAGTATGGGTTCGATTACGATAGAGTCCAAGCAGTGGAGCCTGCAAAGATTATGTATGATAACACAGTGAAAATTCGCAGAGCAATTGAGGCAGAAGGCATCCCTTACACATATGTCACTAGCAACTGTTTTGCAGGATATTTTCTGCCAAGTTTAGGGCAGCTGGGCCTTGCTGCCCCTCCCAGGGATAAAATTATCATATATGGAGATGGAAATGTCAAAGGTATTTACAATGGGCTCTTTTCTAAAATTTTTTGGTATTTACAATGGGCTCTTTTCTCAAATTTTTTACTTTCTTCTACTAGTGTTCTACTACATAGTCTTTGCATGGGTGTTAATCCTTTCTGCAATGAATATGCAGTTGCTTTTGTGAAAGAGGAGGATGTTGCAACATATACCATCAGGGCAGTGGATGACCCTAGAACTCTGAACAAGTCCATGTACATCATGCTTCCTACCAACATCTATTCTGTTAACGAGCTTGTATCTCTGTGGGAGAAGAAGATTGGCAAGACACTGGAGAAGGTTTATATATCAGAGGAAGAGTTGCTGAAAAAAATTGCAGGTTAGGATATGGAATATTTCTCCTTCTTCCCCTGCCATTTGCAGACCTAAAACAAGTTTCCTTTTAAGAATTTTATGCTTCAATTCTCTTTTAGTTGTAGAACTTAGGCTGATATTTGACTGTACGTTCTTAAATCTGTTTAGAGTATAGTGACTTAGGTTGTGTAAAATGCTGTAATGGGTGATGCAGAGGCACCATTCCCAGATGATGTTGACATGGCAATCTGCCACTCCGTTTTTGTCAAAGGGCATCTAACAGATTTTCAAATTGGACCTCATGGTGTGGAAGCCACTCACCTCTACCCAGATGTGAAATACACTACTGTTGAAGAGTACCTTTCCCAGTTTGTTTGAAGTTGATTGTGAGAGATGCTAGGCAGAATAATAAAGAAGGCAGGTGTCTTTATCCTTTCTTTCAGAAAAGATTGTTGTCACTTTTGGAATTCAAGCTATTAATGCGAGGTTAAACAAAAGCTGATACTTCTCAGCTGATAATAGTGAAAATCAAATGAGGAGTTGTTAAGTTAGAGTGGGGGGTTTTAGATCGATTTGTACTGCAAAATGGAGCTACGTTGATAAGTAATATGGTGCAGATCTATCAAATAATAACGAGATTGTAGGTTTCTAATAAATATGGAGTTAGTGTTAAGCTGTGAGTTTGACTAATTCAAAAGACAAATGAAATGTATGGCAAACACACTCACATTTAAACTCTAAGATAAAATGTATTGCAAACTATGTTTAGGTCATGTCTCTTTGGCATCTTGTTTTTAAGTCTCATTTCATTATATTTTTTATTTACATTTAAAATTTAATTAATAATTTCATTAAAAATTGTATAGCAATTTTTTAAAAATATATATTTTATAATTATTGAAATTTTATATGAAAAATATACATATATTATAAATACCATTAATGTTTATCATATCACTTATTGATTTTGAATTTAGTTGGAAATGATTCAACTCCATTTTTTCCTATCACTACTGATAAAACAAATTAACAATTATAATAATTGTTATAATTTTATTACGGATTAATATTATTAATTGCTATTATTTAATGTAAGTTAACTCATTATTATTATTTAATAAAATTACATTACAATTTGCAAAAGTCTATCAATTACAATTATAAAGAAAAATTTAATTGGATTCATAAATTAAAATGACTTAATATTATTTTATTTTTATTTTTTCTTATAATATATTATTTTTATCTTCCATAAATTACTATTCAATTTTTTATAATATTAATCTGGGTTAAAATGAATATACATTTATTCTAAACTTATTCAAATTTTTATACTATTAATTTTCGTTAAAATAAATATACATTTATTCTAAACTTATTTGGAAAATACAACTATATTTACTGAAATAAATGTTGTACATATTTCCTTTTTTAAATGAAATGTTTTTCTTTTAAAATGTTTTGATAAATATGAAATATAAAACAAAATATGAAATATGAAACAGGAATTTAAATTCCTTATTATGTTTAATCTTTCTGTTTATTTTCAAATGAATGAAAACACGTAACTCGATGAAACTTGGTGACGATGTAAAGCAATATAATAAAAATAGAATAAGGTTTTATATTTAATATTGGGGTTTGATTGGGTTTACACTTTATTTAAATTTAAAGTATAAGATAAATTAAATATCTAAAAAATAATTTTAAATTTAATAAAAAGTTAAGATTAACATTAGATATTTGAAGTAAACATGTTCTAAAAATATATTAAATGCCGAACACAAAAAATATTACATGCTTACCTGTTTCAGATGGAGTTCAATTGATTTACATTTTTTTTTTCTTTATGTGTATATTACATGCTATTACATGCTGAACTGTTTAGATGGAGTTTAATTATTTAATTTTTTAATGTTTTTTTTTTAAATATTTTTAGGATATTTATTGTATGATTAAATTTAATAATTTATTAGAGATTACATTATTTGATTAGGTATTTTAATTTAATTATTAATAATTATTTGAAAACTTATTTTTAAGGTTGTAGTCTAATTTATATATGAAATGATTTTTTTGATGATATTTTTTGTGGTTAATTTTAATCAAAATCAAACAAAGATTTGTAAAACTTGAGTTTAAGTTGTTTAATCTGTAGAATTTGAGTGCCCCTTGAATTTAAGTTGTTTAAAGTCTATTTCATCTATAAGTTAACGATTAGACTATATATATATATATATATATATATATATATGAGAGAGGGGAACTCTACAGCCTAGTATAGTGGAGATGTTGTAATGAAATGTCCTAACATTTTGACTTGGTCAAAATAAAATTAAATAAAATTAAATAAAAAATAAAAAATAAAATAAACATACAATTATTAATTATGTTTATAATTATAATTACAATTAATAATTACACCAGTCTAGATCCATCTTAACTCCAGATCTAGAGTGATAAGAGATTTGATCCCGCTTGACCCCTCTTGGAGTTTGGTAGATCGAGAGTTAAGATGGATCTAAGCTAATATATAATATATAGACTCTCTCTCTCTCTCTCTCTCTCTCTCTCTCTCTCTCTATATATATATATATATATATATATATATATATATATATAACGTAGTCTAAACTTATAAATATCTTTTTATTATTTAAAATACATTGTTGAATACATAAATGGATGCAACGCCTGAAAAAACCCCGGGGCATTCGAATTCTATCAAGTTCTTAAGAAAATTGTTGAATTTTAAAAGTAATGAACTATTTAAATATTTTCTTCACTATGTGATGGAGCGGGCTCTACAGACTCATACGACCACTAGGATTTTTCCCTACTTGGTCGTCCCTTCCCCTAGCATGAACCTTCCTACAGACTCCCACAATGTGGTTTTAGTTGCCCTTTGATCAATGAAAAACTCTTGTGATTCAATGGAGTAGTTAGTCTCTCTTGAAGGAATGGTAGTTGGTTCTCCAAACTCTTCTTCCTAGGAAGCTCAAGCTAAGGTTTCGTACAATGCCATGTTGAAATCCAGATTTGTTCTTCCAATAGTTCAAGAAGCTCCTGTCTTTAATGTTCCCTTGGAGGAGGAATCCTTTAGTTGTGAAAAAAAAATCAGATCAAGTTTTGGTCGTGGTTGATTGATCTCCACAAGTGGATTTTTTATTCATGGAAACTGCTATTTTTTATGATCTGAATATTTACCCTATGGCTTGAGGTTTTTTTGTTGTTTTTTTTTTTTATAATCTAGAGGATAAGAAGATTATTTTTTATTCTATGCCCTAGTTCTATGGTAGTGTTGGTCTCTTCATGCATCCCTGGACTCCCACTTTTGATCTAGTTACAACATTGATATCGACAGGTCTAGTTTAGGTAAGGCTCCTGAACCTTCCCCTACATCTTTGGAATCTCTCATCGTTAACTTCTATGGAAATGCCATAGGGAATTTTATTTTCCTAGCTCGAAAAAAAAAACAAAAAAATTAAAACCACTTATGCTCGAATATGTATGGAGATGGATTTTAATAAGGATTTTCCTACTAAGATAAATCTAACGACTCCATACTATGTATGGTTTCAAAAATTTGATTATGGTTTTAGAAAATTGATTATGAAAATATTTCATTTCGATGTCAAGCATGTTATGAAACAAGACATGTTGAAAAACTATCCCAATCGATTGCAAAATAATAGAGTCTAGAAAAGTAGCTAAAGGCCCAAATGGTGAGAAGGAGCTCAAAGTGAACATTATACAGTATATAAGGGAGAAGTGACCTAGGATAAGGAAGAAGCAAAAGACAACTAGAAAGAATTTCTTGTCAAAAAAGATTCACTGGAGGAAACAAAAATTAGTCAGAAAGAAGTGCATGTCAAAGAGGATCCTTCAGACTCAACGACAAAGGAAGCCCATATTTAGAAAACCCTTGTGAACACTGGATCCCCCTCTGAATCCTCAAGAAATAAGGATGGAAAATAATTTCTTGGATTGATCATACAAATGAGGAAGAACTTGCTAAAAGAGACAAAGACATCAAAGATCATTCACAAAAGTATGACCCCTCAAATTTAGCTGAAAATATGGGTTGGATCCAAGTTGGGACATCTCGCCAAGGAAAACGAGAAGTCACTCAAAGTCAAACTGAAAAGTAGTGAGAAATGGACTATAAATGTATTTGGATTTTGGGAATATTTTGGAAAATATTTAGTTGGAAAAGGAATAAAATTTGTGTATTATGGCGTTCTCATTTAAGAGTTTGGATTGAGCCGTCATGCTCATTCTCAAACCCACAAGGGATATTGGCAACACTGAATAAATGTAATGATTTTGGGCCACATCCTATATCTCTTTTCAAATATAACCCTCCATATATGTTTCTTAAAAATAAAAATAAAAATCTCCTCCAGATTTTTTTTAAAATTAACCAAGAAAAAATCCTTGGAAAAAGTCATTACGTTTATTAGTTAGACTATATGTATATGTATGTGTTTTGAAGGTATCTCATTAGTGTGGTGTTCAAGAGGAATGAGATATTTATTTTTACATAGAGAGAATGCACACATTAAATGTTATATCCCATTTGTTTGGATGTGAATAATCATGTGGCCTTGAGAGATCTAATGCTCTACATACTACTCCATGTGCAAAGCATTAAATACCATATAGCCTAATTATCATATTACTATGGTCAATAAACATGACACCACATTTATTGCTTTACATACATTGTTTTAAATTTAATATTTATACTCACATTTTTTAAATTTAACCTTGTGGGTATGCGATGAATAAACATATTGCTATAAATTTTTTAATGCTTTATATGTTTACTCTCATTTATTGTTTTATAGCATTTTTTAAATTTAATAAAATTAGCATGGTAGTGAATAAACGCCCAACTATAGAGTATTTGATGTTTTCTCTCTATACAAAGCATTAAATACCATATAACCCCTAGCTTGGATTTGAGAATATATCATATCCACTACATGAGCCTTATTTAATAGAAATAGCCTCAATAAATAAATTAATTAATTAATTAATTAAAAAAAAAAAAACTTATCTATGTACTTAGGGGATGAAAATAAGACCCTAAAACTTCATTATCCAAGAGGGCCTTTTTCATGTTCTAGAGCCTTTCCAATGGCTAATTCCTTTTCATACAAAAAAAATAATAATAAAATAAAAAAAATACAAAATGAGTTGGAGTTAAAAAGGAGAGATATAACTCTCTTAATTTCCGATAAAACCTTTTTGAAATCAATCATTTTCATGGATCCCAATCAGCTACCAACTATTTAACTAGTTTAAAATTTTTCTCAAAAAACATAGTCAATTTTTCTCGAAGAGGCTTCATATGTTTTCCAAATTTTAGTGATAATTTCAATAAAGGATTTTTTGAAATCAATCATTTACATGGAACCCAATCACATACCAACTATTTAACTAGTTTAATATTTTTCTCAAATTGAAGAATAGTCAATTCTCTCTAAGCGACTTCATATGTTTTTCATTTTTAGTGATAATTTAAATAAAGTAATCATCTTCAAGCTGGGCATGATTGAACTTAAAAGGCATTGGAAGTTTATATCAAATTTCTCAATACTAAATAATGTTAAAACATGGTATAATGATATAAATTATATTTCAATTTTATTCATAAATATAATTTATATATTTCATATTACATCGAGGTTCATCATGTAATTTGCTTGAACTTATTCAAAGAGGATCCCATTCATTTCTCTATAACTAATACATGGTATAATAAATCATATTTCATTTTTTTCACAAATACAATTTATATATTTCATATGAGGAACATACATATTACATCTATCACATTGAGGTTCATCATGTCACTTGCTAGAATTTAAAGACAATAAAAACTAATAAAAACTGAAATTATGAGAAAGGGACATGGAGGAAAAGGTATGTAGCCTCAATGTATATTGTGAATGATACAATATAAATACATCAAGATTATGTCTCAAGATGTTTCATCTATCTTGGACACACAATCACTTTGGTTGAGTGAATATCTCAACCACACACCAATTTAGGAACCTAACTAGTTGGAGAGAATCTCTCAACTAACTAGACCTAAACAAACTCCCAAGTTTAAGGAATAGTCACATTCTAGAATAGACAAGTAGGAATTATTTCAAGTTTAATAATTTATTATTTTGGACTTATCAATTGTTTTATGAGAGTGTGAATTTAACATTCCCCACCTCAATCATAAGTCCAAAGAAAGAACCTTATACCATCTCCAAGTCTTCATGCCGAAACTATTGAGTTGATCCTCAATGAAGAACTGCTTGAAAAACCACCAAAACTTGATGAAAAAAGAAAATCCAATATGAAGAGAGCACACCGAGAGATGTGAATCAGTTGCAAGTTTGATACAACTCTGAAAATGCTTGACAACTCAATCAAATGCCAAGCTGCAATGCAAAAGGATCCATCTATCCTTTGCTTGGTTCAATGACCATCCAAGTGAACAAAAGAATGTCCACAATGCTCTCAATCAACATCCCAATTGTTTTCCCACTGGAAAATTTTGATGCCCACTAGCAAAATTTGTTGAAACTTTTAGTATGACAACCATATATTCCCCCCTTTGTCAGCTGCAAGGAGAGACCATAACTATCTATATATTTTTTGAACTCCCCCCCTTCAGGAGTAGGAGAGTTTCTCTTGTTCAATTCTTCGGGAAAATTTATATTTACTTTTGCCTTGAGTAGATTGTAGGACTTATGCAATTTCTTCACTTCTAGATTCCATCTCCAAGAGTTTATCCATCTATAATTAACTGTCATTTTAGTCTTCTTCTGCATTCAAAATTTATTTGATAGATTATTTGTCTTCCCACAATGAAGACAATGATGGAGGTCGAAACATTTACTCTCCGTATGACCATTTCTTTTACAATGGTTACACTTAAAAAGATTATGGGTATTTTCTAACAAACCTGCACTTACAAACTTAATTGGTTTTGAGAAATTTGGAACCTAAATATGGTTTTCTTTGTTGTATCCCAGGCCATGTCGATCTATGTTGAATGAAATTTCTTCCCAAGGTTTCATCACCATCTTGGAAAGACCATATTCTTGTTGTGCTTTACACCTGCTATTGTTGCTAATATTGTGCTTGGTTCATTAAGTCATTTGTATCACACTGAGCATCAACCATCTCTATTAGCAATTCATTTGTATCGCATGTTGCATCAAACTTTTCAATTAGATCTTCAATACAACTAGTTGCATCATTTAGAAGCACAACTTATTGGATGAGATCATCTGTGTCACAACTTTCATCAACCTGGTGGATTAGATAATTTGTGTCACAACTTTCATCAACCTGGTGGATTTGATCATTTGTGTCACAAATTTCATCAACATGCTGAATGAGGTCATCTATTTCACAAATTGCATTTGTTGTTTGGACGAGGTTTTCTGTGTCATACATTGCATCTATATTTTCTGTGCATCTTGCATCAAGTAGATCTTGTTTTTTCCTCAATTTTATCTGGAGTGCATTAGTTGTTATTTGTTGTTTCTTTTAATGTGATAGTCATTTGATTAATTATGTATTTATTTTGCTTTAACTTCCACTCAAGTACTTTGTTTTTGTTGTGCAATTCATGATCCCACTCTTTCAATTCTTTAATTTCTAGCTCTACACTTTGAAGACATTTTCCTCCTTTACCCATTTTGGACTTTAACAGGCTCGTTTATACTCGCTCACTTTATTATCACGCTCGCTTGACTTTTGAATTTGAAATAACTTAACCTTCTATAAATTCATTTAATTATTCAAATCTTGGGTGTCAGGTACAACTAAGAATGCACCTTTTTTGTTAAAACACAAACATTTTTGGACTCTTGACCTGTATTATTTCTTCGTAAATATCGAATAATTTTTTTTTACAAAAATTGCAATTTAATTGCTTTATCTATGATCTAAAAATTTTTGTTTTTCACAACCCCTTGAAGTAAACCATTACTTCCTATTACAACAATGACCTTCCTTAAAAAAAAAAAGGCTTATCACTCCAAATATGACAAAAGAAAATTACACCAGATCACTCCAAAAGAAGTCTTTTAAATACTTTTAATCACCCTTTAAATTTATTTTACATGATGATGGATGTTTCTTCTTCGCACTTTCAAAAAATTATGCATGTAAAATATAAATTAAATTCTCACCATTCGCTTTTGAGAGGTCAAAACTTGAATTTGGCATTGAAAAATAATTTTCCACCATATGCTTTGAACTTACTATTGTGAAAAATATTGATCCATCGCATTAGCTGCTCCACTGGGTGTTCTTCCTACTACCTGGCCTACAACAAATCGACATTCATTTGTTGGAGATAATTTAATTTGTTGTATGCCTTTGGTTCACCACAGGCACCTCCAGGCTAGCTTTCTTCGCTCTTTTGGCTCCAGGTTGGTTATACAGATGGTGACTTCACTTGTTTGGTGACTTTCCCAAACTATACAGGCTTCAACATTTGTTACAACTCTTGCTTGGATGGCACACAAGTAGTGTAAGTGGAATCCATCCTCCAACCCTTTCATTCTCTTTTTAGCAGATAAATATTACTTCCACATTGCATCTCTTAAATCTATCCTTTAAATTTATTTTACATGCTTCCCATTAAAAAAAATGATGGATGTTTCTTCTTTGCACTTTTAAGAAATTATGCATGTAAAATATAAATTAAATTCTCACCATTCACTTTTGAGAGGTCAAACCTTGAATTTGGCATTGAAAAAGAATTTTCCACTATATGCTTTGAACTTACTATCGTGAAAAAGATTGATCCATCGCATTAGCTGCTCCACTGGGTGTTCTTCCTACTACCTGGCCTACAACAAATCGACATTCATTTGTTGGAGATAATTTAATTTGTTCTATGTCGTTGGTTCACCACATGCACCTCCAGGCTAGCTTTCTTCGCTCTTTTGGCTCCAGGTTGGTTATACAAATGGTGACTTCACTTTTTGGTTACAAGCGAAGTCACCATCAACGTTGATGGAGACTTCGCTTGTTTGGTGACTTTCCCAAACTATACAGGCTTCAACGTTTGTTACAACTCTTGCTTGGATGGCGCACAAGTAGTGTAAGTGGAATCCATCCTCCAACCCTTTCATTCTCTTTTTAGCAGATAAATATTGCTTCCACATTGCATCTCTTAAATCTATAATAACAACTCTTTAATCCAATGCTTCTCACGCTCTATGATGTCTCTAAATTTCGCAGAAATGAACTTGACAACACAAAAATGTCGGTGGCAGTGGCGTAAAATGGGGTTGCAAGGTATTGTAAATCATTTCCAAAAAGATGCATAGAATAATGCAAAGGTTCAAAATTCTTATTCTAAATAGGGACTACAATTAGAATATGATAGCAGTATTCCAGTCCCTACTCGTAGTTATATTTTAATTTCATAAGTTGAAAATGACTTCTCCTATATGTTTTAACTTTGAACTATGATCATACTATAAAAATTAAAGCAAAATCCAACTTTCATGAAATATGGTGAAGCAGAACCCATAACATAAATTCCCATTGAGGATGGTGAAACACAAGCCAAACATGAATTCCCACTACACTATAATGCAATATTTGTATGTTAACTAATACTTAGAGAATCAACGAAGGAGGGTGTCTACGAAGAGAGGCTGGAACTGGAAATAGATACTTTTTAACATCCACAAGGAAAGCCATTCTGACTAAACCATATGGAGTAACCTATGATTCCTTTAATCAGGCCTTTAATGGATGAATAAATTTAATTGTATTTCATATATATAAAAGTATATCATGAATGGACAATCTTTTAGATCTAGAGATCACATGTTCGATCCATGCTAACCACACCAACAACATAAATTCTCTTACATGTCAATGAGATTCCAATGAAGGCACAATACCATGGTCGCCTTCCCACACAGCATAAATTTCAAGCAAATCTAAAGGGCCAACAGGCGTCGAAAACTTGAACCCTCCAATAAAATCCTCAACAAATATGAAGATATCTCGATCTATGGCTTTGATTATCTATAGAGCGGAATAGGGTCTCCCCTCCAACCGGTTAACAATGTTTATGTCGATGCCACAACAAGAAAGAAGAACCACCACTAGCAGCACGTCAATCATAGCCACGAATTACTCAGGAAGCCTTTCAAGATGAGTCATATTTCATTCCTCGATCTCCTCTACCTCGTCCCACATAAGACCTGAACTATCCAGAGCACTAATGATTGAAGCTTCTCCCTTGGTGGAAACAAATTTAATGACTCTCACACAAAGAAAACCATATAAAAAAACCCAGAATTCACACAAAGGTGAGATTATACACTCATAATCCTAGGCATTCTAGAGAGGGAGTCAATCCCAATCAACTCTGATACCAAATAAAGAGAATAATAAAAATTGAAATTATGAGAAAGAGACATGGTAGAAAAGTCATGTAGCCTTAATGTATATTGTGTATTCAAATAATAAAAATGATATAATATAAATATATCAAGATTATGTCTTCGGACCTATCTTAGACACACAATCACTTTGGTTGAGTGAATATCTCAACCACACACCAATCTATGCGGCTAACTAGTCGGACAGAATCTCTCATTATTGATTGTTTTATGAGAGTGTGAGGCTAACAAAATTTAACCTAGGCAAAGAGGTTCCCATTCATTTCTCTACAACTAATACTAATACCATGCTTTGGGTTTGAAAACTTATCATATAATATTTTTTAATAATAAATTAAATTATAGTGGTAAAAAAACTATGGCAAGACATTTAATGTTTTGTAGGATCTTTTAAATTTAATATTATATTAACATTTTTTAAATTTAATTGTCTATGTGTGGCAGTGAATAAGCAAGCAACTATAGGGTATTTAATAATATGTAAGCTACTTAAGGTACAACACATAAATACCATAAGTAGCCAAGTGCTTGGGTTTGAAAAATTGTTATACAATATTTGTAAATAATATATTATAGATAATAAATTAAATTATAATGGTCAATATATATGGCAAGGAATTTAATGTTCTGTATTTTGACTTTAGTGTTGTCTTAACATTTTTAAAATTTAACCAAGAGAAAGGGCGTAGATACACATAGAAAATAAAATAAAGAAATATTGTATTCCTTCTATTAATAGGTAGCTTTCTAATTCAGAGTAAAAGATATATTTGTAATCCCAGCTAATATGGATTTGACATGTAAAATTTTAAAAATTTATTAATAACAATCTCTTAGTTCAGTTGATTTTTGGGTGTTATCTTTGTTGGAAAATTAACATTGTACACTAAATTATCATTTTACAATATTAGCTTACAAGTTGTGTTATTGCATGGAATTTAGAACATGTTGAATGTGTTGCAAATGTTCCACCCAAGTTTTACTAAAGATTATGATGTCATCCAAATATCTAACCACAAATTATATTGTGAACCCAAGAATATCATCCATCATCCTCTTGAATTTTTTTGGAGCATTATTCAAGCCAAAAGGCATGAAAAACCACTTAAAAAGGCCTTATTTAGATTTTGATTATCTCTTCCATACATTGGGTCATCTAGTTGGAACCTAGTGGTAGAATGATTTTAAATCAATCTTACTTAAGAACTTGGAACCCTTAATATAGTGAAAAATATCATCAATCCAAGGGATTAGATATATGTTCTTGACAATGATGTTGTTCATGGGTCTATAATCAATACATAGTTTCCATGTCTCATCCTTCTTCTACATGAACATTGTAATGCTACATCCCACATTTACCCATTTTTATGAGCCCTCTGGGTAAATTTGAAATGGAGTTCTACTATGAAATGATTTGAACTACTGACTCTTATTAAGGAAGTGGGGCCTACAACTAAGGCATTCTGACCACAAACTGACATCCTACAAGGACTACAGATCACTCAGCAGCTAAAGAAACACCCCAAGTGGTCAATCCCTGAGCTGGAACTTTGCTTCGGTGACCTAGACTCCCAAATGCACCCTTGACATTTCCTGCATGTGGTTGAAGGCTTCCAACCACACTCACAAGCCTTGCTCCATGCAATTGTGACCTAAATTTCTTAGTTCAATGCGTGTTCCTAAGAATTTGAACCACAAGTCCAGGCCAGCCTCCAGACCCCTAACTAAAACTTCCTAAGACTTCTCAGAATGATAAATGAAATAAGGACATTTCTAAACATACAAAACTTGAACAAGAAATTGACCTAACCATGCCTAACCATGACAATCATTTCGTCAAACATATAATTCACATGTGAGTTATGGGACATGAATGCATATTTGATCATAAGGGTTTGAATTCCATTGGATAATCATTAAGAAGGTCTAATACCCTCTCTTAATAGTTTCAATCACACTTTTTAGCCCGTGCATTCATTAACCATTCATCAACTAATCAAGATATAATGAGATCCATAGCTAGAAAATGTTATGGAACCATGTTTATAACCAACATTTAATTGAAATATTAACCATTAAAGAATAGCCATCAAAGCCACATAATAACAAGTAAAAGTACTCATCAATCAAAATAGGAAGATAGCTCTTATTAACATATGAAAATTCAAACCAAGTCAGGGACTTCCACATACCACCCAACCATAGATTGAGTTGAACCAAATATTTCTTTCAACCAAACACCCATGTACCATATTCCAAGCATGAACGTGGGATCTCAAGACTTAAAAAACTATGGCTTATCATATATTAATCCACCTCCACCTTCACGTTACTGCGATCTCGCCAAAAATGGTCAAGAGGTAACAAAACCCAAACAAGCTTGTATGCCTCAAATTTTCTTCACCATTACCTGGAGGAATTTTCTTGTCTCCACCCACCTATCCAAGGCTTCCTAAATATTAAACCACCTCCACCCCCAACCCTTGGGAATTTTCCTACGACCACCTCACTTGGTTCCAAAACCTTCTAGAAATCCAAAGCTCAACCAGAAAAGAATCCCATCACACCATGGTTATCCAGGAAATGGAAAGGCAAGTCTGAAACCACTATCAAACCAAGAAAAACACATGCCAGTGACAGTTGTTATATGGAATTCTAATCTATGGATAAAGTAGATTCCCTGAGTGTGGTTCTTCACTCAGAACAACAGAAGAAAGAAAACTATTATTTTCTCTAAGACAAATAGATATACAGAAAGTGATAGAAGCATACTTGTGATCCTTTCTCTCTCCTTCTCCTTCTGTCCCTGTTTTCGTCACTCTCAATCCAACTAAATCTACTAGATTGATTTCTGCAATCAAAGACATAGAACAACAAACATCATACAAATATACAAGTATCTACTTATCTTAACCAAATCAAACCGGTTAGATCTGAGAATACATACATAATCAAGAATACATTTCACAAGATATAAACATATGTATGAGAAAATAAACAAATATCTTTATTAAGAAAGTAGGAGGAGAAGATTACAACTAATAGATCGATTTGTTGTCAACCTGCGCCAACTTCATTCCATCCTCATCACATCAAGCATTGTCTCAGCATCAAATCAGTACTTCCAGCTCTTATCAATTGAGAATTCAACAACATAAATTTGCACTAAATTCTTCCTCCCTAGCACTTAAATGAGTGCTCAATTTATAGGGAAAATGAAGGTAGTTTCTCATTGAATGGATTTCTAATAATAGGTGAGACATGTTTCCAAGTTTAGTGGTGGTGGATGGACACTTATATTCAAAGTGTGACACCTATGGACTCTTCTAGAAAGCGTTGGCCATGTGGAGATTACCGAAAAAATGATGACTTCTCTCCCAGGAGACCAATGCACCCTTGAGTGTCAGGAATTGCATTGCATTGCACCCTTGAATGGAGGTATTTGCACTGCAACGCAGTTAGGCCCTTGAAGAGGAGCATGGGTGAGTCAATGGGTCATATAATATATACTTCAAACCTTGGAAATCTCACAATTGAAGCCATAAAAGAAATGTCTTCACTTAGGGCATATAACAACTGAATTAAGGGGATGATAGACCCTATTCATTGGTCTTGGGGGATAATCCCCAATTTGACTAGGTCTTGGGGGATGATGCCCAAATTGACCTATAATAGCTTCCCCCTAAAGCATGAAGTCAAAATAATAATAATATTTAGATGAGATGCTTTACGATGTGATGAGTAGGATCTAAAGCGGATGGTCACCTGCATCAATTTGAAATAAATTACATAATGATATCTTACATCTTGGACATGAATTGTTGAGGAAGGCATATCCATGTTGAGCACATAAACTATCATAACATGTACATAATTCAGACAGTCATCTACATTGTAATGTTTCCAGATATAGACATGCCTATAGATATAGGCCCATGTTTGGATGACGATCTGTATGTAAAGCCATCGTATAGATGATGTGTACAATTTCCTGAAATTGTAGCTTGGATAGATGAAACTAAATCTGGGGTCTTATTATCTCATTCACTCGATCATTCAAGTAAAATTCTAACCATGCGAATATATGATCTAAATTCGAACATGGGAAGACATTGTCTGATTACCAGCCAATGATGTGAGTTGTTAAGAGATGCAAGAAAACCACCATTGATGTTAATGGCTCTCAAGGTACTGTAGTACAATTTTTAAGGTGTCAATAGATGATTTGATGTCGAACGCCAAAAAAAATATTTGGTCGAAGGTCTGGAAGCGAGAAACCTGCCGATGATGTAGCAAACCCTAAGGTACTGGAAGATGTTTATAAGTTAACTTCCTAGATGATGAGCTGATGTCGACAAGAAGAAGCTTTATTATGAAATGAGAGGAATTATTTTGGAGACAAAATGTGACTTGATATAGCAATGTTCAGGGATGGCTGTTATGAGAATGAAGGTTTATGAGTATTGCAGAAGATAAGGAATTATTGGATGCCTTCTCTTGAACATATCGGCGACACTGAAATGAGTTGGTAGCATTGAACCAAAACCAAAGTGATGGTATGATGGACCATAGGTATGATGAACCGTCAAGAAGAATACCCAACCCAAAAGTTACGGTGATGGAGTGAAAGTGTCATGTTCAAGAGAGACCTGCTACCATAAAGTGTTCTGTTCTTTTTCCCAAATTTTCCCAAGTCATTTTTTACCAGTACCTCTTTATTTTTTAACAAGCTTGAGAAGAATAACATATGCTTGATCTATAATTCAACCCTTCAGGTTAATCCATTTTTATTTAATGATTTAACGAGTCTAGCGATAATGAAACTCGATCTTGCCATGATCGACAAGTACGTCACTATTTTATGCTTTAACTAGTCTAACGATAGTGAAAACCCAATCCCTTTTCATGTTTAGAGAGTTTGAAAAAAAGGACAAAAAGAAAACTCCATGAGTCATTTTTCATAAATTTGTCGCTCAGGTTTGAAAAAGTGTAAAATGATATCTGAGAAAACCTCTTAGCCATGTTCGTCTAAGGTTTTACTTTTACGTAAATAATCTATCTCAGTCCGGAAAATGGTTGAACTTATACTGATTAGATGTCATTTCATTTACTTTTATGAGCTCGAAAATACAAGTGCTCGACAACATTTTCACATTATCGAAGTCTAAAAAAAGCTAAAAGAAGACTCTAGGGGGTTCCTTTTTCACATTTATTAAAGCTTGAAAAGAGATAAAAGTGTGCTTTAATTCCTTTTTCATTTTTATCGAAGCTTGAAAAAGAAGGATAAAAGTATGCTTTGTGGTCAAATCATTCTTGAATAAGTGTTCACGCTAAACTCACTGTATCAGCTGTAAAACCTGTTCAGAGAACCATCAAACGGATTAAAAATACTTGTTTCATAGAAAAAATGAATAAAAACCATAGTCACGGCATTAAATGTGATTTAAAATAATAAAAATGACTAATAAAAGATTTTTTACCACTCCATATTTACCATTTGAAAATTAGGAGCTCTGAACCAGTTTTTCCCTCGAACTTCAACGGTCGATTGTGATAACTTCAGTGGACGATTTCTCTTGCCGTTTGATCCACGTTGGAGATATGAACCTTCTCTTTCTTTTAGTATCATTTATTTTGCATTTCATGGAAAATTTTTAGGTTTTTGAGCCCCTTAGGGTAAATATATTACGTTCTGAGGGAAACACACCCTTGAATGTCGAAAGGTGCATTGCAGTGCACTGAAATTGAAGGCCAGATGCACTGCAATGCTTTGTCCCTTGACTTGGGGTGCATTGGGTGCATTTTTCATTTTTGTTTCTTACTGTGTGCCCAAAATTTCCCAAGTTTTTTGCATGAAATGGGTCCTAATGAAGCTTATGATTGTATTTCAGGTATTCATCAGATCAAAATGACGATTACATGGCGAGAAAGAGAACATGAAGAACAATATATGATTGCCCTAAACGATCTGGGTACACTAAAATCCCACAGAGATGACGGGTTTCTTAAATACTTCAGATTTTCAGGGATGAGGGAACATATGGAACTATTAGAGTTCCTAGTTCGTTCATGGGATCCGGTATTAGAGGCTTTTCACATTGGGGACAAAGTGCTCCCAATATTGGTGGAGGATAATTACTTTCTCACTGGATTATCGAGGTGAGGTTGTCCCATTTCCCTTGCAGGATCTGCTCTTGGAGGAGAGTCAGTGAGGGATTACATAAGACAACATTGTCATCCAGGTACTGAATCCAGTAAATATGGGAAAAAAATATCTGTGATGTGCATGATCTACCTTTGAGAGCTATCCTTTTTACTCTCGCAAATCTTGTTGTTTCCGTGACACTACATGTTGTAAACTGATCATACATGCAATATGTTCTTGAGTGTTTAGAACCAACAATATTCAATTGGGCTGAAGCAGTACTCTTTCAGATGAAATAATATTTGACTAAATCAAAGGGTGGTAGGAAGAATAATTTCAACTATGGCTCGATCCTGATTTCCTTCATTCTAGAGCGGGTTCCATTGATGCAGCCACATCATGTTACACTGGGCATATCTGGCCCTAGAGATCCACAGATAAAAATATGGGCTGAATTTATGTCTAGACATGCTGGTCCAAAGACCATCATATTCTCTACTGCATTATTCACCTGGTTGAGATGACAGATGGTCGCCATAGATCAGTATGCATATGCAAGTGTATATTTCTGCGAAGATCTAAACTTGATTCTACCATATGGTGCTCAATGGGGTGCAATATGTAAGAATGGTTTGACCATGTTTTTTTATTTTTTCCAAGGTTTCTACATGTTTTTTATTTTGATGTTTCCCAAGACTAAACTAAAGTTTTGATGTACACAGATTTGGGTTAGGATCGACCAGTGGGTCAACCATAGTAGGGAGCAGGTGAGCCAACAAAGAGGATTGTCGGGAGAGAAGTCCTTCGGGATTTAGATATGACCGAGACTCTTGCTAAGCTAGAACAACACTTGGAGGGATTGACTCTTGGGATTCTAGATTTTTGGATCGAAGTTACCTATGAGACTGCAGCGCCACACTATTGGCGTTCCTAACCGTTGGATGCAGTTCTTTCATAGGATAGCTAGAGCGGTTGCTTGTTATCATGAGCATCACTAGTTTACTTTGACATTTTTTGGATGAATTTTGAGGTCAAATGACCAATGTGTCTTGGGAATTTTTTTTGTAAAAACCTTTATCTATCTATCTATATGTTTTCAGTGTTTTCCTATGTTTATTGCACAATCCTATTTAATTATGTGATGTGAATAGAAAATGTGTCTTTACATGTGTTGCAAATGTCTGTTTAAAACATAATTCGCTAAGGAATCAATTAATGTGTTCAAATTTCTGGAAATGTGTTGATATTGAATGTAATCAAAATGTATTTCCAAAATTTGAACTCTTAGGAACATACGATGCAATGTTGGATTTCAAAGAGTATAAATGCTAGTAAGTTGCAGTACGACAAGTTGTGAGTCTAACCTAATGATGATACATTTAATACCAAATTAAATGGCATCAGAGAGAACTTTGATCAACGTACTATACTCAACGATATTGTTTGTCGATCGACCGATACAAAACCCTTTAAAACTCACTAACTCGCCACCTGGAGCGAAAATGCCCATGCTACAGAGGATAGGTTCTGCGTACTACGACTAGCACCATCAGCATACCCAATGAATGGTTCCAAAGATTCAAACATCTACAAAAAAATGTGAAGTGGATTACTAACTTCAAGAAAACTCTAGAAAAACAAAATAAGATAGTAAATGCAAATCAAAATCATATCTACAATAAAATACAAAATTTTACTACGCTCAATTAAGCATAGTAACGTTTAATATACAACCCATTCTGAGGTTGCGCCAATGGAATTCCATCATAATAAACTAACTCGTAGAAGATGCGAGGCTTGAAATTTTGGTCGTATTGTGCCTTGGTTCGTCTCTTATGTGCTCCATTGGCCAATGCGGCTTCACGACGCATTTCATCTATATGGATGAGGTTAAAAAGACGTGCTTCTTCACTAGAGGTGTCAGGTAAAAATTCAACAATGAGTTTTAATGACAGAATTTCACTTTGGATTGGAAAGATAGATTCCATACCATACACCAATTGAAAGGCGGTAAATCCAGTTTCATTTCTCACCGAGGTTTGATATGCCCACGAAGCCGAGTACAAGATTAAATGTCAATTTCGTTTATGAACTCCTATCATGCTTTGAAGCATTCGCTTAAGGATCTTGTTAATAGCTTCAACTTGTCCATTGGATTGTGGATAATAAGGAGTATAAATATCACCCGACAGTCCTAATTTGGAAGTCAACTCATTCATCACATGATTTCAAAAATTATTACCATGATCTATAACTATAGCTTGTGGTACACCAAACTGTGAGATGACACGATTGAAAAAGAACAATGCAGTTTTTTCGCTTGTGTTATTGAATGTAGGCATCGCTTCGGCCCACTTGGTAAATTAGTCGACTGTGATAATAATATAACCATGCCCCTTGGACGACTGAGGGCTGCAGGTCATGAATTCAATGCCTGATTTTGGAAATGGTTCCACAACGATGACAAGATGCATTGGTGCTGGCGGCATGCAGATTTTACGATCAAATATCTGGCACGCATGACAACTTCTAACTGTGAGTATGCAGTCATGAAATATGGTAGGTCAAAAGTAACTAGCGCAGAGAATTTTCTGCGTGGTAGTGTATCCAGAAAAATTTCCTCCACAAGCCCCAACATGAAAATCATTTACAACTTTCTCAGTCCTCATGAGTGAGTTGCCTCCTTAAAATTGTATTGACACCACGACAATAAAGTGTATCGCCAATGATCAGATAATATTTGACTTGGTATCGAATAAGTCGTTGTTGTGAGTGAGAGGTATCAGGCCAGAAATTCTGGGTTTAGAGATAAATGATAAAATCCCCATACCAAGGGTCAGATGACCCGATCAGAAAAAGATACTCATCTGAAATTTATGGTTCCGATGTAGTTTTAGTATTATCAAAGGGAAGGTCACAAAGAAGCTCAGAAAAAACTAAAGACTTATTTGACTTGGATTTGATGAATTCCAAATCAAATTCCTACAAAATGATGATCCATTTTGAATATTCCCCCCCTAGCAATTGACGTGACAAAATGTATGTCATGGGGTTTTAATCTGAAATGACAGTGGTCTTCCGGAGCAGGATATAATGGCGAAATATTTAGACAACTTGAATGGCCGCCAACGCGAGCTTTTCAACATATGAATACTTAACTTTTGTATCATTGAGATTACGACTCAAATAATATATTGGATGTTCTATTCTATATTATTCTTAGAAAAATACCATAGCAATGGTCGTATATGTCATGACGATATATAGGAAATAATCATTTTGATAATTGGGGGGATACATTAATGATGCTCAGATATGTTTATCCTTAAGAGCATCAAAGAAGCTTGCGCAACCTTATCCCAATGGAAGTGAATCCCCTTTTAGCCATTTAAGCATAGTTGGGTATGAACCTCCTTAGGAAGTTAGCCTTTCCTTGAAGTCTCTATAACTGAAGTAAATTTGATGGCACAAGAAAATCAATAATGGCCCGGACCTTCAACGGATCGATTCAAATTCCATCTTTTGATACGAGAATCCAAGAAAATGACCAGAACCAACACAAAACACACATTTGTGTGGATAGAGGCGTATTTTTTAGTGCCGACAATGTAAAAAGATAGCTCTCAAATGGGTTGGGTGATCAGTCTGTTTTTGTGAATGCATGGGTAAATCGTCTAGATAAGGTTGAACAATGTGCTTGATGTCATGGAAAGCATAATCCATTGCTATCTGAAATGTTGCCCCAATGTTCTTTAAACCAAATGGCAGTTTACGATAAGCGAATGTGCCCCAGGGAAATATGAATGTTTTCTTATATTGGTCCTCTAGGTGGATATTGGTTTGACTGTAACCGAAAAATCCATCAATGAAAGAAAATATTTCACACCCGACACATTCGTTAATAATCTAGTCGATAAAGGGAGTAGGATAGTTGTCTTTTGGAGAAGCAATATTGACATCCTGATAATCGATGCACACTCTGATTGTCCCTCATTTCTTCATGACAGTAACAATGTTGGAAACCCAATTAGTAAGTGAAAAAGGGTAAATGAAGCTGGCACACAAAATTTTTTCAACTTCTGCTTTAACGACAACAACCTTCTTCGGATGAATAGGATGAAAGAGTTGACGTATCGATCTGACATCAGGGTAAATTTTAATTATGTGTTCAACAATACTAGTGTCTATGCCAGGAATTTCCTCATAAAACCAAGCAAATACATCTCGGAATTCATGAAAAAAGAGAGCGATAAGTTTTGATTTCGGATGGAGAAAAAGACACGCCGACATGAATGTTTTCTACAACGCCGAGTTTGGTTGAAATATTGATAGAAATGGTTTCTTCAATATCTGACAAGTTTCGCTCAGATTCAATTTCATTAATAGGAATAGAATTAGAAAATAAAGTATTTATTGAAGGGTGATATAGTTCAATAAAATTATCTTCTTCGTGATCCTGAAGATGGGAACGATGATGATTATCTTCCAATGGTTCTCCTTCTGGCATCATATATTCCACAATTCTTTCATCAGTCAAGAAAGTGGATGAAAAAGGATCAGATGGAGTACCAAAATCTAATGAACGATCGACCCAAATGATTGGTGACGATGAATTAGGATTCACCACCCATGCCATGTAGATTGATTGCTATGCTAGCTCAATTAGGCTTGGCGGCAGAAATTCATCCAGTGTAACAACTTTAGATTCATTATTAATCTTCCTTAAGTCAGATGAAGTGGAAGATATAATGCAGCAGATCTCTATTCTTGCAATTTCTACCGATGTTGCAGGCGGTGGTAATGCAAAGGTGCCCATTAGGGAATAATCCTTTAAGATTTATACGCCAATGTTTTGAAGTGCTAGTTGGGGTGTGTGAACTAATAGAACGCTTCCAGATACCTAGGAACTAGAGGCAAAGAAGGAGAGTTTATTGATGATTGTGATAACGCCAAGTTATGATGGAAGGCAATCATTCTAAATTAAGTAAATACGATCGCAGTCATAGCGTAAACCCATGGCCTTCCAAGTAAAATTTTGTAATCAAGGAGTCTGTTAACGACCTCAACTTCAATAGTTACATTTTTTCCCCTTAGTTTGACATGCAGGTTATTGATGATACAAAAAGGCTTATATGTACGATTGTCAAAAGCTTTCAATTTCGTAGGCGATTTGTTGGGTATGTGTTATATTATTTCCATGACTAGTCACGCGCGGGGGGGTCATGGGGAGGTGGCAGTCCCCCTTATTCGGGGTCCTAGACAACACCTCGGGAAAAAAAAATTGGACCTTATTTTTCAGTGGGTGGACCCACCCATGGTTTTTTTCATGGGTTTGCACATGGTTTTGGGGCATGATGGTTTTTGGCCCCTGGTATTTTGTAGATCCGGTCAAGGGAACTATGGTTATGTTCTAATCCAGGGTTTATGTATGCTTCGACATGTATATATATGTGTTGTAACACTAAAAGGAATATAATGAAAAATCAAGTTGGTTGTCCCGATTTGGGATCTAGGGGAAAATATCTGTGTTTATTTGTTTTATGTTTTATGCTCTCGCTATTGTTTATTTTATGTTTGTAAGATTCGTTTGCAGATAATTTCTATACAGGGTTAAAACCTACAACGAGGCAAGTGAATTCCAGTAGTTTAGAGACATAATGAAAGTATATGCTCCCTCATCAATAATAGTGTGATGAAAGAGGTAGTTGAGAACATTTACTTGGATGGAGAATAATAATTCTACTGGAAATTGTGGCACATAGGTCGTATGATTAAAGACTACAATATTGGAATTTGTCGGGTCGATTCCACCAATTTCCGACAACAAAGCCTGCTTCTCGGAGGGAGAATTTTGAAGTACCTCAAGCGTCGACATAGTTTAAGGTGACTGAGCCAAATCTTCAACTATATTATAATTTTGAGCTGCTCAGGCTCGAGGATTGAATGTCGATTTATGGACAACTCCCTTCAGTGGCTTTATTGTTAACTCTGGAATAGTAGTTGGCGGAATTGATTTAGCAGATGGATTCATGGTCAAGGTAGTAGGTTGATCAGTAGCCTGAAAACCATAATATTTATTTCACGTATACACCAAAACATCAATTTTTGTCTTTGTGATAGATAGCATAAGCACCTGGGAACTAGAATATGGATCCGTAGCAACCATGTTTTTGTTTGGATTCGGAAAAGGATCTATCAACACAACATATGCAGTCGAGGTCTTAAGAAATTTTGAGACTTCGGCACGGTGAGGACAGTCTTGAACAAAGTGCTCCTCATTACATATCAAGCAAGGGTAACTAGGTTTCCAATTATTTCCAGATTTTTGATCAAATGATCGTTCCTGTGGGGTTGAATTTTTATTTTTCTTTGCTTTCCCCTTTTTCTCGCTTCCGGGTTGCTTATCACTTTTCCTTTTGTCAGATGACATGGCATGAATTTTGAAAGAAGGTGCAGGATCAAATGCAGTAGATTTGTGAGTGCTTGCAGAGCCTATCATACCGTCGTTGGCATGAGAGTACTTGGATGGAGGAGGGACAATAAAATTAGATCACAGCGCGTTTGAAATTTTATCGTAGAGCGTGCCAGACTGAGTATAAATTAATTCTAAGTACTAGGCACGATAAATTACCTTCTCTTTAATGATGACGCCACCTTTAGCTACATCCTCAATGATAGATGGCAGCAAGGACTTAATAAAGCACTCAGTGAGGAGCTGATCAGGAACAAATGTTTTGACCATTCTGCAATGACAATGCCACTCATGAATATGATAAAAAATGTGAGTAGCAGTGGTCTATTTAAAATTGGTCAGAAGTTCCGTTCCTATTTCATATCGTATGGGTAACTGGAATTGGGTCAAAAAGGTAGTGGCTAAGGCAATGAAATTATCAAATTAAGCTCTTGGTAATTCAATGTACCATTTCATGGCCAAACCAGTGAGCGTACATTGTAAAAGATGTAGTCGAACGGAGTCATCATTTAAGGAGTTGGATGAGCACCACAAATGATAAGTTATAACATGCGTTGACGGGTCTTCTCCAGGGTTTCCATTTAATTTAGGAATGTCGGAGGGTAATTTATGTGGTATCACCAGCCACCAAGGAGAATATTTGATAGGATCATTGGTAAGCCAGTTTAAATCAAGTAATTATAAAGTTGAAACAAACGGCAACTCTCGATTCAATTCAGGTTGAGCATAAACAAGATATGATGGAATTTCTTGGGAAACAAGCCTTTGAGCATCAGCATAAGGCATTTTTTTCTGGTAACCTAGATAGGGGTTGTTTTGATGACCAAACACTTTAGGATTATGTTGAACAAAACCTGGGTAAGCTACTTTTTGTTGGAATGATTGTTGTCACATTTGAAATGTGGCTGCCAAGGTGACTGCCCACCAAGATTATAGCCCAAATCAGAATATATTGGACCCAGATGTGAATAGGTAAAACCTGGTTGTGCCTGTGACATCCCATAAAAGGGTAATGTAGCCTGTCAATGAAATATTTTGGATACAAGTGGTTGTTGTAAACTAGCTGAAGGAGTTGGATTTTGTGGGCCCAAAAATTGAGGGTAATGTGTTGAAGGACCCGCCTGAGATGGTTGAGGTACAAAAATATGAGACTGTAATAGGGGTAATGAATTATTAACAAGTGGAGTAGATATGGATGCAACATGTTGAACCGATTGATATGAATGCACAACCGTTTGTGGTTGAATGGGCAGAATAGGTTGCCACTGACAAATAGTCATTCCAACAATTGGGTGGCCATAAAAAGAAGAAGTACTAGGTTTCCCCCCAACATTAGGAGTATAATAAGATGGAATATATTGTTCTCCAAATGGTGGGAGTCCAGTTGAGATTGTACTAGATGGAATATACCTAGATGGACCAGCTTGGTGTTGTACTGAAGATGTATATAAAGGATCAAGCCATTCAATACTCATTAGATATGTACCAGATAGAATTCTAGAAGATGACATGGGTGAAGTCCATCGATTTGAGGATGCACCAGAGTAGGTTCCAGATAATGATTGGTAACCCGGTGGGATGGAAGGACCACCATAAATATGCGACTCGGGTGATGTGGTAAACATCGACGGAATAGAAACAATATATGTTGTCACAACTATAATATACGGTATAGCCGGAGATGTTGACTCAGCCATGGTCATATGACCCAGTGTATACCCTATAGGATCTACGAGAACTCGAATTGAAACAGGATCAAAAGAAGCAGTGTAATTCAACCAAGGAATAGACTCGTAAAGATAAAGCCCTAGTCCAAAATGAGTTGGAGTTGAAGGGTGAGTTTCTTGTTGAGTTTCTTCCTCAATCGAAATCAAACCAAGTGGAAGGATTTCGCTATCAGGCCCAAGATATATTTCATGTGGTTGACTATGCGAAAGGGGAGACTCAATGGCTATGATCGACTGTGGAGCAACCGATACAGGAACAACTTCCAGTTGTTCAACTTTAGGATCTAGATGTTCTGGTATAATAACAGTGGGATTCAGATCAACTTCCAGTTGAACAACGTCGGGTTCGAGAGGTATGGTCTCACTGATTGGAGGGATCGTGTCCACATGTAGCTATGAGGTCTTTGTTTTGACGATAATGGATAAACTAGGATGTGTAGAAATGACTCGAGATGACTCTGGTATATGTGATGATGATGACACACCAGAGGTACTGATGGTATTGGTTTTGGTAGAACGAGGTCGCCTTTGCCGACCAGAAATGGCTTCCGGTGGTAAAGGTGGTTTAAGTGCTATTCTATGTGAACGATAGGGAAAGGGATGTTCTTCTTCCACGATGACTGATTGATTTTATTACAAAAAAAATAAACAAATAAAAGGTTGATTCTAGGCAAAAGGTTTACCAAGTAATTGTGAACTACAGAATACCTCATGGCGAACCAAGAAGTATGGGCAAGAAATCTCCCCGAATGATGTGTTTAGTGTATCACAAGTTACAAGGTGGTCGACTCGGTTACCTATGAATGGTAAGAAACCTAAATTTTCCCTCCCAAATATACCCAAAGGTACGTGGAGGCCCAAGTCCAAATTAGCATTGTCTAATGCAAAACCGCACAGTGAGAGCACCCCCTAATAATTTTTGTATAGAACACTGCCCTATATACCCGAAGGTACGTGGACGACCTCTGATATACTTACGTTCGTGGAGTGGGATTTCACACTCGGAATGTATCTCAAACAAGTTAGCAACAACTGCTATGTTTAACAATGTTGGAACACGTCTCTAACCTAGAACTTCTAAGTGTTATCGTTAATGTTACAATGATTTCTTAGATTGATTGAGGTAAATTTTATGTTGATCATGTTTAAAAGTTTATCTTCAATGTTCATCGTGTGATGTAGTAGGTAATTCCTAAAAATGCAAACTAAATGAGAAGCAAAATTTCAATTTAGCTTTTTCAATGAAAATCCTAGCTACTAAGGGGAAAGAGCAATCAGATTTTGAGCATACAACAAAGAGAACAAACTAAATGCAGATTTCCCTAACTTGCTCCTATGAAACATACAAAAATATCTAAATGCATATGCATGTTTTTCTTTTCATCTCCCTTTAATGTAAATGAGAGAAAGGAAACTAAATACAAAAATCAATCAAACAAATGTTTTCTTTTGAGAAACGAGGAATGAAACAACAATTTCTCTTACGAAAATGAAGAATGAATCTACAATTTTCCTAAAGTAATGAGAAATGAAAAAACAATTTATTTTTCGAAAAAAAAATTTATCTAATGAAAAAATTAACTACTTTGAATTTGATTTTCCAATGATAAAGAAAACAACTAATGAAACATTGAACAAATTACTTTTCAAAGGAGGAAGAATAAGGAATGTTTACTGGTCTCTAGAAGCACTCGGACATCTGAGAATACAACAGACGATTGGCTGAAACCGAAAGCAAAGACATATTTTGATGGACTTTGGTTGGTTGAGGGGGCAACGTACCCTGTAAGGGGAGAAAATACATTGTAGTGCACCCCTGAATGAAACACAGTGCACTGCAGTGCACTGTACCAGCTAAACACACTACTAATGCAATTTGTTCATTCAAATGACGGATAAAAGAAATTAGATGCTAATGATGATGGTAAACAGAGGCAGAAACACCAGGAATGATGGGATTTTTCCCCAGTATGGTCACCAATTTTTTATACAGAATTATAATCTACGGATAAACTAGATTCCTTGAGTGTGGTGTTCCTTCACTCAGAGCAACAGAAGAAAGACAACTATTATTTTCTCTAAGACAAATAGATATACAGAAAGGGAAATAAGCCTACTTGTGATCCTTTCGCTCTCATTATCCTTATGTCGTTGTTGTCGTCGCTCTCAATCCAACTAAAGTCACTATATTGATTCCTGGAATCAAAGACAGAGAACAACAAACAATGAGACAATAACCTAGTCTACAGATAAACTATATTCCCTGCGTGTGGTGTTCCTTCACTTAGAACAACAGAAGAAAGACAACTATTACTTTCTCTAAGACAAATAGATATACAGAAAGGGAAAGAAGCCTACTTGTGATCCTTTCGCTCTCCTTCTCCTTCTATCGTTGTTGTCGTTACTCTCAATCCAACTAAAGCCGCTAGATTGATTCTTGCAATCAAAGACAGAGAACAACAAAAAACATACAAATATATGAGTATCTACTTATCTTAACCAAATAAAATTGATTATATCTGAGAATACATACATAATCAATAATACATTTCACAAGATATAAACATATATATGAGAAAATGAACAATGTCTTTATTAAGAAAGTAGGAGGAGAAGATTGCAACAAATAGATCTATTTGTCATCAACCTGCTCCACATTCATTCCATCCTCATCACATAAAGCATCATCTCAGGAGAAAATTAGTACTTCTAGATCTTATCAGTTGAGAGTCCAACAACATAACTTTGCACAAAATTATTCCTCCCTAGCACTTAGATGAGTGCTCAATTTATAGGGAAACTGAAGGTAGTTTCTCATTGAATGGCTTTCTAATAATATGTGAGACATGTTTCCAAGTTCAAATGTGGTGGATGGACACTTTTATTCGAAGTATGACACCTGTGGACTCTTCTAGAAGGCACTAGCCATGTGGATATTCCCAGAACAATGATTATTTTTCTCCCAAGAGACCAATGCACCATTGAGTGTCGGGAAGTGCACTACAGTGCACCCTTGTATGGAGGTGTTTTCACTACTATGCAGTTAGTCTCTTGCAGAGGAGCGTTGGTAGAGAATGGGTCATATAATATATACTTCAAACCTTGGAAATCTCACAATTGAGGCCATAAAAGGAATATCTTCACTTAGGGAATATAACAATTGAATTAAGGGGATGATAGACCCTATTCATTGGTCTTGGGGGATGATGCCCAATTTGACCAGGTCTTGGGGGATGATGCCAAAATTGACCTATAACAACTACCCCCTAAAGCATGAAGTAAAAATAATAATAATATTTGGACGAGATTCCTTACGATGTGATGAGTAGGATTTGAAGCAGACAGTGACCTGCATCAATTTTCAATACATTACATCACGATATCTTACATCTTGGACATGAATTGTTGATGGAGGAATACCCATGCTCAACACATAAACTATCATAACATGTACATAATTCAGAAAGTCATATTCATCGTAACATTTCCCAATATAGACATGCCTACAGATATAGGCCCATTTTTGGATGATGATCTGTATGTAAATCCATCATACAGATGATGTGTAAAATTTTCCTGAAATCTCAACCTGGATGGATGAAACTAGATTTGAGATCTTCTAATATCATTCACTCGATCATTCAAGTACAACTCTAACCATGTGAATATATGATTTTAAGTCGAACATAGGAAGACTTCGTATGATTACCAACCAATGATGTGAGTTGTTAACAGATGGGAGAGAAACCACCTTTGATGTTAATGGTTCTCAAGGTGTTGCAGTATAATTTTTCAAGGTGTGAATAGATGATTTGATGTTGAATGCCAAACAAAATATTTCAGTCGAAGGTCTGGAAGCAAGAAACCTACTGATGAAGTAGCAAGCCTCAAGGTACTGGAAAGATGTTTCTAAGTTAACTTCCTAGATGATGAGCTAATGTTGACAGGAAGAAACTTTATCTCGAAACGAGAGTAATGATTTTGGAGACAAAATGTGACTTGATGTAGCAATGTTCAGGGATGGCAGTCATGAAAATGAAGGTTTACGAGTATTGCAGAAGATGAGGAATTACTGGATGAATTCTCTTAAACATATTGGCGACACTGAAATAAGTTGGCAGTATTGACCTAAAACCAAAGTGATGATATGATGAACCATAGGTATGATGAACCATCAAGAATATTACCCAACCCAAAAATCACAATGATGGAGTGAAAGTGTCATGTTCAAGAGTGATCTGCTACCATAAAGTGTTCTGTTCTTTTTCCCAAATTTTCCCCAATCATTGCTGACCAGTACCTCTTTATTTTTTAACAAGCTTGAGGATGATAACATATTCTTGATCTATAATTTGAACCTTCAGGTGAATCCATCGCTATTTAATGATTTAACGAGTCTAGAGATAATGAAACTTGATATTTCCATGAATGACAAGTCCATCACTATTTTATGTTTTAACGAGTCTAACAACAATGAAAACCCAGTCCTTTTTCATGTTTAGAGAGTTTGAAAAAGAGGACAAAAAGAAAAGTCCATGAATCATTTTTCGTAAATTTGTCGCTCAGGTCTGAAAAAGTGTAAAATGATACCTGACAAAACCTCTTAGCCATGTTCGGCTTGTTATCCCTCCATAATTTGTAAGATTAGAAAGAAAAATCTACAAAGGACAACATCAAACCACTTTGGAGTCCAGGACCCAGCCCTCCTAGACTCAGAGAGGTCTCTCTTTGTATTTTATGATTTATGATTTAGCTTGATAATTATAAGTACTGATATTAGGCTAGTTATAGAGGTTATGGGGGTTGTTTGTTTTGATTGATTGGGTGGTGGGACAGACAGAGCTGCAAAATCTTATCCATTGGGATATGGAGTAATAAAGGTTTGAGTTGTACATTAAATTTTCAAGGGCCTTCACAGGGAAAGCTAACTATATAAAATGGATCTTATCGACAGTGTGAATATGAGATGACAGAAGGTAGTGAAGTTGAAGAGCATTTAAGAATTCTTCAACTATACTTTCAAAGAAAAACATATAAGATATCAGTTCACTAAAGCTAAAGAGAAGTTAAGGATTATTTAACTATACTTTAGAGGAAAACATTGAGACAACAAAAAATAAACAGATTTAAGGTGCTTTCTCAACATATCTTAATCTAAAAATTTTGTTATGTAATCATAGAAATTGATGTACAACATGGAAAAATAAAGAAAAAATTAACACAATAGAAATAACATCACCATTAACATAACTCAAGGATCCTGTGAACGTGCTTTTATTATTGATGTCCAGCTCAAAACAGTTACAGTGCTCCAATAAAATAATCTTTGCAACACAAAGTCTAAACAAAGTCAAAACTTTGATAATGAAAATACAAGCAGTATTTAACTGAAATTGTGGCAATTTCCCTAATCTAGGTTGGCAGTCTGCATTAACTACAATTTAATTCAAAGTAGACAGCTATGGCCATGCAAGGCCCAAACCAAAAATATCTCTGACAAACTTAAGGTAATATTAAATTCTAAATTAACTTCTGCACTAACTTCTAACTACAAAATTTATTTCGAGAAATCTTCGTAAATCAAAAAGTATGCTGAAGGTGGCTGACATGGTTTATAGGAGGCAACGTTGAGTGGTCTTGACATCTGGCTCTTTCTTTGAACCACCACCGCATAACTCATAAAATAATATGCGTTGTTGACACTGTTAGCCGATCATTGGTTGTGATGAGGTACCATTCGTGCCTTTTCACTCTTGAAATGTACACAACCTATTCCACTCTTTTTTTCTGGGGATATTCATGCTTATAACTTGTCAGTATACTTCTTCCACCTCTGTGTATTTTTTGAAAGTGGGCCTAGTGAGGAAAACATGTTTCAGTTCATGTTGAATAAAGATTTCATTACCCAGGAGATCCTAGATAACTTTCCCGGTCATCCTTCCTTGGATGTTAGTGAATTTGGTGGTATCCTTAGCCGTTTCTCTGAGTTTTTCCATATAATCTTCCCTTCTAACCAACATTTTATTGGCCTCAAACAATTAGGTAAATCCATTTTTTTATCAAGGGATTAATCTTGTTCAGGAATTTGGTGATGGCCAGGTCCAACTCACGACACTTCTCTTCCAGTTGCCTTACTAAATTCTTCTTTGTAAGGATCCTTTTTACTTCTAATATGGTTTTTGTTCTGTCTGGTACATCTAGCACTTCAAGCTCATAGCTGGTTTTGGAGTTCAAGATTTCTATAATCTTAGGGGCTTCTTTTGGCATGTTGCAAAAGAGTAACCTCTCACTTAATAGTTTCACAAAACTTATCCCACTGATCTTCACTCGGGATTTCTATATTTACCATTTTTTTGAATATTTCATCCACTTCATTAAATCTATCAAAAGTTGGTTTTTGAATAAATAAATGTTTGATTTTATGTTGAATAATCAAATCACATTGTAGAGCTTCAAGAAAATTTCTTCCTGTAATGTGACCCTTGATACTCGCAAACTTTTATTTGTCTATTACAATTGTATATAACGTTTTTCAATAATCTTCTAACTCGACCAACTTATCATCTAATCCAACTAGACCTCGAATTCCTTTATGATATAAAACATTAAATTTATTATGAAACCTTTGAACAATAACATTCAAGGCTTCATACTTTGTCTGTAACTGGTTTATCAAGTTCCTTTTCTACAAAACCTTTTTAATCTCCAAAATGGTTGCAGTCCTATCTGAAATATTGATTGCTTCCAACTCCTCTATGTTCTTTGAATTAAGAACCTTGATCATGTCAGAAGCTTCACTTGGATTCTTTTGGAGTTGATCCTTCTCTTCTTGAATTGTTGTCCTGAATTTGTCGATGAGTTCCTGCTATTCAAAGATGATCTAAATAGATGGCCATATTTTAGTAATGGACTCATTGATATTATCCCAAATAATCTTCTTAGCTTCTCCTAAAGTTGATGCCATCAGAGTTTCACTTTCAAGTTCTTTAATTCTGAATTCCAACTGATGAGTCTTTTGAATTTCCTCTAGATACAAAGTATCATTTCTAATCTTTTGTGACTCAATAAGTTGAAACTTCTGATTTAGCTTCTCATATGCTTTGTTCCGAGTGGCCAAATATTGAGCCAATTGTTCTAGATCAGTTATTTCCAAGGCTATTGAGGTGTCTGCGCCTGTAGAAGATGTCTGGGTTGCTAAAATAGGATCAATATTCAGTTGGAGTGCTGATTTTTCTTTCAGAAGTTCTTCAATTTGTTCTTCCATTTTTCTAATTTGTAGATTTTGATCAATAATTAACTTAAGAATTTCCTCCTTGTCAGATTCATTTTGTGCCCTCTCTTTATTCTGTGGGTCTTCAGTCGAGGGTAGCTGGAGTTGATTTCGTAGAGCAGAAATGTATGCATTTTTCTTCTTGATGATTTCCTTAGCTACTTTTCAGTTATTAAGATCATATCCCACTTTTAATACAAGTTCTTCCAATGTATTTATCCTTTTGTCTTTAGCCAAATCATATAATTTTTTAATTTTCAACTGGGATTTCATATTTGACAGTGCTACTTTTGATCTTGAAAGAGACATCATTTTTGTAGTCATAGTTGAAAATAACATTTCTCCTGACTGCCTGTGCATATCCATCTAGTCAATTGGATGTATATGTGTCTTGCATAAAATGAGAGGACAGTCTTCTTATAGTCAACATGTGTTTTTGGAAATGGCACTATTGCTTGCAGAAAGGCCATCTGCATCCTGTCTTTCTCACTGTCAAAGGAAGTGAGAAGTCTGTGTTGTGATGTAGATGTATGTTTCCAAAATTGGCTGTAAACATTTGATTTTAGTGCTTCATACTTTCGCTTGATTTCTAGAAATTTGGAGAAAATATTCTGCTCTTCTGAAGAGCTGGCCTCTGAATGCTGGATGATCTCTAGTGGCTCTCTTGTAGGTGATGTTGATGGAGGAGTCCAAGGAACATTGGAATATGTGGATACTTTAGTATCTCCCAAATCTATGATCTCTAGTCGTTTATCTTTTGAAATCAAGGAAGAAGTGAGCTTTGGTTTCTTATGTCGTGAGATGAATTCTTCCATAATTTCCTTGGAATTTGGTGTCTCCTTTCTGACCCCTTTTTTTTTGTTTACTGTCAGGCATTGGTGTTTATACATTTCAAGTAGAAATGACTTGTTCATCTGCTTCTTGTAAAGTATCTTCTACCCATTCATTCTGATTCATGTACTTCTCTATTTTTTCTCTTGAGGTATGAGTGTAAGAGGTTATCTTGAGTTCGACCCTCAGAGTAGAAATAATGCCATGGGGGTCATATGAACAAGTAAAAATTGATTGAAAACCCATCTTCTTTGATAGTACATCTGCATTAATACCAGTTGCTCTGGTATTACAAATGAATGATCCAACATTGGCCTTGATTTTAAACTGGGCTTTCCTCTTCCCTAAAACAAAATGCAATTCATCCGTATTTAACATTTGTCTCATTTACTCTAAAGAGAAGATCCTCATAGGCACATATTTTGGAAGTTTTTATGGTGGAAGCTCACAACCATACACCCCGATCTCTGTGTAATTCTTGTATAGATACCAATCACCTGTCTTTTCTTGTTCACTGAGGTGTAGAACTCTTTTAATGTCTTCTCCAATCCTAGGTTCTGATTGAATGGTAATGAGCTGCATGACTAGATGAATGAATGAGTCTATGAATTCTGAGAAAGAAGTGGTTTTTTACGAAGCTTTGACCAATTCTGTCTAGTGAATCACTGATTGATTCACTCCCTGCGCGTCTTGCTTGTTGAAGTGAATGGGAAACATATCTATCTACTGAAACAAAATCATATGAATAATCATAGAATAGTAGTTAAATTCTCCTTGAGTGGTGAAATTCATGAATTTTTCATGCATAATATCAACCAAAAAATGACTATAATCGTATATAAACGATGGTGAGTGGTCAAGACTGAAGATAGATAAGAAACCTATAATAAGTTCACCAACAGTTTCATCGTTGGGGTATCCTAACAGATAATAAAGAAGAGTGATGCAGTGTTTGGAAGCTACATGAAAGATGGAGGATCCATATGGGGGATTTATCTTTCATAAATCTGCATCCTCGGGTAGGAAGATGTCGAAAATATGAGCTCTCTGATGGAAGGATAATTTTTGATAAAGATCCATGAGGGTATAAGGAGAGAAATAGGATAAGGAGTGAAAAGGGGGGATGAGAATCATCTGATGAATGGTTTAAGGGGATATGGTGATCAGAACGTTTCCATTTTGAACCACCACTGACCTGGTTATAGGGCCATACTGCTTTTGACACCAGGAAATTAGATCCAAGAATGGGTGAGTATGAGGGAACTCAAACAAAGGCAACATAGACTCCAAAAACTTGATAGGGTCTTGGTTATCCAGGTGCTTCTGTTTTAGCCAATGATGTAGCTCATAGAAATAAAATTCACAATGACAGTCAAAAATTTTAAAATAGGTGTCAACGAGGGGTGTGAGGTCGAGATTGATTTGCAGAGTTGCAGGAATGTCGGCTGCAACGCCTTTGGCAGCTTCAGGAATGACCTTGATAGTTGGTTGAGCGACCTCGGATACGACCTCTACAACACTGTCAAAATTTTGGATTCCATTTGTCATTTTTTTCTCACCTTTTCCCTTTGGAGCCATTTTCTTCTTTTTTTTGGCCTTAGGCGCCATGCTCGACTGGTATAAAATAGTACAAGACATTAAAATTGGGTTACAGAAGTAATGGCAGGGTTTCAGGAATGAAGGGAAATTGTATAAATGATAATTCGTTGTGGAATAAAATGGAGGATGAAATCGAATTGAAGGTGGAGGTAAAGTAATGAACGGGTGACTGTTAGCAATTTTATAGACTATGGTTTGGGTTTAACAGTCGTGGTCGGCTAACAGTTGAATGGGTTTTAACTGGGCAACGGTATGATTTATGGCTATGATGGGGAAAATTTATTGGCTAATGGGAGGATTAATGAATATAATGGAGCTTCAAGGAATAACAGCTAAGTAACGTGGAGGAATGAGTGATGGATGGATCAACAATTACGGCATGGGCGAATGGTCGTGAGAGTGGAAAAATGGAGGTGGATTTCAGGGGGGTACTTCCTTGTTTCTGGTTTTAGGCGAAAGGGGTGTGAAGTCACCTGATGCTGCCACATCACGGAAATGGGTGGCCATTGCAACAGGAGTTCGAACTCCCCCCCCCCGTTAACAAGAAATAGGTGGGGGGGTCGAAGTCAACCTCCGTCGTAGATATGAGGGAAGCTCAAGATCTATCGCCGGAATCCGCAAACGCTTTATCCTCTTTTGATTTGACTGCTTTGTCATTTTAGAGACTCGACGTTACGAAGCTTTTTGCATTTAAAACTTCTTTTCCTCCTCCGTTGTGTTTAACACAGAAATGGACCTACCTACAAACTCAAAAATCTTTTAATT
Organism: Pinus albicaulis; assembly: GCA_034641835.2. NCBI lineage: Eukaryota > Viridiplantae > Streptophyta > Pinopsida > Pinales > Pinaceae > Pinus > Pinus albicaulis. Next base: position 391,999,658 of record CM076584.1, on the reverse strand, counting down.
ATACCTTTAAAATCGCATCGCACCCAGGCCTCCATCGTACCTTGCAAATTATAACCTTTTAACCATAAACTTTAACTTGTGCAATCTGCGATGTGCAGGATGGGGTTGGGACCACTTCATCACACCACATCACCATGCCACGTCATCTGCCACATCATCATGGTGTCACAGACCGGTGAATTTAACACTCTTCCTTTGCAATTTTTTTCTAAGATGTACGATTTGCGATCTGCGCTCGGGCCCCACTGCATCACATATTGTAGACCAGTAGACTTACCATTTAACTTTTGCGACTTGAAACTTAAAAAGTTGTGATGTGCGGTGAGAGGGACCCACTGGCTATTGGAAGAGATTCATGAATCGATGAAGGTTTGAGAGGTAAGTATTACAAATTTTATATGGTATACGTATTGCAATGGCTTATGAAGCGAGGGCAGAGATGCAGAGGTGGGTCCGGCTTACTGCATCACAAAGTAAAATGGATAGACTTGCGGGCGCACACAATGGTAAGTCAAATGTGATGCGATATTGCAATCAAAAATCGGTGATCACAATATTTAGAGTTTAGTCCCCATGCCAAAGACATAAAGTTTGTGAAATTCTATGAGGTCCCACTTTTCATCGCGATTGGGAATTGGGAAGAGGAGTAAGGAAAAATAAATGAAAAGGTAAGGTTTGATGTTTTTCAAAGGAAAAATGAAATGGAAAGGAAAAGGCGGCGGGGACTGGGTCCCAAATCATATCGCATCAGCGAAGATTTAAGTTTTGGTAAATGAGTTTACGAAGAGACGATTGAAATTGGCGGGCTGCGAATTGTGTGCAGAGCTAAAAATTTCGGATTTTTAACACAAGTGTGTTTTATGAAGGAGTAAGTCCAAAAAAGGTTATGCATGTGGGTTTTAGGTTTTGAGTGGGATTCCAGAGCAGGGAAATGTCCAAATTTGGTCAAATGAAAGGTGAGAAAGGGAGGGTGGGATAAATGAAGGCAATAGGGATTTTTCTCATCGTCATACTTAATCAACAACACTTTCCTCTTTCAACTGAATTAAATGGCAGATAGACTCATTAGAACCTCCTAACAACTAGGATATCCCTTTATTTTCTAAAAATAAATTATAGTCATGGAATATTATTTTCAACATGAAAAATATAAGGAATAGGCAGTCACCTTGTGATATTGTAAAATACAGGAGTCTAATAGTGGCTCCAACTGGGGATGGCAGCTCCTTCAAGAGGTCTCAAGAACTCTGTAGACTAGTAGCCTTATCCATTGGGCTGATCCAAACCCAACAACCTGATCCGCTACAACCTTCAAATTGAAATCAATACTCTCTGCAAACTAGGGTCTGAAACGCACTTGATCTTGAACCTGAAAAAACACCCTGAAGCTGAAAACTGAAAACATGCCCAAGTACTAAGAGATCATTTGGACACCTACCTACCCAACATATGAGTCTAATCATTTTTATTCCTTTTGGGGTGTGTTTAGACTTGTAGACCTTGTCATGATTTTTCTTTTGAGTCTCTAACTTATCACCTATCCCTTATTTCTCCTATTGGTTTAGATTAGGCTTTTGAACCAATGTCATTTTCTTCCTACCTATTGATAAGCCAAGATCAAAAGGTTTGGAAAATATTCATTTTCTAACTTTTCAATAGAAATAAAAAATTGTACAATCATGTTTAAACTGTATGATTGAACAAGGCTTTCTCAAAAGTAATGGAATTTTGATTTGCAATACTTTCAGAATTTTTTTTATTTTTTTATTTTTTTCCTATAGACTAGGCTTATAGTCTTCACTTTGAGCCCCAAACTTATCCAATGTTTCGTTGAAATTTGTAAGGCTATGGTATTTACAATCGAGAAATTTTAATCTAAGTTCTTAACAAAAATAATGTTTTAGCATCCTGTCATTGACAGGACCTACAAACAGCTTTGTTCCATCCATCTCTTGCAAGAAAAATGCATTATTTCCTCTCGAAGAATGAATAATATATGGACCTTTCCACAGGTTATCAAACTTGCCATGATTTCCTTTATCCTCTCTTCTAGAATCCCATTTCAGCACTTTATCTCCAATATTGAAATAATTTGCTTTTGTTCTTTTGTGAAAGATCTTCTTGATATTTTCTTGCACCATGTAAGTTCTGTTGTACACCTCTTCTCTGGATTGTTGCAGCTGAATGGTCTGGCTTATTCTTCTCTATACATAATTATCTTCAGACTGCACCTCTTGAATGAGTTTCATAACTAGCACCCCCAAGGTCGTTGGGAAGACTGCATCCATTCCATAGACTAACTGGTATGGTGACATGTCAATTTATTTCTTAGTTCTCAGTCTGTCAGCCATAGTGCTTGCACCAATTTGTTATGCCATGATTTCTTATTTTCTTCCAGCAACTTCTTAATGATGTTAACCAAAATTTTATTTGAGGATTCAACTAATCCATTACCTTGAGGGTAAGTTGTGGAATGCCCCAAAGTGATGTGATATTTGTGGAAAAAATCCACCATTTTCTTGGATTTAAAGGCATCAACATTGTCTGTAATGATTTTCCTAGGACAACCAAATCTATAAAAGATGTTGGTTTCAAGGAATTTGATAATCACTAAGACAGTAGTAGTTCTCGAAGGAATGGCCTCTATCCATTTGGTAAAATAGTCTGTAGCAGTAAGGATCCATTTATGTTGGGCAGAGGAGAAAGGGTGGATTTCTCCAATGAATTCTAAACCCCATTGTTGCAAAGGAGCCTGAACATAGATTGGTTGTAAAGGAAAAGGCAGTAGCTTTATTTTTCCGTAAAAAAATTGGCATTTATGACAAGTAAGTACCATTTTGTAGATGTCTAGGAAAAGAGTAGGCCAATAGAAACTGACACTAAGGATCTTGTTAATAGTGGTCTTCCAATAGAGATTGCCTCCACAATCCCCTCCATGGAATTCTTTCATAACCCTATCTATCTGTTCCTTAAGTAAACATTTAATCAATATTCCACCAGAATTTTTCCAATACAAATCATTATCTATGATGAAAAAAATTATAGCTTTCAATTTCAAGAATCTAGCTTTAGTTTTGGACAAACCAGGAGGAGCATTTAAATTAAAGAGCACATATAATATATCTGTGTACCAGGGAGAATTTAGGAACACTTCCTCAATAGGTGGAGTCGCTAGCTCCTCTTATTCATCCAATGACTGAATCATATTGATGTCTAGTGCCTAAAAATTTGTTTCAGCCATCATTTTGGCTAATCCTAGTCCCTTGATTAGTTTGGTGGGCCTCATTTCCAAATCATACTCCAAGATGATAAAAATCCACTTTCCTCTTTTCCCATTAGGATCATGTGTTAGGATGTATTTAACCACTGTATTGGGCACACATGCAATGATTTGTGAATGAAGAATGTAGACTCTGAAATCCTTCAGTGCCTTGATCAGGGAAAAAACCTGCTTCTCCATGATATTGTACTTCAAAGGGGCATCTCGTAAAGCTTCGCTGAAAAAATATATGGGCTATTCTTGTCCTTCTTTGTTTTTCTACAACAACAAAGCAACAATTGTGGGTTCTGGTGAAAAGTAAAAAATGATGAAATCCTTGGTGAAATCAGGGCTGATCAAAATGGGTGCCTATGTCAGTGACTCTTGACTCTCTCTTGAGCATATTAGTGATATTTCTCAGAAATTCTACAAGGTTCGGTATAAACCTTCTCAAAAAATTTATCTTACCAATGAAAGATTGCAGCTCTTTGATGTTCCTGGGATGGCTAATTTGAAGGATGCCCTCAATCCTGCTAGGGTCAATATTGATTCCTTTTTCAGATATGATGTGGCCTATAAGATTTCCTTCTTAAATACCAAATAATGTTTTTTTAGGATTCATAGATAGACCAAACCTTCTGCATTTTTCCAAAACTCTCCTTAGATGGGCCAAAAAAATTTCATCAATTTTTGAATATACAATAATATCATCCAGGTAGATCACAATAAAAAAAATGATTTCTTCTAAAAAATAAATATCCATTTCTCTGTGAAAAGTTGCCCTAGCATTCATTAATCCAATGGGCATATTTACGTACATGAAGCTTCCCCATGGAGTAATAATTTTTTTTTTGTGTTGATCATATGGCTGCACCAACACTTGATTGTACCCTGAAAAACCTTCTAACAAAGAGATCCTTTTGGAGCCCACTACTTTTTGCAATATGTGGTCCATCTTTGGTAAAGGGTAGTTTTCCTTTAGTGATGCTTTGTTCAGATTCTAGAAGTCGTACAGAGCCTGATCTCACCTGTCTTCTTTCTTGTAGGCACAAGATTGGAAACCCATTCAGAGTATCTGATCGGGACTATTATCTTAGCATCATACATTTTCTTGATCTCTTTCTCGACCAGAGGCATTTGGACAGGGTTTATCCTGTGTAGTTTCTGTTTGAAAGGCTTCTGGTTCTCCTTGACCATAATTTTGTGCTGGATAATATCGGTATCATAAGACTTCAGGTCTTCATAACTTCATGAAAACACATCAATTAACTCTTTGAACAAATCAATATATTTCTGCTTTGTGGATGTAGGCAATGTTCTTGACAATTTAATCATCTTGGGTTCCTTCTCACTGCCTAGATTGCACTCCTCGATATTTTCTTTTGTAGACTCCATATTTGGTTTCCTAGCCACGTCATCAAAATCAAATAATTCCTCCAAAGCGACCAATCCTCTGGGCAGGGTGTTGTCTCTGAATTGCAGCACCTCAAATTCCTCTTTTTCTGGATCTTCATGCATCTCTATCTGATGTAATTCTTTCTTTGCTGAAAATTTAATATCAGAATCATGAGGGGGCTCCTCCTTGCCTATCTTTTTTTTGGTGGAACAGTCCTCTTCGTGGTCTAGGTCCCCATTTGAACACTCGAAATCACCCTTTGATTGGAGGAAATATCCGATCTATTGGTCATCTTCAAAGACTTGCCCATGTCTCATGTTATCAGGGAGTGATGGTCGATGCTTAACCTGTACTATATATTGTCTATTAGGAGGAGGTAATTCGCACGTGGTGGGTGAAAATGCTAACCCATTGGCAAGGATATTTTTATTTCTTGGGATTGAGGAAAGGTCATACTTTTCGAATATTTTTAGAAGGTCGAGTGCAACATTCCTGTATGCTCTCAATATGGGATGTTTAGTTGAATATTCTCCCTTAATTTTTCTAAAGACTAGCTCAGGACCCCCCTAGAAAAAGATTCTTTTGGCTCCTACTCTCTTCAGTAATTGTAAACCTAAAAGGAGTGCCTCATATTCTGCTATATTATTGGTACACTGAAATTTTATTCTGTAAGAATGATGCTTTGTGTGGTTTTTCTCAGTGTTGCACACCCAAACACCTGCTCCTGAACCAGCTTTGCCACAAGCACCATCAATGCTCATGTTCCAAAGAGGTTCAGGTTCAAACTTGTGTTGCTCAATTTCTATTTGGTTTGACTGTTCTTTTTCCTATTCTTCTTCTTTTTCAGCTATTTGTTCATTAGCTGCTACTTGTTCATTAATGTTTTCATCATTGTAAAGAATGAATGAATCAAGATCAAAGTGGGCAGAGTAAAGGGGGGAGTTATGAGGCCTTTCTTGACTAATCACCATGTATTTCATATGATATTCCCTATACAACCTCCTTTGTTGACCAAAAACTGGTATAGTAGCACAGGTCATATCCATTTGGAGGGTGCCTTGAAGCCTAGCTCCCCATGAGCATGATAAAATAATTCCATGTTTAGGGGGATTTCAGCCACTACTATATCCATTACTAGACTCTTAGCTGGTATTTGTGCTAAAGTAACACAAAGATATTTGATAAGGCCTATACATTTAACTCTGCTAGAGTCAAACAAGTAGAGGTCTTTGTATGGTCTAGTTATCTTAAGGCCAAGTCTCTCGATAACTACCTTTGGCATAATATTATGAGATGCACCTGAATCTAACATGGCATTATGGAGGATTTTATCATGAACATTTAGATTGACATAAAATGGGGGAACACCTCCCTCCTAGAATTTTCCCTCTACTTTTAGCCCAAACAAAAGTTCAGGTTTGTCATCATTCAGATTAACAATGTCAGTATTTTCTCCTATGTTTAGTGATTTTAGAACTTGGGACCTATATACATCCTGGCTTACCAATTCAGTGAGAGGTATGGATATTTTTATTTTGGCAATTTCATTCTCAATACTGAATGGTGTCTGAGTTTTTGGTAGATTCAAATTAGTTTTCTCGGGTACTATTTTTGCAGCGACTTCATCTTGTTGATTTGTTTTAGGGATATCATTCAAGACAATTTTAATAGGGTTCATCGAAATTTTACTAGTGCTGCTCTCTGGATCCCTTTTCTCCGAGTTTTTAGCAATATTCTTTGAACTTTCTGTTGCTTTCTTAGGATCAGCTTCAGGGGCCTTTTTAGCATAATGTTCATAATTATTTTTCCTGGGAATATCATAATTTTTCTTGTTTCTGAGGTTATATTGTCTATGCATCTCCATGATAGAATTCTCGAATCCTTTTTTATAATCCTCAAACTCCTCACCTTCTACTTCAGTTTGAGTTGGGGAAAATAGACCTTTCTCTTCCTCAGTGAGGAAAACAGTATCCTCATCGTTTATTCCTACTAGATTAATTTGACTCTCCTCAATCTCTTCAACCACCCCCTCGTCTTCATCAGCATAATTCTCTTGGAAAGAAGGCCTAATTTTTTGGTCAGGTCCTCTCTGTTCTCTATGTCTTATTTGGGGGGTGTTTCTTCTAAATTTTTGGTTTTGGTTTCTATTTTGAGGAGTTGGCTGATTTTCTCTAGGGGCAACTCTCTCATTCAGGTTGATCATCTCCATCATCCGCTCCATGGTTCTAACCAAGCTATCTACCTTTGCCTCAAATGTGGAGGCTACATGCTCTTCCCTAATCATGACTCTCTTCTCATTTATCATTCTATCCCTTTTGGAAATCATATTTGCTTCCACACTTACTGCCCCACTCTGCATGTCTTCTAATGTGGGGGGATCTCTTTCTCTCAGCTAATAAGCCATCTCTGGGTCGAAACCATCTGGAAATTTCATTAGGGATAAACCTTATGGGGGTTTCATGTGAGGAGGGAGGGTGTTATATACACTGTTGAACCTAGTACAGTAATCTTGGACACTCTCTCCAACGTTTCTCTTGATGTTCTCATATTCTGAAAAAATTTGGAGAGGATTTTTCTTAAATTCCCATTTATTTATGAATAGCTGGTGAAAGTTAGGGAGGTCCTATATACTATTAGGGGTCAGGACTTTAAACCATTTTATTTCTTCTCCCCCTAAGCTTTGAGAAAAAATTCTTAACTTAATAGTTTCATCATCTATCTCTTGTCGGTCAAAATAGTCATTCATTTTATCCATATGTTGTTGCGCAGTTGAATGGCTACTTTCATCAAATAGGGGGGTGTTGGACTAATAATCCTATGGTAAAGGCACCAAAGGTAGAGGTAGCACTAATGGAGCATACCAGGCTTCCATGATTAGAGGTGGGGGAACCCCAAGGGGGTTGATAAGAGGAGGGTTGACAAAAGGAGGTGGGAGGTTGAATGGAGGAAGGTGGACAGTGGGTGTATGAGTGGAGGTTTGGGGACTTTGGTGAGAAAATTTCAAGGATATTTGGGAGTCAGTTTGATTTGAGGTAGAGGCTTCCCCAAAAGGACTCAACTATAAGACTGATGGGCTACAAACTGTCTAGGCTATCCAATTCTGATATCTGGTCCTGAACAAGCTTTATTCAAAGTGTAAGCCAAAATGGATATCTTGCAGGGTAGCAAGGTTTTCAGGGAGGGAAATTGCTTTGTGAAGAGGCTTGTTAATAGTTGGACTCTCAGATCTGGGAGTCTTCTTTAGGATTTTCTCTGGATTTTCAACTATAGCAGGGGGATTTGGGTCAGGATGGGATCTAGTAAAGACTCTTCTGGAAGCCAAAATTTAGTCCCAAGGCACAAACAGGTTGAATGTTTTATAAAATTTGATAACAAATATGTGAAAGAAATACTTAAATAACACAATATTTCGACTGAGTTTTATTGAGTTCTCTTAATATTAAGCTTTCTCAACAGTCCCCAATATGGTCGCCATTATGTTAGCCCTCCATAATTTGTAAGATTGGCAAGAAAAAGCAACAAAGAACAAGTTGCAAGAATGTCTTCTGCAACAACTTTGGTAGCTTTAGGAATGACCTTGGCAGCTGGTTGAGTGATCTCGGGTACGACCTCTACAACACTGTCGACATTCTAGATTTCATATGTCATTCATTTCTTACCTTTGCCCTTTGGAGTTTTTTTCTTCTTCATTTTGGCCTTGGGTGACATGCTCGACTGGTATAAACTAGTACAGGACGTTAAACTCAGATTACAGAAGTAATGACAGGGTTTCGATAATGAAGGGAAATTGCAGAAATGATAATTCATTGTGGAATAAAAGGGAGAATGAAAGCGAATTGAAGGTGGAGGTAAAGTAATGAACGGGTGACTGTTTGCAATTTTATAAACTGTGGTTTGGGTTTAATGGTTGTGGTTAGCTAACAGTCGAATGGATTTTAACTACGCAACGGTATGATTAACGGGTATGAGGGGGCGAATTTATTGGCTAATGGGAGGATTAATGGATACAATGGAGCATCAGGGAATAACGACTAAGTGAAGTGGAGGAATATGAGTGATGGATGGATCAACAGTTTTGTCACGGGCGAATGGTCGTGAGAGTGGAAAACCGGAGGTAGATTTCGAGGGGGGGGGGGGTACTTCCTGGTTTCTGGTTTTAGGCGGAAGGGGTGCGAAGTCACCTGATGCTGCCACATCATGAAAATGGGCAGCCATTGCAATTGGATTTCATGCCCCCGCCCCTCATGTTAACAAGAAATAGGCGGGGGTGGTGTGAAGTCAACCTTCACCATAGATATGAGGGAAGCTCAAGATCTACTGTCAGAATCTACAAGCATTTTATCCTCTTTTGATTTGACCGATTTTTCGTTTTAGCGACTCAAAGCTCCATATATTTTTATGTTTAAAACCACTTTTCCTCCTCCACTTCGTTTAACACATAAATGGCCTTGCCTACGGACTTGAAAATCTTTGAATTATGCCTTTGAAACTGCATCGCACCCGGGCCTCCATCGTGCCTTGAAACTTATAACCTTTTAGCCATAAAATTTAACTTGTGCGATCTGCGATGTGCAGGATGGGGTTGGGACCACGTCATCACACCACGTCACCATGCCACATCATCATGGTGTCACAGACCAGTGAATTTAACACTTTTAATTTTCACTTTTTTTCTAAGATCTGCGATTTGCGATCTGCATTTTGGCCCCACTACATCGCATATCGCACACCGGCAGACTTACCATTTAAATTTCGCGACTTGAAACTTTAAAAGTTGCGATGTGCGGTGAGGGGGACCCACTGGATATTGGTAGAATGTTATGAATCGGTGAAGGTTTGAGCGGTAATTATTTCAAAGTTTATATGGTATATGTATTGCATTGGCTTATGAAGTGGGGGCGGAGGTGGGGCCGACTTACTGCATCGCAAAGTAAAATGGATACACTTGTGGGTGTGCACGATGGTAAGTCAAATGAAATGCGATATCGCAATTGCAAATAGGCGATCACAATATTTAGAGTTTAGTCTCCATGCCAAAGACGTAAAGTTTGTGAAATGCGATGAGGGCCCACTTTTGATTGCGATCGGGAATTGGGAAGCAGAGCAAGGAAAAAGCAATGAAAAGGTAAGGTTTGATGTTTTTCAAAGGAAAAATGAAACGGAAAGGAAAAGGCGGTGGGGATTGGGTCCACATCATATCGCATCGGCGAAGATTTAAGTTTCAGTAAATAGGTTTACAAAGAGATGATTGAAATTTGTGGGCTGCGAAATGCGGGCAGAGATAAAAATTTCAGATTTTTAACACAAATGTGTTTTATGAAGGAGTAAGTCCAAAAACGGTTATGTATGTAGGTTTTAGGGTTCTGAGTGGGATTCCAGAGCAAGGAAATGTATGAATTTGGTCAAATGAAAGGTGAGAAAGGGAAGGTAGGATAAATGAAGGAAGTAAGGATTTTTCTCATTGTCATACTTAATCAGCAACACTTTCTTCTTTCAACTGAATTAAATGGAAGATAGACTCATTAGACCCTCCTAACAGCCAGGATCTCCCTTTTTTCTGAAAATAATGATAGCCATGGAATATTATTTTCAGCATGAAAAATATAAGGAATAGGCAGTCACCTTGTGATAATGTAAAATACAGGAGTCTAACACGACTAAGGTTTTCCTTTTTTGTAAATAATCTATCTCAGTCCTGAAAAGGGTTGAACTTATACTGAGTAGATATCATTTTACTTACTTTTACGAGCTCGAAAATACAAGTTCTTGGTGTTAGGGTACCATGATTTGGTAGATTGGCAACCCAAGTGACAAGGTAACATCAAACCAACTTTGGAGCCTCAGGACCTAGCCTTCCTGGACTCAGAGAGTGCTCTCTCTATTATGCAAAGGATGTAAACTTGTTTCCTTCTTATGTATTTTATTTTAGGCTAGTTTTTAAGTATGTTTTGGTTTGTTTTAGGTTTTTTTAGGGAGAACTGATCAAAGGATAAATAGATAAAATTTTGTCAGATCAGCTGGGCTATGGGGTTGAAAAGGTCGAGATTGTCTCAAATGGTGGACAAGGTATATTGCAAGGCCAATTTGGTCGAGATAAATGGATTATTTGGGTGTAAGTGAAATGAGATGGACACTAAGTTTGTGAAAGACAAAGAGGTTTTAAGCATAAATAGTTTTACAGCAAACATTCATGTGGTAGGGCTAACCATTGATCACTATAAATGAAACTCAAACTGATAAATGCATAAAATAAACAATCAGGTGATACATAGAAGTATAAGACCCTTTAACTTTGGGAAAATCACCTTCAGACTTTTGGGAAAACAAATAAGACAAAAAAACAACTCAATCTATGAAGAGGGAACTCCTAAACATCATATTTTGAGCTATCGGGAATTTTGAAATAAGATTTTGGAGCATGGGCAAAGGGCAAGATCGAAACAAGACCTCTTTGGTTTAACTAGGACAATCAAATATTCAAAGAAAGGTTTCAGTGATGGGGTTTTGGTTAGCTACGAGTAAGTAGGGAATATCGTGAATCATACTAGATAGCATACATAATAACCATTAATGAAATTTATAACAAGTTCTTAGGGTATCAAAGAGAAGTTAAGAATTCTTTGACATAACCAAGAAAGAAGAAAAACATAGAAGTTGTAATGACTTAGGAAACTTGAGGTGCCTCCATGGGCATGTCTTAAATCTATTCTTTACTAACCTACATCAATTAAGAAGCATGAAAACATGTATGATAAACTAAGGAAACATAATAGATAAGGAACACTATACCATTCACCAAGCCATGGAATCCTACAAACAGTCCTCTTCCACCATCCAAGTCAAACAATAAATCATCCACTTCATGAGACAAAGTATTTCTTCAAAGCTTTTAATACTATGTATTGCTCTATAACATTAAGTTCAGCCCCTTGTTACAATGAAATCTCATGGAATATATAGGCCAAAGAGAAAGAAACTATCTTAGAGCATCTAGAAGGCCATTAGCCTAATACAAATATCTGATTTTGTCCTTGAGGCTTTGCAAAGCCCAAGGCACAAAATATCTTCAAAAATATCTATTTAAGCTAATAATAGAAAGAAAATTGACTTTTAATCACTAACATGGAGATAAAAACAGCTAAACTCACAGGCACGTCGTGCGATCCTACAGGAGCGTCACACCATGTGCAAATTTCTTTTGTCAACGCCTACAGGCGAGTCGCGTCCTGCCATAGGAGTGTCGCGTCTTCAAACTCTTACCAATTTGCTTGCCCAGGGTTTGAAAGGAACATTTTCTTCAGCTTGTTTTTAAAATGGAAAGTGGACTCAACTTTGAGAGCTTTTATAGCTCCTTTTAAAACGTTTTTTGAACGCCCTTTCTTCCCTCCTTTTGGTATTTGCAAAATTTTCCCTTTAAACAAAAACTTGCCCAACCTTTTTATCAATTGAAAAAAGTTTCTCCTCGAAATTTTACCCTTGTAGTTGTCATCTAAAAAGGCTTAAAAAAACATTAATATTGCAGCATCTTAAACACCATTATGTAATTCCTTGGTTTATGATGTGAAGGAGGTCTTTTCACATGAGTTTTCTCTATTACTTTGAATATACCATTAGGGGTAACAATGATCTTTTCCATTTATCACTCTAGAATATCTTGAAACAACTTAGTCTGTTTACTAACTGATTTCTCTCCTTTTTGCATGGTGTCTTCACAACAAGACCTTTTAAGCTCAGTATTTGCCTTGATGGTTTTTCTTAAAGACAGAGTTAACACTTGATAACTTGGCCCTCTGCTTATTTGTGAAGGAGGCCTTGTAAACACTGTTCTTTTGCCATTTTCTCATAATTGAAGGAGGCCTTCTTAAAACACAACAATCTCCTTTCATATAATACTGCTACAACATTTGAAGATTTGTCTTTTGAACCAGTTTTCTGTGGGCCCTCTGCTTATCATGAAGGAGGCAATGTTTGACAACTGCATGGGCACTTTTTGACCTTTGTTTAACCAAATTAAAAATGTTCATGAACAAACTGGAAATAGATCCTGTGCTTGTCATTTAAGGGAGGCTTCTTTGGTACTGTGGGGGATAGCCTTTCTTCTCTAGAAGGAGGTCTTTGATCTGTCAATGTTAACCTTTGAGGAAAGCTACTTGTTCCAAATCTAAGCCCTTTGAGACTATACCTTCATCCTCTGCCTATATTTTGAAAGAGGCTTCCTACACACATTATTTGTGACCCTTCAGACCTACCATGAGGCCCCCTATTTTTTACTAATGGATATCCTTAAAACTATAAATTATCATTCATATAAAAACTGTGACCCCTATCTATTTGTTTGAAAAATACAAAATAGAAGGCAACAACAAATCTTTGGTACTTATCCTTGATGAACTCATTTGAATCATAATGCCCTTTGCTTCATGAGGACCTGTCAGTACTGAATATCCCTGTTTTCATGAACATAAGACTCCCTTGCTCCTGATTTCCAAAGAGATTTGTACTATGTAAGCCTTCCAGTGCTTCTGTTTTGAAAAAAAATTCTGATTGCACTCTTGATGTTTGTCCTTGGTTTGAGCAATTTGCTTGAAGGTGTAGAATGTATTCTGTTTTCTAATTTATCTCTATTTCTAGAAAATCATATTCCCTCTCTTCAAGACATGATTTTTCAGGGTCATGATAGCTTTGAGTGTTTAGTTCATCATAGAGAATCTGGGGTGCTTGATGTGGTGTGCCTATATCTATTTCAAATTCTCCCATTTGTTTATCAATGTCTTCATCAGTATGCAAAATGAAGGAATTTAAGTCTGAATGCATGGAATACATAGGGATGTTATTTGGCCTTTCTTGGCTGCTAACCATATATTTCATGTGTGATTCCCGATACAGTATTTTTGTTTGGTTAAACATAGGAATGGTGGCGTAAGACATTTCTATTGAATATTTCCTTGGAGTTTTGCCCCCCAAGATCTGGATAAAAGCATCCCGTACTTAGGAGGGATGTCTACTACCACTATGTCCATGACCAGGTGTTTTGTAGGTATTTGTGCCAAAATGAAACAAAGATCTTTTATCAGGCCTAGACACTTGACTCTGCTTGAATCGAACGAATATAAATTTTTATAAGGTTTTGTTATTTCTAGGCCTAATCTTTCCATTACTACTTTCAACATGAGATTGTGAGAGGCCCCAGAATCTAGCATGGCATTATGTAGGATTTGGTCATGTATATTTAGACTAATGTAAAAAGGAAGAGTGGTTCCTATATTTTCCTTCTATTTTTGGTCGAAACAACACCTCAGGGGTATCATCAGCTAGGTGTAAAGTATCTGCATCATTTCCTATGTTTAGGACCTTTAGCACTTGAGATTTGTATGAGATTTGGGCAATAAGTTCAGTGAGAGGCATGGTGATCTTAATCTTGGCAATTTCCCTTTCAAAACTGAAGGTGCTTGTAGTTCAGATAGATTTGCTTCAGTTTTTTCAGTCATGACTTTCTCTATATTCTTAATTTTCTCATTTTGATTTGGGGTTTTGTTCAATACAGTTGTTTTGGGGATCTTAGCAGAGGTACTAGGATAGTTAGGAGCAAGGCTTGCATGGCTAGTTTTGTCTTTGTTTTGGTTAGTTCTCTTAGCCATGATTTTGTTACTATCTATTGTTCTTTTAAGAAAGGTATCAGGGGCTTTTGTAACAGTAGTGTCTGAGCTACTTTTCTTAGAGTTGTCTTGGTTCTTCTTACTCCTAAGATCATATTTCCTATGCACTTCCATTATGGCGTTTTGTAATCCTATTTCAGGATCTTCGGGGTCCTCATAATTTGTTTCATATTGGTTTGAGGAGAATAAAACTTGTTCTTCTTCTGTGAGGAAAACCTCACCCTCGCTATCAAAACCTATCAAGTTTAAGTGATTTTCATCAAGTGGTTCCATATCTCTATCTACCTCATCAACATAGTTTTCATGGATAGATGGCCCGATCTGTTGGTCATTTTCCCTTGGTTTGTTCTCAGGCGAGTCTCTTCTAAATTTTTGGTTCCAGTTTCTGTTTTGAGGGTTTGGCTGGTTGTCCTTAAGAGGTACTTTTTCATTCAGATTTATTCTTTCACACATTTTTTTCATGGATCTAACCAGCTGTCTATTCTGGGATCTGAGGAGGAAACTAAAGGCATGGCCTCATCTCGGTATGTGACTTTCTTTTCTAATCTGATCCTAGCTCTCTTTTCAGCTAGGTTGGCTTTGGCACTAATAGCTACCTTTTGCATTTCTTCTAAAGTTGCAGGGTCTCTTTCTCTTAGTTGATATGTCATATCTGGATCGAAACCTTTGGGAAATTTTGGTAATGCTAAGCCAAGTGGAGGTTTCATGTGAGGTGGGAGGGTGTTATAGACACTGTTGAATCTAGTGCAATAGTCCTGAACACTTTCTCCCATATTCCTTTTAAGATTGTTATATTCGGAAAGGATTTGGATGGGGTTTTTCCTGATTTCTCACCTGTTTATGAAAGTTTGGTAAAGTGCTGGGAGATCATGTATACTGTTAGGAGCTAAGATTTTAAACCATTTCTTGGGTTCTCTGCCTAGGCTTTGGGCGAACATTCTCATATTTATGGTTTCATTTTCTAATTCCATGTATTCAAAAGCATCACTGATCCTATCTACATGTTGTTGAGCAGTAGTAGCCTTAGTTCCAGTGAAGTGTGGAATTCGGGATTGGTAATAATTTTTAAAATGTACCAAAGGCAGTGGTAATACTAAGGGTGCATACTAAGTTGCCATGACAGGAGCTAATGGTAGATTTACAGTATGACGATTTTTGGTATGGGATGAGGTGATTTTCACAGTGGTGGTCTGAATGGGTGTGGTGGAGGTACTCGGACTTGTAGACTGATTCTGAGCAGATTTGGGGTGATAAGAGCCAAAGTGGTGGAGAAGCTAAAATTCAGGAGGTGTAGTGGGTGAGGCTTCTCTGCTAGGACTCTGTTGAAAATCTAAGGGCTCAAGGTTGTCAAGGTTGATTTTACTTTGCGACTTGCTTCTAAAAAGGGCTTTTGTTGAACTCAAGTCAAACTGGGAATCTTTCAAGGACGTAAGATGTTAGGGTACATAGCTTGCTTTGTGGATGGTCCTATCAGTAGCTAAGTTACCAGTTTCAGAATTTTGCCACAAAATATTTTCTGGGTCATCAACTATGATAGGGGGATTTGGGTCTGGGTGAGATCTGGTATTAATTCTTCGTGAAGCCAAATTTCAAAGTCAAAGTTTAGAGAGGGTGATAGTTGTGATTTTTTTTGGATGATTGTCCTCTTTAGGGGGTTTCGCTAATGTGAGTAAGGTGAAAACAAAATGAAGGCTAGTGGAGTCGCCAAGTGGATTTTCTTTGAAATTTATGGTCCACCACCAATACTGACAAAAATATTTTTTCTAAGAAAACTCTTTTCTAGAAAACTTTTATGTGAAAGTTTGCAAGAATGACTTAAAACTTAGTTCAATAGTTTGCTAGATTGTGGAGGAAGCTATAGTTCTATTTTGCAAGTTATTCTGTTGATTTCCTATGTTTGGATGAAGATATTTGAATCTCTAAGTTGTACTTAGTTTGTCACTGATTTCAGAGGCTACATCATGAACTTTGCGTTTTTGGAAAGGCAAGTCAACAGGATATTATGATTTATGAATTTTTTGGTTTTTTATGGAGTATTAGGCCTACTAGAAGCTAGTGGAGTCACCAGGTGGATGTTTTGTTGTTTTTAGAGATGTATTTATGGTCCACCACCAATAACTGAGAAAAATCCAATCTAGGGATGTTTTTTGGAGTTTTCTGAGTTCCTATATGTAGCCCTGAGGTTTGTAAGAGTTTCCTATAACTGAATCATCATTTTGCTAAGATGGTGAAAGGGCTAATTTCTACTCTTCGGACAACACTTTAAGTTTTCTAAGTTTGAATGCAACTTTTAGAGTTCCTAAGGGATACCTAGGATGTTTTGACTCAGTTTCCCACCGTGATCTCCATTAAGCGTGAGCGGTGGGGTAAGTTGACAAGATAGTCTTCTTAAGGGATGTTGAAATGTTTAGGGAGGTCTCAGTTTGTTTATTACTCAGAGTCCCACCATGATCGCCATTATGTTAGGGTCCCGTGATTTGGCAGATTATAAAGCCAAGTGACAGGGTAAAATCAAACCAACTTTGGAGCCCTAGGACCTAGCCTTCCTAGACTCAGAGAGGGCTCTCTCTATTATGCAAAGGATGTAAACTTGTTTGCTTCTTATGTATTTGAATTTAGGCTAGTTGTTAAGTATGTTTTGGTTTGTTTTAGGTTTTTTGAGGGAGAAATGATCAAAGGATAAATAGATAAAAGTTTGTCAGATCAACTCGGCTATGGGGTTGAAAAGGTCGAGATTGTCTCAAATGGTGGACAAGGTATATTGCAAGGCCAATTTGGTCGAGATAAATGGATTCTTTGGGTGTAAGTGAAATGAGATGGACACTAAATTTGTGAAAGACAAAGAGGTTTTAAGCATAAATAGTTTTACAGCAAACGTTCATGTGGTAGGGGTAACCATTGATCACTATAAATGAAACTTAAATTTATAGATGCATAAAATAAACAATCAGGTGATACATAGAAGTATAAGACCCTCTAACTTTGGGAAAATCACCTTCAGACTTTTAGGAAAAAAAATAAGACAAAAAAACAACTCAATCTATGAAGAGGGAACTCCTAAACATCATATTTTGAGCTATCGGGAATTTTGAAATAAGATAGTAGAGCATGGGCAAAGGGCAAGATCGAAATAAGACCTCTTTGGTTTAACTAGGACAATCAAATATTCAAAGAAAGGTTTCAGTGATGGGGTTTTGGTTAGCTATGAGTAAGCAGGGCATACCATGAATCATACTAGATAGCATACATAATAACCATTAATGAAATTTATAACAAGTTCTTAGGGTATCAAAGAGCAGTTAAGAATTCTTTGACATAACCAAGAAAGAAGAAAAACATAGAAGTTGTAATGACTCAGGAAAATTGAGGTGCCTCCATGGGCATGTCTCAAATCTATTCTTTAATAACCTATAGCAAGCAAGAAGCACGAAAACATGTATGATAAACTAAGGAAACATAAGAGATAAGGAACACTATACCATTCACCAAGCCATGGAATCCTACAAACAGTCCTCTTCCACCATCCAAGTCAAACAAGAAATCATCCACTTCATGAGACAAAGTATTTCTTCAAAGCTTGTAATACCATGTATTTCTCTATAACATCAATTTCCGCCCCTTGTTACAATGAAATCTCTTGGAATATATATGCCAAAGATAAAGATACTATCCTAGAGCATCTATAAGGCCATTGGCTTAATACAAATATTTGATTTTTTCCTTGAGGTTTTGCAAAGCCTAAGGCACAAAATATCTTCAAAAATATCTATTTAAACTAATAATATAAAGGAAATTTACTTTTAATCACTGACATGGAGATAAAAATAGCTAAACGCACATTTGGAGGAGAATATTCAGAAAACTGCCTTTTTAGCCAAAATACTACAGGAGCGTAGTAGCAGAAAGAAGTTTGTTTTGCAGACAACTTTTGAGGGACCTCCCGATGTGGAAACGAGGCCCGTGATATCTCGTTGGAAAGCCCTGGACGTCTAGTTTCTAGAACTACTTTACTTTTCCCAAACTGATTCCTAGAAGTCTATCAATAGGCAGACTGAGTGAAAAAACTCAGGGGTGTCTCATCTGCTAATATGTGAGGCAGAAAGGTGAAATTTGACTTATTTTTGCCTCTTTGGGGGACCAAAACACCTCCTTTCGATCTGAAAATTTGTGAGTAGCTTCCCCCAAATTTAATCCATCCAAAAAAATTACTTTCATGAGCTGAGGATGCTCCTAGCACCCATGGCAGCACCTAGAAAAATGTGCAATTAGGGCCAAAAAACACAAAAAACAAAATCATGTCAAAATTTGCTCAATTTTGGCGAGAAAGCCCCTTATGGGTTATTAGAAGCATGCAAGGAAGCTGAGGCATTTATTTCAAGCCTAGATATGAATTTCTCCACTTTTTCTATCGGGCACCTCTTTTGGGTAGTTTTGAGCCTTTCTTGAGCAAGTTTGAGCTTTCTTCGGGAAAATTGGTTCAATTTCTTGTAGTGCCCGGTCATATTCCTTTGCAGAACCAAGTCTCTCTTTGCTTTCTCTAATTTATCTTCCAAATTCTTGTTGGCTCTTTCAAGCCATGATTCTTTATCATTTTCTATTTCTTGGGCTAGCAATTGTGTGAGAGGATAAGATCGAACAAGGGTTGCTTCTTCTTCCTTCTTTTTCTCCAAAGCTTTCCTAAGAAACATAGTCCTAGGAAATTTTCTTATTGGCTACTCTTCTTCTTCAGTATCATCAAATTCTCCCATATACTCTTCAAGCTTGACTTGTGCTTTGTAGGATTCCCTTTGGTATTTGAATGCTCGAGCCTCATAAACTACCATTTGACCACTCATTTGTTTGTTTTTCATTTGTAGAACATGCATGAGGTCCTTTGACCTTTCTAGATCAGTTTCTAAGAATTATAGCTTCATCATCTCGAGCATCACTATCTATTTTTATGATGTCAAACTCCCTTTCTTTTTCATGATTACTCTCCTGCTGCTCAACTTTTTCTTTGCCCTTGCTTTGGATAGACTTCTTGGTCCTTTTCCTCTTTGGAAATTCAAAAATACTCTTCTTAGGCAATTTTCCTCTACTTCTTAGCACTCTAGTGACATTTCTAGTCACTGCTGGAGTGATTTTCTTCTTTGTATATATGGTGTTTTTAGCCTTTGGTGCTTTTGGAGAAGGAATCATAGCCCCTTGCCTAGGAGAGGCAACACGCACATGTTCTTGGCTGTGTGGAGGAGAAGAGAGAGGAGGTTTTATCTCTATCACTTGTTAAACTTGACCCTTTATACTGTTGCCTTCATAATCATCTGCTTTGCTACCCTGTTCACTGTTTTCCTCAATTTTTTGAGTTTGTTTATGGCTGCCAGCTTCACCTTCTCTTTTTTCTGTTTGACCATCTTTACTGTCTTCCTGTAGACTGCCTTGTTTACCCTCCTTACTGTCTTGAATTTGTTGAGGGCTGCCTTACACTATGGCTGTCTTCTTTATCATTTTTCATGCTGCCATTATCTTCACTGTGTTCTTTAGACTCTGTGTGTGGGCTGCCACCATAGTCACCACTTTGCTGGGAGGTGCTTTTTCCACTATCTCTTTGCTTGGTTTCATGACTTTGTTGAGGACTGTGGTGTTCCTCATCAGTGCTTTGAAAATCTTCCCTTTGCTCTTTATCACCACTAGCTTGCTGCTCTTCATCATCACTACTTTGCACCTCTTCTTCCTCACTGTTTCCTTGCTCATTTTCACTGCTATGTTTGTCTTCATCATCACAAATTTTCTAATCATGGTCACTACCCTGTTTGTCTTCATCATCACTAATTTGCTGATCATGGTCACTGCCCTGAGATTTGTCACTTGGTTCATGCTCACTACCTTGCTTAGTGTCCCCATGTTCCTCATCACCACTAACCTCATGCCTGCTTTCAAAATACTACTCTTTTTTACTACCAATCATGGGAGATGTTTTCCTTTGAGGAGTATTTTGACTTGATGGAGGAGAGACATAGTGAGTGGAGGGTGAGGAGGATATGTGAGATGGGCCATGAGATGAAGAGGCAGTGGCAGAATCTGGATGAGAAATGAAAGTCTCCCAAGACACTCCTTTATTTTCAAGCTGGTGAAGGATGATGATTTTGATGAGAGAATGATGGAAGAGACTAGCTTTTTGCTGAGCAGGAGCTCTCTTTTCAACAAGGGAAGACATCTTGTCTATGCTTTTGCAGAGGAAGAAAGGGAGATTTAGCAACTAAGTCCTTGTGAAATTCATGATGTGCCTGATGTGATAGGAATAAATCTGGGAAAACCTCCCTTCACATGTGAAATAATTCATGATAACTCTCATGAGGGGGGCATAGCTTCTCAATAAGTGAGAAAAAGGGAATATATCTTGGCAAGCATCCTGATGGTCTGGTTTTAGAAAGGGTTTATAGTGATTCAAATCTAGGTATGCTTGTTTGAACCACTTTTCTCCTATATAGGGGATCTTAGTTGCTTTGGAGATATCCCTAGGAGTGAGTTTAAAGTTCAGACCTGCTAGGTGGACATGTTTTCCTTGCACCCTCAGGGCGAACAGTTGTGTTAAGGAAGTGTAATTGGTGACCTCCTGGACTTTTTGGAAAAAATCAAGGCAACCCACCTCATGGAAGTTAAAAAGAACCAAAGGGGAGTCATTAATCTCCTGAGTTGTAACAGGCTCAAATATTTTGTGAAATCCACCCTTGCTAACTTTCTTTGGAGGCATAGCTTTGTTTAGGCTTTCCTTCACTTTCTTAGAAAAACAGGCCTTCAAAATGAACTAAAAATATAACTCCTCTTTAAGCACTGTTTCTCTAGAAACCAGGTTATTTTTAATGAAAATAGTTCTCCTTCCTAAGAAATGTGCCTTTTCTGCTTTGAAAACACTGATTTTTCCCATTTTTTTTAAAACTATGCCTGGCTTTTTAAGCAAAATAGGCCTTTCAACTGATAATGATCCCCTTTTTTTTTTAACTAGGTTTTTGCTCTTTACTCAACAAGCAGGCCTTTTGTAACCAGACAATAGCCCTTTTTCATCAATCATTGTCTTGTTGTATTTTAGCAAACATGGTGGTTTCTAGAGAAATTGTGTTTTTTCCGTTTCTTAGACTGTGTTTTTTCTTAACCAAATTGACTCTTAAAACCCCTCAAACTCAAGAACTTAGGTGATGAAAACAGTAAATACCTCTTGGAAAATGCATTGGCTGCTTTTGGAGACAATTTCATTGTGCAAAAATTCGATTTGAGGTGAAAAGGAGTTTGTTTGAGCGGTGCTATGCTCCTGTGCATAGGCACGTAGCACCTGCACTCTACGTTGAACGCTGTCGGGTTGGGCACTGGGTGCCCGCTGAACGCTGGACAAGCCAGTCAGTTAACACGCACAAGTGCGTCATGTGATCCTAAAAGCGCGTCACGCTGTGTGAAAAGTTATTCTATCAATGCCTACAGGCGTGTTGCGTCTTGCCACAGGCGTGTCGCGTCTTGAAACTCTTACCAATTTGCTTGCCTAGGGTTCGAAAGGAATGTTTTCTTCAGCTTGTTTGTAAAATTGAAAGTGGAATCAACTTTGAGAGCTTTTATAGCTCCTTTTAAAACGTTTTTTGAACACCCTTTCTTCCCTCCTTTTGGTATTTGCAAAATTTTCCCTTTAAACACAAACTTTCCCAACCTTTTTATCAATTGAAAAAAGTTTCTCCTCGACATTTTACCCTTGTAATTGTCATCTGAAAAGGCTTACAAAAACATTACTATTGCAACATCTTAAACACCATTATGTAAATCCTCGATTTATGATGTGAAGGAGGTCTTTTCACATGAGTTTTCTCTATTACTTTCAATAGACCATTAGGGGTTACATGTGATCTTTTCCATTTATCACTCTGGAATATCTTGAAACAACTTAGTCTGGTTACTAACTGATTTCTCTCCTTTTTTGCATGGTGTCTTCACAACAAGACCTTTTAAGCTCAGTATTTGCCCTAATGGTTTTTATTAAATATAGAGTTAACACTTCATGACTTGGCCCTCTGCTTATTTGTGAAGGAGGCCTTGTAAACATTGTGTTTTTTCCATCTGCTCATAATTGAAGGAGGCCTTCTTAAAACACAACAATCTCCTTTCATATAATACTACTACAACATTTGAAGATTTGTCTTTTGAACCAGTTTTCTGTGCGCCCTCTGCTTATCATGAAGGAGGCAGTGTTTGACAACTGCATGGACGCTTTTTGACCTCTGTTTAACCAAATGAAAAATTTTCATGAACAAATTGTTAGTGGTTCTTTAGAAAAACTATGTTTATCATTGGAAAGAGATCCTGTGCTTGACATTTAAGGGAGGCTTCTTTGGTACTGTGGGGTATAGCCTTTCTTCTCTGGAAGGAGGTCTTTGATCTGTGAATGTTAACCTTTGAGGAAAGCTACTTGTTCCAAATCTAGGCCCTTTGAGACTGTACCTTCATCCTCTGCCTATCTTTTGAAAGAGGCTTCTGACACACAGTCTTTGTGACCCTTCAGACCTACCATGAGGCCCCCTAATTTTTACTGATGGATGTCCTTAAAACTATAAAGCTTCATTCATATCAAAATTGTGACCCTTGTCAATTTGTTTGAAAAATACAAAATAGAAGGCAATAATGAATCTTTGGTACTTATCCTTGATGAACTCATTTGAATCATAATGCCCTTTGCTTCAAGAGGACCTGTCAGTAATGAATAACCCTGTTTGCATGAAATCATTGTGCAAATTTCAGGAGCAAAAAATGTACTTTGTAAATGGTGAGCGCTCACTGCCATGCATCCTTGGAACAAATATTTTCCCTTGATTGTGTTTTCATAGGGTGCAGTGAAGTTGTTCGTGATAGTATTTCAAAGCTTAGTTCATGATAAAGTATAAGGAGCAGCTGTTCTTCATTATACCTTCATCATGATGCCTAATTTTCTTTAAAACTCTTTTTGCCAGAATACTATCACTATTGGTGGTATAAGGCTGATTTGTAGTGCTGGCCACCATCTACAATTCTCTCTGACCTCCATACTAAAATGACACAGCATGAAACTTTCTCCTGAGGCGCTCTTTTTGCCTATACTTTGTTTAGTGTTATCAATCAGTACATCCCTGTAGAGATGTAAAAATAGATGCTTTTGAAGCTTGGAGGGTTTCTTTGATGTTTCATGGGGATCATGTCTGATCTAATCATATTTACTTAGACAGGGAAAAATCCTCTTTTCCTATTTTGAACATTCTTGCGCTTTGCTAGTAACAAAACAAAGTGACCTCTTTGATGGTGTGTGACCTAGGGGTAGACAAGGGTTTTTCTTTGGAAAAAATCAAGTAATGATGGCTGACTAATATTTGAAGACAGGGTTTTTGGCTCAAACAGTCTCGCCAAGGAATTTTCCCTAAAACATCATCACCTAGACCTACATACTTTGTCATGGATTTTGAATGGCTTCTTGGGCATGAGTAGGTTATCTCATGACAAAGTGATCAATGAGAGAGGGGTAGATACTTTGTTAAATGTTGGACAGTGAGTTGCATGAGAAACAAAGGATCTTGATGGTAGAGAGGCAAACTTATAACAACTATAGATAGAGAGGCTTTGCTAAATTGTGATAGGTAGGGAAATTGAAGGGTTTTTCTCATTATAGGCTGAAGGAAAGGGGCAGGAAGACAAAAATTTGTTTGAGGTGTTTTCTAGATGACAAATTGACAGATTGAGATTAGTTTCTAGAAAACTCAGCTAGGGAATCTAGTCATCATAACAAGTAAAAATATTGATGACTAACAGTGGCTCCATTTGGGGAGGGCAGCTCCCTTTCAGGAGGGGTCCAAAATTGTAGATCTCTGGCTTGTGAAGATTAGTGCCTTATCCATTGGCGCAAATTTCTTCTCTTTCTTGATGCTATTTCTAAAAATTTACAGCATGATTAGCATCAACCTCATCTCTACCTACCCAGTTATATCTCCTAACATTTTTTCTTCTTTAGGTGCGCTTGGACTAGCAGCCCTTTTGACATGATATTTTTGAAAAAAGGAAAACTATCTCATTCTACACTTATATCTTCCAGGAGTTCAGATTAAACTGATGAACTCCTTTGATTTCTCTACCTATGCTAGATCGACTGTCAAGATTAAGCTATTTGACAGGATTTCATTCACTAAACTAAAACATGAAATGGAAAAATGACCAAATCAGGATTAGACGGTCTGATTTGTCATGTATTTGTGGCATAAAAGACAAGCTGCACACAAATATTATTTTCACACAAAATGAGATTTAGAAAAATCATGGCTAGGATACATAGTTTGTTTTTCATCCCTATTTTCCTCTTTGGTTCTGTTTTGAGCGTGTGGAACCAATATCTTTTCCTAATCTACTTTCATTAACAATTCAAGCTTACATAGTTTGACTATCACTTCTTTCACTAACTTATCAGTAATCAATTTAAAACATGTTTAGTTATGATTAGGCTAGATAACTGAACAAGATATCTTTTGAGCACTAGTAGTGGCATTTAGACTTGTGCACTTTTAGTATGACTATTTTTTGAACATGGGGCTTTTCTGTTGTTTTCTAAAACCGCCCACTTTTCAACTTTTCTACAATTTTTGTATTTTCTGTTTTTGATTTATTTCTTCAAACAGTGTTATGTATAATGAGTGAAAATGTCTTCGAAACTAGAAATCTTGAAAATGGTGGAACTTGAGCATTTTGTCTTCAAAGGGATCTCCCGATGCTCTTGGTCTGGCCAGCTCTTGAAAAGAAAAGTTTGGAAAATTTTCCCTTTCAAGCACAACATAAGGGTTCTTGCAAGAGTCTTTGAAAAATTCTGTATCTACTTGTTGCTTTTATCTATACCTTTGATTTCCAATCCTGCCTTTGTTGTACATCTTCTTTAGGTAATACAAATACTCTTTGTCATTTTTAAAAAATATGATGACATCGTCAAGGTACATCATAATGAATAAATTCAGAACTGGAAACATGGCCTTCAGGAACATGTCTTTGGTGTCTGGCGATTTTGCAACTCTAGGTTTGAATTGGAACTGCTTCCAGTGTATTTGAAAAAATCTTTAAGCTGCTTGCTTTGAAGAGGAATTAACTGATGATATCCTGAAACATAACTTTGCAAAGACATGATTAGAAATTCCTAGCTTCTTTATGGTATGATCTGTTTTGGGAAGGATATAAGTGTTGTTCTGGGGAGGTTTATCTGTGTTCCTAAAATCTACACATATCCTATGTCCATTTGCTTTGTCTTTAATTGTTAATGTTTGACCAATATTTTTGCATTTATTTTTGTAAGGGTTACTTCTTGAAATGATGGCATTGTCACAGTGTTTTAAACTATTTTCCCGACATGTATTAGTATCTTGAACAATTTTTCATACTCTAGCTGTTCTTAATCTCTGGTGAAATGACATAATTTTAGCTAGTTCAATTAACTCGGGTGTCTTGGGACTGCTGTCATCATATTCCCCTTCATTGAATTCATTAGAAATTTTCTCTGGATTCATCAAAGTGGTTGCAAAAGTTAAAGCTTTACTTGGAGAGGTAAGTTTTTGGGATGATGAATCATTTAAGTATGGTAAGAACATAAGACTCCCTTGCTCCTGATTTCCAAAGAGATTTGTACTGTGTAAGCCTTCCAGTGCTTCTGTTTTGAAAAAAGTTTCTGATTTTACTCTTGATGTTTGTCCTTGGTTTGATAAATTTTCTTGAGGGTGTAGAATGTATTATGTTTTCTGATTTATCTCTATTTCTAGAAAATCATATTCCCTCTCTTCAAGAAATGATTGTTCAGGGTCATGATAGCTTTGAGTGTCTAGTTCATCATAGAGAATCCGGGGTGCTTGATGTGGTGTGCTTAGATCTGTTTCAAATTCTCCCTTTTGTCTATCAATGTCTTCATCAGTATGCAAAATGAAGGAATTTAAGTCTGAATGCATGTAATACATAGGGATGTTATCTGGACTTTCTTGGCTGCTAACCATATATTTCATGTGCGATACCCGATACAATATTCTTGTTTGGTTAAACATAGGAATGGTGGCGTAAGACATATCTAATTAAATATTTCCTTGGAGTTTTTCCCCCCAAGAACTGGATAAAAGCATCTCGTACTTAGGAGGGATGTCTGCTACCACTATGTCCATGACCAGGTGTTTTGTAGGTATTTGTGCCAAACTGAAACAAAGATCTTTTATCAGGCCTAGACACTTGACTTTGCTTGAATCAAACGATATAAATCTTTATAAGGTTTTGTTATTTCTAGGCCTAATATTTCCATTACTACTTTAGGCATGAGATTGTGAGAGGCCCTGGAATCTAGCATGGCATTATGTAGGATTTGGTCATGTATATTCAGACTAATGTAAAAAGGAAGAGTGGTTCCATCTTGATATTTTCCTTATATTTTTGGTCGAAACAACACCTCAGGGGTATCATCAGCTAGGTGTAAAGTATTTGCATCATTTCCTATGTTTAGGACCTTTAGTACTTGAGATTTTTATGAGCTTTAGGCAATAAGTTCAATGAGAGGCATGGTGATCTTAATTTTGGTGATTTCCCCTTCAAAACTGAAGGGTGCTTGTAGTTTAGATAGATTTGCTTCAGTTTTTTCAGCCATGACTTTTTCTATATTCTTAATTTGCTCATTTTGATTTGGGGTTTTGTTTGATACAGTTGTTTTGGGGATCTTAGCAAAGGTACTAGGATAGTTAGGAGCAAGGCTTGCCTGACTAGTTTTGTCTTTGTTTTGGTCAGTTCTCTTAACCATGATTTTGTTACTATGTACTGTTCTTTTAAGAAAGGTATCGAGGACTTTTGTAACTGCAGTGTCTGAGCTACTTTTCTTAGAGTTGTATTGGTTCTTCTTACTCCTAAGATCATATTGCCTATGTGCTTCCATTATGGTATTTTGTAATCCTATTTCAGGATCTTCGGGGTCCTCATAATTTGTTTCATATTGGTTTGAGGAGAGGAAAACTTGTTCTTCTTCTGTGAGGAAAACCTCACCCTCGCTATCAGAACCTATCAAGTTTAAGTGATTTTCATCAAGTGGTTCCATATCTCTATATACCTCATCAACATAGTTTTCATGGAAAGGTGGGCTGATCTGTTGGTCATTTTCCCTTGGTTTGTTCTGAGGCATGTCTCTTCTAAATTTTTGGTTCCGATTTCTGTTTTGAGGGTTTGGCTGGTTATCTTTAAGTGGTGCTTTTTCATTCAGATTTATTCTTTCCCACATTTTTCCATGGATCTAACCAGATTGTCTATTCTAGGATCTGAGGAGGAACTGAAGGCATGGCCTCATCTCGGTATGTGACTTTCTTTTCTGATCTGATCCTAGCTCTCTTTTCAGCTAGGTTGGCTTCAGCACTAATAGCTACCTTTTGCATTTCTTCTAAATTTGTGGGGTATCTTTCTCTTAATTGATATGTCATATATGGATCGAAACCTTTGGGAAAATTTTCTAATGCTGAGCTAAGTGGAGGTTTCATGTGAGGCGGGAGGGTGTTATAGACATTTTTGAATCTAGTGCAATAGTCCTGATCACTTTCCCCCATATTCCTTTTAAGATTGTTATATTCGGAAAGGATTTGGATGGGGTTTTCCCTGATTTCCCACCTGTTTATGAAAGTTTGGTAAAGTGATGGGAGATCATGTATACTGTTAAGAGCTAAGCTTTTAAACCATTTCTTGGGTTCTCTGCCTAGGCTTTGGGTGAAAATTCTCATCTTTATGGTTTCATCTTCTAATTCCATGTAGTCAAAACCATCACTGATCCTATCTACATGTTGTTGAGCAGTAGTAGCCTCAGTTCTGATGAAGTGTGGGATTCGGGATTGGTAATAATTTTGCAAAGGTACCAAAGGCAGTGGTAATACTAAAGGTGCATACCAAGTTTCCATGACGGGAGATGATGGTAGATTTACAATATGAGGATTTGTGGTATGGGATGAGGTGATTTTCACAGTGGTGGTCTGAATGGGTGTGGTGGAGGTACTCAGAATTGTAGACTGATTCTGAGCAGATTTGGGGTGATAAGAGCCAAAGTGGTGGAGAAGTTGAAATTCAGGAGGTGTAGTGGGTGAGGCTTCTCTGCTAGTACTCTGTTGCAAATCTAAGGGCTCAAGGTTGTTAAGGTTGATTTTACTTTGCGACTTGCTTCTAAAAAGGGCTTTTGCTAAACTCAAGTCAAACTGGGAATCTTTCAAGGACGTAAGATGTTCAGGTACAGAGCTTGCTTTGTGGATGGTCCTATCGGTAGCTAAATTACCAGTTTCATAAGTTTTCCACAAAATCTTTTCTGGGTCATCAACTATGATAGGGAGATTTGGGTCTGGGTGAGATCTGGTATTAATTCTTCGTGAAGCCAGATTTCAAAGTCAAAGTTTAGAGAGGGTGATAGTTGTGATTGTTTTTGGATGATTTTCCTCTCTAGGGGGTTTCGCTAATGTGAGTAAGGTGAAAACAAAATTAAGGCTAGTGGAGTCACCAGGTGGATTTTCTTTGAGATTTATGGTCCACCACCAATACTGACAAAAATGTTTTTTTTAAGAAAACTCTTTTCTAGAAAAAATTTATGTGAAAGCTTGCAAGAATGACTTAAAAATTAGTTCAACAATTTGCTAGATTGTTGAGGAAGCCATAGTTCTATTTTGCAAGTTATTTTGTTGATTTCCTATGTTTGGATGAAGATATTTGAATCTCTAAGTTGTACTTAGTTTGTCACTGATTTCAGAGGCTGCATCATGAACTTTGTGTTTTGGAAAGGCAAGTCAACATGATATTATGATTTATGAAATTTTTGGTTTTTTATGGAGTATTAGGCCTACTAGAGGCTAGTGGAGTCGCCAGGTGGATGTTTTGTTGTTTTTAGAGATATGTATTTATGGTCCACCACCAATAATTGAGAAAAAGCCAATCTAGGGATGTTTTTTGGAGTTTTATGAGTTCCTATATGTAGCCCTGAGGTTTGTAAGAGTTTCCTATAACTGAATCATCATTTTGCTAAGATGGTGAAAGAGCTAATTTCTACTCTTCGGACAACACTTTAAGTTTTCTAAGTTTGACTGAGACTTTGAGAATTCCTAAGGGATGCCTAGGATTTTTTGACTCAGTGTCCCATCGTGATCGCCATTAAGCGTGAGCGGTGGGGTAAGTCGACAAGATAGTCTTCTTAAGGAATGCTGAAATGTTTAGAGAGGTCTAAGTTTGTTTATTACTCAGAGTCCCACCATGATCGCCATTATGTTAGGGTCCCATGATTTGGCAGATTGGAAAGCCAAGTGATAGGGTAACATCAAACCAACTTTGGAGCCCTAGGACCTAGCCTTCCTGGACTCAGAGAGGGCTCTCTCTATTATGCAAAGGATGTAAACTTGTTTGCTTCTTATGTATTTGATTTTAAGCTAGTTGTTAAGTATGTTTTGGTTTGTTTTAGGTTTTTTGAGGGAGAACTTATCAAAGGATAAATAGATAAAATTTTGTCAGATCAACTGGGCTATGGGGTCGAAAAGGTTGAGATTGTCTCAAATGGTGGACAAGGTATATTGTAAGGCTGATTTGGTCGAGATAAATGGATTCTTTGGGTGTAAGTGAAATGAGATGGACACTAAATTTGTGAAAGACAAAGAGGTTTTAAGCATAAATATTTTACAACAAACATTCATGTGGTAGGGCTAACCATTGATCACTATAAATGAAACTCAAACTAATAGATGCATAAAATAAACAATCAGGCGATACATAGAAGTATAAGACCCTCTAAATTTTGGAAAATCACCTTCAGACTTTTGGGAAAACAAATAAGACAAAAAAACAACTCAATCTATGAAGAGGGAACTCCTAAACATCATATTTTGAGCTATCGGGAATTTTGAAATAAGATTGCAGAGCATGGGCAAAGGGCAAGATCGAAACAAGACCTCTTTGGTTTAACTAGGACAATCAAATATTTAGAGAAAGGTTTAAGTGATGGGGTTTTGGTTAGCTATGAGTAAGCAGGGAATACCGTGAATCATACTAGATAGCATACATAATAACCATTAATGAAATTTATAACAAGTTATTAGGGTATCAAAGAGCAGTTAAGAATTCTTTGACATAACCAAGAATGAAGAAAAACATAGAAGTTGTAATGACTCAAGAAACTTGAGGTGCCTCCATGGGCATGTCTCAAATCTATTCTTTACTGACCTACATCAAGCAAGAAGCATGAAAACATGTATGATAAAATAAGGAAACATAACAGATAAGGAACACTATACCATTCCCAAAGCCATGGAATCCTACAAACAGTCCTCTTCCACCATCCAAGTCAAACAAGAAATCATCCACTTCATGAGACAAAGTATTTCTTCAAAGCTTGTAATACTATGTATTGCTCTATAACATCAAGTTCATCCCCTTGTTACAATGAAATATCATGGAATATATAGGCCAAAGAGAAAGAAACTATCCTAGAGCATCTAGAAGGCCATTGGCCTAATACAAATATCTGATTTTGTCCTTGAGGCTTTGCAAAGCCCAAGGCACAAAATATCTTCAAAAATATCTATTTAAGCTAATAATAGAAAGAAAATTGAATTTTAATCTCTGACATGGAGATAAAAATATGAACGCACATTTGGAGGAGCATATTCGGTGAAAACTTCCTTTTACTAAAATGCTACAAGAGTGTAGTTAAAAGCAGAAAGAAGCTTGTTTTGCAGACAACTTTTGAGGGACCTCCCGATGTCGAAACGAGGCCCGTGATAGCTCGTTAGAAAGCCCTAGATGTATAGTTTCTAGAACTACTTCAATTTTCATAAAATGATCTCTATAATTCTTTCAAAAGGTGGACTGAGTGAAAAAACCCGGGGGGGGGGGTCTCATCTGACAGCTGTGTGAGTGCGTAAAGGAAATTAGACCGATTTGTGCCTCTTCTTTGCGGGATCAGCTGCCACTCCTCCTTTGGATCCTAAAATTTGTGAGTAGTCACCCCAAAATTTAATCCATCCAAAAAATGACTTTTATGTATTTATATCCTACCTTTCAGTAGACCTATTTTTGCGCTCTAGAAAATGCAAGTTCAATTTTGGTGAGCAAGCCCCTTACGGGTTCTTAGAAGCATTCAAGGAAGATGACGCCAATATTTTAAGCCTAGATATGTCTTTCTCCACTTTTTCTACCGGGCGCCTCTTTTGGGCAGTTTTGAGCCTTTCTTGAGCAAGTTTGAGCTTTCTTCAGGCAAATTGGTTCAATTTCTTGTAGTGCCTGGTCATCTTCCTTTGTAGACCCAAGTCTCTCTTTGATTTCTCTAATTTATCCTCCAAATTCTTGTTGGGTCTTTCAAGCCATGATTCTTTATCATTTTCTATTTCTTGGGCGAGCAATTGTGTGAGAGGATAAGATCGAACAAGGGCTGCTTTTTCTTCCTTATTTTTCTCCAAATCTTTCCTAAGACCCATAGTCCTAGGCCTTTTTCTTATTGGATGCTCTTCTTCTTTAGTATCATCATATTCACCCATATACTCTTCAAGCTTGACTTGTGCTTTGTAGGCTTCCCTTTGGTATTTGAATGCCCAAGCCTCATAAACTGCCATTTGACAACTCATTTGTTTGTTTTGCATTTGTATAACATGTATGAGGTCCTTTGACCTTTCTAGATCAGTTTCTAAGTCATGGATTTGGGCTTCTCTGTTTTGAAAAAGAGACTCAAGAATTATAGCTTCATTATCTCGAGCATCACTGTCTATTTGTATGATGTCAAACTCCATTTCTTTTTCATGACTACTCTCCTGTTGCTCAACTTTTTCTTTGCCCTTGCTTTGGATAGAATTCTTGGTCCTTTTCCTCTTTTTCAATTCAAAAATACTCTTCTTAGGCAATTTTCCTCTACTTCTTAGCACTCTAGTGACATTGCTAGTCACTGCTGGAGTGATTTTCTTCTTTGCAGATTTGGTGTTTTTAGCCTTTGGTGCTTTTGGAGAAGGAATCATGGTCCCTTGCCTAAGAGAGGTAGCAAGCACATGTTCTTGGCTGTGTGGAGGAGAAGAGAGAGGAGGCTTTATCTCTAACACTTGTTCAACTTGGCCCTTTATACTATTGCCTTCATCATCATCTGCTTTGCTGCCATGTTCACTATTTTCCTCACTGTTTTGAGTTTATTTATGGCTGCCAGATTCACCTTCTCTTTTGGTTGTTTGACCATCTTTACTATCTGCCTGTAGACTGCCTTGTTTACCCTCCTTACTATCTTGAATTTGTTGAGGGTTGTCTTCACTATGACTGTCTTCTTTATCATTTTGCATGCTGCCATTATCTTCATTGTGTTCTTTAGACTCCGTGTGTGGGCTGCCACCATGGTCACCACTTTGTTGGGGGGCACTTTTTTCACTGTCTCTTTTCTTTGTTTCATGACTTTGTTGAGGACTTTGGTGTTCCTCATCAGTGCTTTGAACATCTTCCCTTTTCTCTATATCACCACTAGCTTGTTGCTCTTCTTCATCACTACTTTGCACCTCTTCTTCCTCACTGTTTCCTTGCTCATTTTCACTGCTATGTTTGTCTTCATCACCGGTAATTTTATGATCATGGTCACTACCCTGTTTGTCTTCATCATCACTAATTTTATGATCATGGTCACTGCCCTGTGATTTGTCACTTGGTTCATGCTCACTACCTTGCTTAGTGTCCCCATGTTCCTCATCACCACTAACCTCATGCCTGCTCTCAAAAGACTGCTCTTTTTCACTACCAATCATGGGAGATGTTTGCCTTTGAGGAGTATTTTGACTTGATGGAGGAGAGACATAGTGAGTGGAGGGTGAGGAGGATATGTGAGATGGGCCATGAGATGAAGATGCAATGGAAAAATCTGGATGAGAAATGAAAGTCTCCCAAGACACTCCTTTATTTTCAAGTTGGTGAAGGATGATGATTTTGATGAGAGAATGATGGAAGAGACTAGTTTTTTGCTGAGGAGGAGGTCTCTTTTTAACAAGGGAGGACATCTTGTGTATGCTTTTGCAAAGGAAGAAAGGGAGATTTAGCAACTAAGTCCTTGTGAAATGCATGAGAAGCCTGATGTGATAGGAATAAATCTGGGAAAACCTCCCTTCACATGTGAAATACTTTAGGATAACTCTCATGAGGGGGGCATAACTACTTAATAAGTGAGAAAAAGGGAATATAGCTTGGCAAGCATCCTGATGGTCTAGTTTTAGAAAGGGTTTACAGTGATTCAGATCTAGGTATGCTTGTTTGAACCACTTTTCTCGTATATAGGGTATCTTAGTTGCTTTGGAGACAGCCCTAGGAGTGAGTTTAAAGTCTAGACCCGCTAGGTGGACATGTTTTCCTTGCACCCTCAAGGTGAACAATTGTGTTAAGGGAGGGTAATTGGTGACCTCCTGGACTTTTTGGCAAAAATCAAGGCAACCCACCTCATGGAAGTTAAAAAGAACCGAAGGGGAGTCATTAATCTCCTGAGTTGTAACAGGCTCAAATCTTTTGTGAAATCCACCCTTGCTGACTTTCTTTGGAGGCATATATTTGTTTAGGCTTTCCTTCACTTTCTTAGCAAAACAGGCCTTCAAAATGAACCCAAAACCTGGGTAAGCAACTTGTTGTTGGAATGATTGTTGTGGCATTTGCGGTCGTGGCTGCCAAGGTGACTTCCCACCAATATTATAGCCCAAACCAAAATAGCTTGGATCCAGTTGTGAATAGGTAAGACCTAGTTCTACTTCTGACATCCCATAAAAGTGTAATCTAGCTTGTGAATGAAAAAAATCCAGATACAAGTGGTTGTTGTAAACCAGTCGAAGCAGTTGGAGTCTACGGGCCCAAAACTTGAGGCTAATGGGTTGAAGGACCCGTCTGAGAGAGTTGAGGTATATAAATCTGAGCTTGTAATAGGGGTAATGAAGTATTAAAAAGTGGAGTAGATGTGGATGCAACAAGTTTAATAGGTTGATATGAATGTACAACCGTTTGTGGTTGAACGGGCATAATAGGTTGCCATTGACAAATAACGATTCCAACATTTGGGTGACCATAAAACGACGGAGTAATGTCAAAATGGGTGACCATAGGTTGCCCCCCAGCATGAGGAGTATAATAATATGGAATATATTGTTCTAAAAATGGTGGGAGTCCAGTTGAGATTGTATTGGATGGAATATACCCAGATGGACCAGCTTTATGTTTTACTGAAGATGTATATAAAGGATCAAGTCATTCAGTACTCATTAGAGATGTACCAGATAAAATTCCATAAGATGACATGGGTGAATTCCATGGATTTGAGGATGCACCAGATCAGGTTCTAGATAATGATTGGTAGCCCGGTGGGACGGAAGGACCACCATAAAGATGCGACTCGGGTGATGTGGTAAACATTGACAGAGAGGCAACAGTAGATGTTGTCGCAACTGTAATAGATGGTACAGTCAGAGATGTTGACTCAACCATGGTCATATGAACCAATGTATATCCTATAGGATCTACGAAAACTCGAATTGAAACAGGATCAAAAGAAGGAGTGTAAGTCAACCGAGGAATAGACTCGTAAAGATAAATCCCTGGTCCAAAATGAGTTGGAGTTGAAGGGAAAGTTTCTTATTGAGGTTCTTCCTCAATAGAAATCAAACCAGGTGGAAGGATTTCGCCCGTCAGGCCCGAGATATATTTCAAGTGGTTGATTGCGTGAAAGGGGAGACTCAATGGATACGATCAACTGTGGAGCGAATAATACAGAAACAACTTCCAGTTGTTTAAATTTAGGATCTAGATGTTCTGGTAAAAGAACGATGGGATTGGGATTAACTTCCAGTTGAAAAATGTCAGGTTCGGGATGTATGGTCTCACTAATTGGAGGGATCGTGTCCACAAGAAGCTATGAGGTCTATGTTTCAACGATAGTGGATAAACCAGGATGTGTAGAAATGACTCGAGATGACTCTGATATATGTGATGATGATGACGCACCAGAGGTACTGATGGTACTGGTTTCAATAGAACGAGGTCGCCTTCGCCACCTAGAAATGGCTTCCGATGGTAAAGGTGGTTTAAGTGCTATTCTACGTGAACGATAGGGAAAGGGATGTTCTTCTTCCACGATGACTGATTGATTTTATTACAAAAAAAAATAAACAAATAAAAGGGTGATTCTAGGCAAAATTTTTACCAAGTAATTGTGAACTACAACATACCTCATGGCGAACCAAGAAGTACGGGTAGGAAATCTCCCTGAATGATGTTTTCGATGTATCACAAGTTACAAGGCGGCCGACTCGGTTACCTAGGGATGTTAAGAAACCTAAATTTTTCCTCCCAAATATACCCGAAGGTACGTGGAGGCCCAAGTCTGTATTAGCGTTGTCTAATCTTAAACCGCACAGTGAGAGCACCCCCTTATACTTTTCGTACTAGAACACCGCCCTATATACCCAAAAGTACGTTGACAACCTCCAATATACTTAGATACGTGGAGTGGGATTTCACACTCGGAATGTATCACAAACAATTTATTGACAACTTCTATGTTTAATGATGCTGGAACATGTCTCTAGCCTAGACCTTCTAAGTGTTATCATTAATGTTACAATGCTTTATTAGGTTGATTGAGGTAAATTTTATGTTGATCTTGTTTAAAATTTTATCTTTGAGGTTCACCACATGATGTAGTAGGTAATTCCTAAAAATTCAAACTAAAAGAGAAGAAAACTTTCAATTTAGCTTTTTCAATGAAAATTCTAGCTACCAAGGGGGAAAGAGAAATCAGATTTTGAGCATACAACAAAGAGCACAAACTAAATGCAGATTTCCTAGCTTGTTCCTATGCAACATAAACAAATCTCTAAATTCACATGCATGTTTTTATTTCATCTCCCTTTAATGTGAATGAGAGAAAGGAAACTAAATACATAAATCAATCAAACAAATGTTTTCTTTTGAGAAACGAGGAATGAAACAACTATTTTTCTTAGGAAAATGAAGAATGGAACTACAATTTTCCTATAGGAAATAAGGAATGAAACAACAATTTCCTTTTCGAAAACAGAATTGATCTAATTCAAAAATTAGCTACTTTGAATTTGATTTGCCAATGATAAAGAAAACAACTAATGAAACATTGAACAAATTACTTTTCAAAGGAGAAAGAACAAGGAATGTTTACTGGTCTCTAAGAGTAATCATACATCTGAGAATACAATAGACAATTGGTTGAAACCAAAAGCAAAGACAAATTTTGATGGAATTTCGTTGGCCGAGGGAGCAACGCACCCTGTAAGGGGAGACAGTGCATTGCAATGCACCCCTTAATGGAACACAGTGCACTACAGTGCATTGTACCCTAACCAACAGTGCGTTGGGAACATATATGTTTGGTAAACAAGCAGCTAAACACACTACTAATGTAATTTTTTCATTCAAATTATGGATTAAAAAAAGTAGATGCTACTGATGATGGTTAATAGAGGCAGAAACACTAGCAATGATGGGATTTTTCCCCAATACGGTCGACAATTTGTTATACAGAATTCTAATCTATGGATAAAATAGATTCCCTAAGTGTGGTGTTCCTTCACTTAGAACAACAGAAGAAAGACAACTATTATTTTCTCTAAGACAAATAGATATACAGAAAGGGAAAGAAGCCTACTTGTGATCCTTTCGTTCTCATTCACCTTCTGTCGTTGTTGTTGTCGCTCTCAATCCAACTAAAGTCTTCAAATTGATTCCTGGAATAAAAGACATAGAACAACAAACAACGAGACAATAACCTAATCTACGGATAAGCTATATTCCCTGAGTGTGGTGTTCCTTCACTCAGAACAACAGAAGAAAGACAACTATTATTTTCTCTAAGACAAGTAGATATACAAAAAGGGAAAGAAGCCTACTTGTGATCATTTTTCTCTCCTTCTCCTTCTCTTTTTGTTGTCATTGCTCTCAATCCAACTAAGGCCGCTATATTGATTCCTACAATCAAAGATAGAGAACAACAAAAAACATACAAATATATGAGTATCTACTTATCTTAACCAAATCAAACCGATTAGATCTAAGAATACATACATAATCAAGAATAAATTTCACACGATATAAACATATGTATGATAAAATGAACATATATCTTTATTAAGAAAGTAGGAGGAGAAGATTACAACCAATAGATCGATTTGTCGTCAAATTGCTCCAACTTCAATCCATCCGGAATTCTAATCTACGGATAAACTAGATTCCCTTAGTGTGGTGTTCCTTCACTCAGAACAACAGAAGAAAGACAACTATTATTTTCTCTAATGACAAATAGATAGACAGAAAGGAAAGAATCCTACTTGTGATCCTTTTTGCTCTCCTTCTCCTTCTGTTGTTGTTGTTGATGTCGCTCTCAATCCAACTAAAACCACTAGATCGATCCCTGCAATCAAAGACAGAGAACAGAAAACAACATACAATATACAAGTATCTACTTATCTTAACCAAATCAAACCGATTAGATTTGAGAATACATACATAATCAAGAATGCATTTCACAAGATATAAACATATGTATGAGAAAATGAACATATATATTTATTAAGAAAGTATGAGGATAAGATTACAACCAATAGATTGACTTTTCATCAACCTGCTCCAGCTTCATTCCATCCTCATCACATCAAGCATCATCTCAACATCATATCAGTACTTCCAGCTCTTATCAATTGAGAATCCAACAACATAACTTTGCACAAAATTCTTCCTCCCTAGCACTTAGATGAGTTCTCATTTTATAGGGAAATTGAAGGTATTTTCTCATTGAATGGATTTCTAATAATTTGTGAGACATGTTTCCAAGATCATAGGTGGTGGATGGATAGTTGTATTCAAAGTATGACACCTATGGACTCTTCCAGAAGGCATTAGCCATGTGAAGATTCCTGGAACAATGATGATTTCGCTCCCAGGAGACCAACGCACCCTTGAGTGTCGAGAAGTGCACTGCAATGTACCCTTGAATGGAGGTATTTTCACTGCAACACAGTTAGACCCTGGCAGAGGAGTGTTTGTGAGTCAATGGGTCATATAATATATACTTCAAACCTTGGAAATATCAGAATTGAAGCCATAAAAGGAATGTATTTAGTTAGGGCATATAGCAATTGAATTAAGGGGATGATAGACCCTATTCATTGGTCTTGGGGGATGATGCCCAAAATGACCTATAACAACAAAAAATGAACCAAATAAACCAATTCATGTACCATGCATTCACACATCCTATAGGAAATCACACATGCAACATGTTACTTGCAGAATCTTCTTACTGAATTTGCCGACCCAACCTTCTCGTTTCTTTCCTTTATTGTCCTTTTCCTTCCTTTTATTTCCTTATCTTTCCTTTGCTTGCTTTTTCTCTCCTCTTGGTTCTCTTATTTCTCTCTCTGAAACTAATTCCAAAGAAAAACTAACAAAAGCCCCAAACTAATCCTCTGATGACTTTTTATTATTGATGCCTCTAAATTCTTCATTTTCCTTCATTTTTCCTTCAATTTCCCTCTCATGAAAATTTGTGTCCCTTCATCTCCCTTTTCTCCTATTTTCATTTATTTCATAAATAAAAGGCCAAATTCTACCTCTTTTCCTTTTCCAATTTCCTTCGCCATGATAAACAACAAGTTCTGCCCACTATAGATTTTTTCCCACATTCAACTTGGAATACATGTACCATGACCTTGGTATTATTTATCCTTTATTAACCTCTATTACATGAAATTTTAACACCTTCCTTAGTGTTCAATGATACCATTAACCAAAAAACTGTTGAAAAACAAATATACTACTCATGGATCTTTATAACTTAGCTCGATGCATTATTTATGATAAACAAATACTAAAACCATGACCAACATGGCAAACATGAAATCATACTCCTTATTGGAGCTTTATAACATAGCTCATTATGGTATCTACAACCATACACATATATACATACATATACCAAAATTCAGTTGCTTGACCCATCAAATAATTAAGGATACATAGTGTGAATCCAGTCAACCATCTCGCATGTAGCTTCATCAGGACCAAAGTGATTCCAATGCACTTTAACTTAATCTATTGCTCTATTTTGGAGCATGAGTTGTTTCCACTGCAGTATGCACTAAAGTTCCAGCGGGAATTCTCCTTCTAGATTTACCTTCAATATAAACCACTAAATCGCATTATCAACATCATTCATGTATATTTTAAGCAATGAAACTTGGAAAACATCATGGACTTTCATTGTTGAACGTAGTGCAGTTTTGTGGGCCACTGGTCCAATCCTCTCAAGGATTTCAAAAGGACCACAATACCGAGGTGCCAACTTGGTGGTGAGCACTGGTATTACACCAAGAGTGCCGCAACTCCCAAGGGCTACGCAACTTTAACCATCAACCTGGGGTTCATACAAACTTAGAGGTGACAATGTTATATGCACAACATATGGATTCTACTCATGCCACCCTCAAATAGGTCTTCTAGTTAGTAGTACTTCTAGGCCATTCCTTATACTTGATTAAATTTCAGCTAGCTAATGTGATGTAGGGAATTTCTTCTAGTCTAAGACAAATAGAATTCCTATCAAACTCCTACTTGAAATTGACAGTGAAAGAAAAGCATAAACAATTAACCTAGTTGCATAAAAAGGAAAATATGCTATGGGAAATAATTCATCTAGATATAAAATTATTTGTAGTAAAGAAACTATTCTATCATCACACACTTCATGAAATCATAATCAAAATTATATCTATTATTCATTCAATTTGTACTTGCATGTAAAATTCAATCTCATTCTGAAATGAAATAAAACCCTAATGCTTACTTTGTTTTTGCAGTAAAGAAGGAAGGATATTTGGAGTGGCCTAAGAGTCTCTTCTAACCATGAATTCAAATTTTGGGGTCAATTGCATCATATTCTAGGCTAAGAAGGAAAAACAGAGTTAAAATGTAGTGAAAAGGTGAGCTACAATGCTGCTACTGGAAGTTGCTACAGGATGTCATGTAATTGCTGCAACATGTCCTAAAGTGCTACATGAAACATGCCGTGAGGGTTTTAAGGATGGAAAAGGTGCAAGGAAGGCATGGAAAGGTGAGAGAAGGTGGAATGAGGTGAGGGAGAGGTGGCCAAAACCTCTAGCCAAACTCAAAACCCTTGGGAGGCATTTTTTTCACTTGGAAGGCTGCTCATGGTGGTGGTGAAGGTAGTTTCACAAAATAGGGTTTTGGTGGAAGATTTATAGTTTGGAGAGAATGAGGATGAATAGGATGGAAAGTTTCATTTCCCTAAAGTTGTAGACAACCCTGAAATACTACATACATTCATGCGTCGATTATTGACAAATTATCATGTTAACAAGTGGAAAAGATGAGTTGAATGGAAAAAACCTACTTAATATATGCTGAAATCTAATATAACACAAATATGAATCCTAACTTAAGGTAAGCATATTTTTAGCATGATAATCACACTATCTACCTTTCCAAGAAATCATAAACAAACTAATTTTGATCTCTGGTTGGAGATTCTTCTCCTCAATCTCACATGAGAGAGGTGAGGAAGACATGCTACAAGCACAATTTTGATGGATTTTTGATGCTGCTAGAATGTAAATAGACTAAAAAAGATGTTGAAACATAAAGAGAGAATATAAACACAAGATGG
This sequence comes from Pinus albicaulis, assembly GCA_034641835.2. Lineage (NCBI taxonomy): Eukaryota > Viridiplantae > Streptophyta > Pinopsida > Pinales > Pinaceae > Pinus > Pinus albicaulis. The sequence continues at coordinate 391,958,652 of CM076584.1, read as the reverse complement.
ACTTATCCAATGGATTGGGCCCTAACCCAAAAGCATCAACCATCTGAGAATAAATCAGTGATGGAACAAGCAGCTTCTCATTATCATTATATAAAATTGTATAATACATCATATGAAACTCAAAAATAACACTAAATCAGAGCTCAAGAGCTACATATATGAATATAAAGTTTGAACACTAATGAGCTCTTGCATATTCTTATTTATACAAATGGGTAGCTACCAAAAATTCCCTAAAATGTAGGAATAAGTCCTCCTTTATCTCGACAAAAGTGGAGCTTGGCTCCTCATAGTTGTCACTTTTCTTGGCTGCCTTTTCCTTTGAGCTATTAGGAGAGATCTCAATGTGATATTGGTTGATTGAGAGATTTAATGAGGTGGACGAGACTCCTACAATCTCTCCTTGTGAACTCCGAGCCCTTAGGTGGAAAATACCTCAAAAATATCCTCATTTCCTGCAATTGATTCAGATTAGGCAACAAGACATGAAAAACATCATACACCCTTCTCATATGACAAAATTTTAAATAAATGTGACAGAGAGGTAACTTAATAGCTGAGGTATGGCATTTTAACTCCTTAAAATATACCTAATGATGGGCCTCATCATCGCCCCCTACTGAAATAGTTGTTCATCCTTTGAGCAACTCAGTCCTCCTTGCTGATTGCTTTCAAAGCCTTGGTGGCCTCTCTTACATCCCAAGGAAGCAAATAGGGAATGAATTTTAGTGGGTAGAATCCTAAATTACTTTCTACCTCATCCCACTCCTTTTGTTCCTCTGTCCGATCTCTCCCTTCATGCAACCCGAACAGCACAGGTGGGTTGAGCTTCAAGCCTATCCACTGTATCTTCATTCTTTGCATAGTTTTTTTGTGGAAGGATGCTAGTTCCAATGCATTTATCATTCTCTCAAGATAATTATATTCCCTCAAATATAGGCTAAGTGTTAAGGTGTTCCATCTTCTTTGGAATTCATGCAAACTCTCTTCTCCTAGCAACCTGGATATATCATCAAAGTGAGAAATGGCCTGAACTTATGTCTCAATGTATCTAGGTTCCAGTACATCATCATTTGAGATTAATTGATGAATACTAATGAGCCCCTTGGGGCTTATTAGTTCCTATATGATATATAGAGGTTCTCTTTATTCTCTTACCATGACTCTTTTAGTCTCTACTACTCTCTCTTCTTCATGTGTTAGCCAGGATGATGGAGCCATTAATTGCATATCACCCAACTGAGAATTTGGGTCCCAATTATTCATATTAGCTAAAATGATGTTGTGCATGTAGAATTATTCTATCTTAGCCCTCTCTCCTACACTATATTTTTTGCAAAAATAAATGAATTTTCTATAGCTTTGAAAGGGTAGGGAGCCATGTTGAGCTAAGGTTTTGATTTGGAATTTTACCCATTGCTCTTTTAAGTAGACTGCATAGGACTTTGAAAGTTGTGTATATTGCATGGCCTCCTTACAAAGGCTAGCCATGGTGGAAATTTGGTTGTCCTTTTTCTATAGCTAACCTCACATCCTCATGTTTTCTTCTTGTGTTTCTTGCAGTTTATCTTTCACCATAACTTCTCTAACCCTTGCATCAACCATCTCTTTTCCAATTTCTAGGAGCCTTTCTTCCATCAACCCCACATCCAAAAAATCCTTTGATTTGGTTATCTAAATCCACTTGTGGGTGTGCCCTCTTTCTCCCTCCAGCTCATGTAGGAAAGGTATTGTGAATTTCTCAGGGATCAATCTTCCTCCCTTAATGAAATTATAATAGGATCCCAAATTAGGTTGTGGGTTGGGTTCCTAAAATACTGTGATTTGTCTTTCAACTGTTTGTAAGGAAGCTACTATCTTTTGGAGTTGGTGTTCAAATTGTATCCCCTTCTGCACCTCTTGTCCTTCCATTTATGCACTCTGCCCTTCAATTTTTTCCCTCTGCTCTTCTTTTTTCCCATCCTTCTCTTCTTGTTGCATCTTCTGAGTTTCCTATAGCATGCTCTATTTTTCTTGTAGCAGACTTTGTTTTTCCTATAGCATGCTATTTTCTTCTCTTTGTATGTCATTGGGTGCTTCTAGTTACTTGAAGGGTGATGCTTTAGTGGTGTACCTCCTTACATAGGTGACCTACACAATCTTTCCCTCATTTGGTCCTACCTCTCCTTTTTTACTTAGGGACCCCTCAATGGTAATTAGAACTTTTGTGGGATTCTTAGGTCTTCCTTATCTTATTATAGTGATTTTCCTTGTTTTAAAGTAGAGAGGGTCCTGTCTGGGCCTTTTCTTCTTGTATTTCACAGGAGTTCCCAAGGTAGCTAAATTGGTAGCCACCTCATCTTCAGTGTTCCCTGGTGACAGACTAGTCTGTTGGGGGGATATCTTAGTTTCCATTGGTATATTGGTTTGTCTAGGACTTAGGGAATCCTCCTCTAACTTATCTTCCTCTTCTTCCTTATCATATGTTTCCATTTATGCTTCTGCCTTTTATTCTTTTTTATCGTTTGTTTCCATTTATTTTGTCCTCTTTTCCTCTTCTTCTTCCTTTGATCTGGTGTCACTACCCCCAATGCTAGATACAGGGGTTTCCCCAAGAGTAATTATATGAGTTCCTATGAGTGCCTCCCTGTCCATATCATAGAACATGGACCATGGGATAAAAATTCTTAATTTGTTTAGAGAATATTCCACTATCAGCTTAATAAGGCCATGATGGGCTAAGTGTTGATTTTTCCCTTCTCTGAATTTTTGGCTCATGTCCCTGATGTACTAGAGGAGGAAGTAAGGTACATTAAATCTCTGGTCAAGAGGAAAATGTGCTTGGTATATGAGCTCATGAAATAACATAAAATGATAGCCATATACTACACTTAGTATGCCTTCACAAGAGATGTGTATTAAGATGTTAAGGGCTACCTCATCCCATGGGTATGGAAAAATTTCCCTCCTAACCCCATTTTTATCTTCTACGGGTCTCTCCCTAGACCTAAGGAAATTATTCTTTGCAGTGGCACTAGTGACTCTATCTTCCCTATTTCATTTGATGCCTAAGGGTAGTGTGGTTAGTGTGATGATCACTTCAGGACTGATGGTAATGGATAACCCTCTTATTCTAGTTGTGGCACTGACATCTGATTGGGATTTCAAATCCATAGCAAACTCAAAGGAAAATTCATCATCATATCCTTTTAATAATTCAAGAATCCTAACCAATGATGTCTCCTAAATATGTCTACTACATGAGGGTGACAATGAATCATTCTGGTGTTTGTAGGTTCTCTCATGTTGAACCCACCCCCCATATTTTCTTATTTCCCTTGACTAGGTGTAGGGAAGGTGTTTTTTATGGCCTTGGTGTTGAATTAAGTGGTAGAAGAGGGCCACAAAAAAATTTCTTATCGCTTCAACACTATATACTGAACCTTTATTTCCCTCACACAGAACCTCCAATTCCACAATTTTATGAATATTGACTGCAAATTTTTAAGAGAAATTGTGTGAAATAATGATGGATAGGTGAAGTGATGGAAACTTGCTTCTCAAACTGATTCTCTGAGCTGAAAATTTTAAGTTTCCTAAACCAATTGGGTCTTTGGTTGTGCATGTATACCTCCATTTTTCTTCTATAGCACCCCTCGGCTCTTCCTGTAGCAACAGAGGGTCAAGGTTCAAAGCTCCTCGGTGGCCTGAAAGCTTTTTCCTCTCTCAAATTGATCTTGGAATGGCCAAATGAGTGAGGGGAATCACTCTCAAGTACCTTTTATGCTATTTCGAGTTGGCTTGGAGCATTGTGTTGACCTATCCATTGCATGAGTTTTCCTCATTTGGATCATTGGTCCCACTCAAATATATCATTCTCTTCTCCCTCGTAATAAAAACCCACTCCTGGTGATTTTACTTTAACTTATTTTAAATCTACATGTTGTATGAGGACTCCACCATTCACTTTTTGTTTAATTGTTCGAGGGTGGCCAAGTTCATTGGCCACCTTCAGATTATTAATGTTTTCACTCTTCGAAATTCATTCATGTAGTCACTTATGCATAAGGAGAGGGTGAGAGACTTCCATACCTGAGCCTTACATCCTTTTCAATTTTTTCCAGGATAATGCATGTTGGAGATGGAGCTTTAATTGCATGAAATGAGTTTGTATTGCTTCTTGAGATTTTTTTGTATGTCTTCATTCCTTTTGAGGTATTTTATCTTGATTTGTTTGTTGTGTGTGCAAGTATCTTGCTAAGTCTTCAAGTGCATTTTTTCTGGTGGAGGATCCTTCTTAGAGTGCCATTGATACCTTCAGATTCATCTAAAAATTATTCTTGGTCTCCATGAATTATCAAAACAATATTTAGGGCTTTTCTAGTGCTTACACAGGGCTTTCTATAGGAAGTTTCTCCTTCTTGTAGCAACCTCTTTCGTTTCATGTTTTGGACTCTAAATTTTCATGGTTGATGAGGGAGAGTGTGGAGAGGTCTTAGGGTGATGGTAAGATGATGGTAGGATGATGATACGATGATGAGGAAGTGGTGTGGACTTGGAAAATGGAGTGAAGGAACTCTATTTTTCAGAAACAAATTGTTTTATAGAAATGACAAAATGTAGGGTTTGAGTGAAAAACCTTTGTGTTTGAGATGGGGGGAGTGATGATAGGATGGTAGTAAATGATGGGAGGACTCTCTCCATTGACTTTTTTACACCTCAAATCCCTTGGTGGTTTTTATTTTTCCTTGATTCACCCTCTTGTAGATCACTACAACTTCCTGTAGAAGCATAGGAACTTCCTATAGCACCTCAGAGAGGGTGATTTTTTTTTTTTTTGAGCTCAAGGATGGTTTGGATGGATGAAGAGGTGAGTTTTGGTGCTGAAGAGAGAGTGTATGGGTAGAGGATTGAAGATAAATGTGAGAATTCCCTTGCTTTATGACCATGACATGCCACTATACATAACCCTGCAAGACAGATAAAAAATAAAATAAAATAAAATAAATAAAAAATAAAAAGTAGTCATGGTGTAGTCCTTGTTATTTTCTTTTTTATTTTGTTTTTTTCAAGACCAGTAGGCTCCCTCAGAAGATAATTTCAACCCACCAGCCTGCCCTAGGTGCCTCAAAGAGTTTTTCACTCAGGGATCTTTTATTTTCCTTTTCTCTCTTTTTTGCTTCAGGACTGCCTCAGAGAGGTTTTCAATCCTGGAGTTGGCCTTCATTAGGAGAATTTTGAGGTCTAAAATGGGCCTCCTAAGGAAATTATAAAATAATAGTGGAAATAATAAAATAATATTTGATTACATCATCAAATTTTAGAGGGAAAAAAGAAAAAACTATTTTTTCAACTCTTATTTTCAACTTATCTCCCAAAGTTTTTACTCAAATTTCAAGAGGGAGTACTTGTTAGATGCAAAATTTAATTTCTCATACAAGGAGTACCCATGTTTCATACTTTTGATGGATCCTTCTACATGAAAAATGAGAAATGCATGAAAATAATGATTGCAATCACGTTTTTTCATGTATTTCTCATTTTTCGTGTAGCAAGGTCAATCAAAAGTATGCAACATGGGTACTCCTTGGATGAGGAATTAATTTTGCATCCAACAAGTACTCCCGCTCAAAATTTGAGTAAAAACATTGGGAGATAATTTGAAAATACAAGTTGAAAAGTAGTTTTATTATTTTATTATTTTTTAATCTTTTTAGCTTTTTACTTAAAAAGATGGTGAATTGTCCCCCATGGTTGTCATCATCATCTTGAATCCTGTTGGTTCTTATAAAGTTTATTTTGGTTGTACATTTTTATTAGGAGACCCATTTTAGACCCCAAAATTCCCCTAATGGGATGCCTCATGTAGGTTTTCACCCAAGCCTCTTTATTTATTTATTTATTTATTTTTGTTCTTAGGAGGGTTGTGTACTGGAAGCTATGAGGCTCCCAATCACATTTACTTATGTACTAATTCTATTGATGAAATCTGCCTTGGACATGGGATTTTTGTAGACCTTTAGCCTATAACCATTGACAAGCATAGGAATCCCCTCCTCATCAATGGTTATGATCTGAACAACCCCATTGTCATGGAATTTCTCTATCAAATATGGGCCTAGCCATCTTTTCAACAGCTTTCCTTTAAATTCCTTGAACCTGGAGTCATACCAAAAAGCCCAATCTCCTTCCTAGAATACTTTCTCCTTGATGTGCCTATCATAAACCTTCATCTAAAATTGTATGACTTCAGTGTGGAGGTGGGCCTGCATTCTGAATTCATATAAACCATTGACTTGAAACAAACTTTCTTTGTGTGCCCTTGTAATATCTAAATCCAATTGAGCTTCTATTCTGAGAGTGTTATATTCAAATTCACTAGAAAGCAAAGCTTTATTCCCATAAACTAGATCATATGGAGTAAACCAAATTGGTGTCTTCCAGGTGGTGTTATAGGCCCAAGTTGCCTCCACTAATATGTCTACCCAATATTTCTTGTTGTTGCTCACTACCTTAGTGAGGATACTTTCCAATGCTCTATTCGTAACCTCTACTTGCCCATTTTCTTCAGGGTGATAGGAAGTAGATGTTTTGTTTTGGATGTTATGTTGTGTTAGGAGGTTCTCAATCAAGTTTGGTGTGAACTAAGATCCTTGATAGGCGGCTATCTCCCTTGGATACCCAAATTTGTAGAACACATTTTTTGAGATTGCAACAAGATGATGAGCTTAGTGGAAAGGAGTCGCCTTCACTAAGTGGGCCCGCAGGCTAATTTTGGCGCAAAGTCTATTTTTAGACTATGTCTATTTTTATACATGTGGATCATGATTCTATGAGTTGCAGGATGCTATTTGTGGAGGGTTGGTCAAGTTGGAAAAATAGATGGACTTCTATTTTTAGACATACTGGGCGGAATCTATTTTTAGATTGCCAATCTAAAAATAGGGATGTCAAATATTATTAGCTCTTAATAATATTTAGACTCGAAACATTATCTTATTCTCTTGGAGCACTTCAGTTTGATTCCTAGAAGTGGCACATGCAGCTGACAGAAGGAATTATGCAATTCCTAGGGTTTAGTGGAGCTATTACATGAAGACTTCAGCTAGAACTTATGTGACAGAGTTTGGTGGAGTTGATTGAGGAAGTTAGTGGAGTTGTATTCAGTTTAACTAATATAAACATAGTTGAGCTATTTGTATTAAGTTTAACTGATTGATACAATTAGTGAGAGTGGTGTGAATTAATTATTAATTAATTCACTAATTATTTACTCATTAATCAACTAAATAATACATCAGTTAACTTCAGTGCATGGACAGTTTCAGTGGAGACCAGTGCAGGAATAGGTGAAAGAGCAGGCTAACTATCAGTTGTGACTATACTGTTGCTATTTGCAACACACAGATAGGTGGAGTAAGCCCATGAGGATTGTGCAGTTCAGGCTAGGTGGTTATCTATTTAATGAAGCCATCCCATAGCTTTAAAAAACACAATAGAGGTTGGCTATCAAGTGGAAAAAAATTGGAGCATGTGTTTTGCTAGATCTAGCTTGATAGTGTGTAGCAATTGAGGGTGTGCATGAGAGCTTGTGAGGAGCTTTTGTACTATGATTGTTACATGATCTCCATGGAATGTATAATATACAGATAGTTGGGGGTTTTCAGCTTTAAGATTTCCCATTAAATACTGTGTTCAGATGTGTGATTGTTTGTGGTTTTAATGTATGCATGCAATTGATTTTATTTCCGCATGTGATGATCAATGGTAGAAGAGATGATGTATTATGCATGAAGCTAAAATAGTGTGTGATCAGAAGAATCTCGGTGAATAATATATCAGTTATTCAAATTTCTACATGGTATCAGAGCAATATTGATCATTGGAGCAATTGCAAAACATTGAAGCGGTTGAGTTTTGTGCTGGTTGAATTTGAATTTGAAGCAGTGTTTTCTTAGTGTCAAAGTTGAGATGTCTTTCAATGGATTGCAGTTGGAATATGCCCTTGAGGGAAGCTCAAATTATATTGCATGGAAGGACAGGATGGAGGCGGTGCTAGATGAAAATGGGTTGAAGGAGTTCATATATGCTGAAGTCCCAAAGCTTACTTCTACTGATGCTGCCGTACTTGACGCATGGAAAAAGAAGACAACAAAGTGTCGAAGGATTCTGTTGGAGGGTGTGAAGGATCACATAGTGTCTAGCCTGCATGGTAAGGCTTCTCCATTCTTGATGTGGAAAGCCTTGACAGATTTATTCCAAAGCAAGAGCAATCAAAGGAAGTTGGCACTCAAGGAAAAACTCAGAAACACAAAGATGGAGAAAGGCGACAGTATGCCCAAGTACCTCACGAAGTTCATCCAATGCAGGGATGAGCTGGGAAGTGTGGGGGTTACTGTTGATGATGAGGACTTGGTGAGCTTGGCTCTCCTTGGGCTTCCGAAAAGTTGGCATTCCTATCAGGACTCTGTCAATGGTCGGGAGAAATTGCCAGGATGGGAACGACTTTGGTCGGATCTTGTGCAAGAGGAGATAAGGCGAAGTACCAGGAACGGATCTTCATCAAAGGCATCTGATGAAGAGAATTGAAATTTTTTTTCCAAAGCAAAGAAGGGGAAGAGCAAGAAATCTTCTCATTCCGATGCGAAAGGCAAGAAGCAGGACATGTCCAAGGTGAAGTGCTTTCACTGTCACCAACACGGAAATTACACCACCAATTGTCCACAGAAGAAGAAAAATAAGCAGGCTGCTGGGACTGCAGCTAGAGAGGCCTTAGCCTCGCAGATTGAGCTGGATTTTTCACTGATCGCATGCTTGGTTACAAGTGTGATGGGTTCAGTGTGGTTTCTAGAGAGTGGTGTGTCTTTTCACATGACAGGAGATCGATATTTGTTTACTGATATGGATGAGAAAGATCTTGGAGTGCACATCGAGATGGGCGATGATGGTAGATACAGTGCGACTGGTATCAGTACCATTTCCTTTGAGAGGGAGTCTGGTAAACCCTTCATATTGAAGGAAGTGATGCATGTTCCAAGATTGAAGAAGAATGTTATCTCTGTGGCGATGTTAGAAGACAAGGGATATGATGTTGTCTTTAGCGAGGGGAAGGCTTTCCTGTGCAGTAAGGAAATTGGTGATACCCGGAGGATAGGGGTTCGAGTTCAGAACATTTATCAATTGCAGGTAGATGGCTGTGCAACAATGGCAGGCAAGGCAGAAGGAGTGGTGAGTCGGGATGATGGCGAGTTGTGGCACCTGAGATTGGGCCACCTTCACCATGGAGCTTTGAAGATACGCAGATTTCTACTGGGCTTCCTAAAGGCACTCTTGCGCAGTCAGATCAGTGCAAGGGGTGTACCTTGGGAAAATTTTTGAAAGCCACCTTTCACGAGAAGGATAGTTGCGCCAAGACGATCCTTGAGAGAATTCACACAGACGTGTGTGGACCTTTCTCAGTAGCTTCGACAGCAAAGCACAGGTATTATGTGATATTTGTTGATGATTTTTATCATAAGTGCTGGATCTTCTTCATGCAGAAGAAGAGCGAGACATACTCAAAGTTCTGTGAGTTCAAGGCACTGGTTGAGAAAGAATCGGGGAAGCAGGTGAAGGCTCTTAGGAGCGACAATGGTGGTGAATTCATCTCTGGCAAATTCAAGGACTTTTGCAGCGAAGAAGGAATTCGAAGAGAGCTCATAGCACCTCATAACCCACAGCAGAATGGGGTTGCTAAGCGGAAGAACAGAACGATCGTGGTGCTGCACGAGCGATGTTGCATGATCAGGGCCTACCCATTCACTTGTGGGCAGAGGCATGCAATACTGCAGTATATGTGCAGAACCGTTGTCCTCACAAGATACTTGGCATGAGTACACCCAAGGAGGCATTTTCTGGTAAGAGGCTTGATATTTCCCATTTGAGGATTTTTGGTTCACCTGTTTACATTCATGTGATGAAGGATGCTAGGAAGAAGCTGGAGCCGACTGCAGAGGTTGGGATATTTGTGGGGTACACTGATACGCCCCACAACTATCAGGTGTATTTGTCAGACAGTCGCAAGACTGTTGTGCGACGGATATAAAATTTCAGGAGGAGAAAGCCATGCAGTGTTCGCTTGAGAGGGAGCTACACTTGCATGCAGATGAGGAGCTGTTAGTTCCTAAGGAGGAGCTTCCGGATGTTGATCAGCCACAAGAGGAGGTTCAGGAGGTGGAAGAAACCACCCAGGCAGCGCCAACCATCAGAGGGCGCATGCGCACTACAGAAGCTGAGCGACTGGCTCGGGATGCAGAGAAGGTTGTAGGACCACCTACAGCACAAATACAAGTGCCAGACACCACACCGACCCAGATATCGGGATATGGCTCTTATGAGCAAGTGTATCGTGATGCAGCCATCTTCTTTCAAGTCAGGAGATCCCGCATGGGTAGATGCCATGGTGTAGTGATGAAGTATGATTCGATTGTCGTAAACAGTGCACATGGGAGATTGTCCCAAGGTCGAGGGAAAAATCACAGGGTTCAAGATGGATCTACAAGAGGGAGCAGCAAATCGACGGGAGGTGGAGAAGCGCGTTGCAAGATTTTTCGTCTCGAGGCTTTTCACAAGGCAGAGGGATCGACGAGAGGAGACCTTGCACCTGTCACAAGTTATTCTTCCATACAGACGATTCTTGCTCTCTCAACGCAGATGGGGTGGCACATTCATCATATGGATGTGAAGACTGTGTTCCTCAATGGATTCATTGAGGAGGAGGTGCACATGCAGGCACCGAAGGCGCCCAAAGGCGGATCTTCAAAGAGGCGACAGTCGCATGTGTGCAGGCTCGGCGCACATATCAGCATGGTCAGCGCCTGCCACCCTGCTTGGTACACACGGATAGACAGTTATTTCACCGGACTTGGATTTTCCAAGAGTGAGGTGGATCCTAACCTATACCAGATTGTGGTGGAGGGTAAGTTGCTGATCATTGTACTTTATGTAGATGATTTGATTTTGACAGGTGATGAGCTGCTGATACTCTCATGCAAGGAGGATCTTGCAAAAGAGTTTGAGATGAAGGATTTGGGCCTCCTTCATTATGACGGGATTTGAACTTGCGCTGGCTAGAAGGGTTTCATTTTTGCAGCACGTCCCGCAGATTTAGAGAAGTTCTGCGTGGCCGGATGCGTGTCTTTGCTCCTATTCCCCGCTCGTCCGGAGGAAGGAGGATGCTACTTCACGTGAGGTAGTGGATGCCACTGTTTATCGACAGTTGGTGGGGTCGCTTATGTATCTGGTCAATACACGACCCGATATATGCTATGCAGTTAACCAACTTTCACAAGCTATGGTTAAGCCAACCAAGCTCTTCTGGGAGGCAGTCAAGCATGTAGTGAGATATCGCAGAGGCACATCGGGATATGGTTCATGGTACAAACAGGAGGATCAGTTGAGGCAACATGGCTTCACGGATTGGTATCATCATATCAGAGATTGTGTGCAGCAGAAGATCATGTTAATTTCATACATTCCTACGGAGGATCAGGATGCTGATATCTTGACGAAGGCGCTCACCAGGAGCAAATTCGAATACCACAGGGGCAGGATAGGGGTTGTAGATAATCCATATCTTGTTGAGAGGGAGTGTTGAGATTGCAACAAGATGATGAGCTTAGTGGAAAGGAGTCGCCTTCACTAAGTGGGCCCGCAGGCTACTTTTGGCACAAAGTCTATTTTTATACATGTGGATCATGATTCTATGAGTTGCAGGATGCTATTTGTGGAGGGTTGGTCAAGTTGGAAAAATAGATGGACTTCTATTTTTAGACATACTGGGCGGAATCTATTTTTAGATTGCCAATCTAAAAATAGAGATGTCAAATATTATTAGCTCTTAATAATATTTAGACTCTAAACATTATCTTATTCTCTTGGAGCACATCAGTTTGATGCCTAGAAGTGGCACATGCAGCTGAAAGAAGGAATTACACAATTCCTAGGGTTTAGTGGAGCTATTGCATGAAGACTTCAGTTAGAACTCATGTGACAGAGTTTGGTGGAGTTGATTGAGGAAGTTAGTGGAGTTGTATTCAGTTTAACTAATCTAAACATAGTTGAGCTATTTGTATTCAGTTTAACTGATTGATACAATTAGTGAGATTGGTGTGAATTAATTATTAATTAATTCACTAATTATATACTCATTAATCAACTAAAGAATACATCAGTTAACTTCAGTGCATGGACAGTTTCAGTGGAGACCAGTGCAGGAATAGGTGAAAGAGCAGGTTAACTATCAGTTGTGACTATACAGTTGCTATTTGCAACACACAGATAGGTGGAGTAAGCCCATGAGGATTGCGCAGTTCAGGCCAGGTGGTTATCTATTTAATGAAGCCATCCCATAGCTTTGAAAACGCAATAGAGGCTGGCTATCAAGTGGCAAAATATTGGAGCATGTGTTTTGCTAGATCTAGCTTGATAGTGTGTAGCAATTGGAGGTAGTGCTGAGAGCTTGTGAGGAGTTTTGTACCATGATTGTTACATGATCTCCATGACATATAATATACAGATAGTTGGGGTTTTCAGCTTTAAGCTTTCCCATTAAATACTGTGTTCATATGTGTGATTGTTTGTGGTTTTAATGTATGCATGCAATTGATTTTATTTCCGCATGTGATGATCAATGGTAGAAGAGATTCTGTATTATGCATGAAGCTAAAATAGTGTGTGATCAGGAGAATCTCGGTGAATAATATATCAGTTATTCAAATTTCTACAACATTTTCTCTTAAGAATTCAACCACATTTTCTTTTGTTTCTACCTTGACATCCTTTGTCTCAACCCTTTTTGTCAAATAATCAGTGCATAGTGTTAGCACCCTGTAATTAGCAAGATTGGCAAAAGTCCAACTGCAGGGATAACATCAAACCGCTTTGGGATTCAAGGATCTAGCCCTCCTGAATCCAGAGAGGGATCTCTCTATGAATGAGTTTAAAGATGTGATCTTAAAGCCTGAAATGTGATATTAGGCTATTTATGAAGAGCATGGGTTTTTTTAGTTTGTTTTTGGTTGGGAAAAGACATGATGAAGGTGAAGGCAGTTCAAAATAAAGTGTGAGGATGTATGCAAGTGAAGGAATGATTCGGCTAACAGAAAGGCAAAATCAGCTTCAACCCATTGGGCTATGGAGTAGTAGGAGGATTTTAATTGGATAGCAAGGTTCAAGAAGGATCCATGGGGCAAGTCACTTATGTAAACAGGATATTTTAAGTTGATTTTATGGAATGAAATAGATATGAAATGGAGAGCAAAACAAATGAAGAACAGTGAAAAGCCTAAGATCAAGTAAGTGCTTCTAAACTACCCTGGTTTCAGCATATTCTAAAGGAAAACAAATATGATAATCACCACGAGAAATTTAGATCAGGCAAGTTCTTTTAAACCAACCTGATTTAATATAATCTAATAGAAAACACAGAAAATACTCATTTTAAAGAGAAATCTAGATCAGGCAAGTGCTTTGAAACCAACCTGCTTTAATATAATCTAAAGGAAAACACAAAAAATACTCATTTTAAAGAGCAATCTAGATCAGGCAAGTGCTTTGAAACCAACCTGCTTTAATATACTCTTCAAAGAGAACGTTCGAATGAAGAAAACATAGAAGTAAAGCTTTCAGTAAGAGTAGGGTACTGTTGAGAGTAAATCCTAGCTCTATGTTTGTTGCTCTTTATCAGAGAAAGTGGACAGAGTGAAAACATTAAAAAAAATAACAATTGACAGTGAGGAACACATCACCATTGACATAAATCAGGATCCCATAAATCAGCAGCTTGTATTTGATGTTCAAACCAGTTACAATCAGCAAACCCGGTGGGTCTCTACAACTTCAAACTTTTCATAATCAGCTTATGTATCTTCAATTTGCAAATAGGGCATCAGTAGCTTCAGAAAACTATTACATGAAATCAGATGTCCAGAGACCAACATTTTCTCATCTTCTACAGAAGTATTTATAGAATAATGAGGAGGTGGGATCTGACAAATGATCTCTTGGGTCAATTAATACAGACTAATGACTCCTCGGCCTTTGAGGGGCTCGATGAAGGAATTTACAGATGTTTACCTGCATTAATTGATTTAAATTTATGATTTGAGCTCGGTGGGAGCCTTTTTTGACCTTTGAGGCTCAGTGTCATGTTGAAGTAACTCTGTTGCTACTCCCCGAGGCCTAATGATCGAAAGGATTTGTTTCTGGGCTGTTCTTAATCTTTAAAATAGTTTTGTCAACAATTAGAGATAAGATCTTTGATTTGTATTAATTGTTCGGTTGTCTTTAGGCAAACACCTCTTGTTCAGGTAATGACTAAGCTTTCTTTTATTTCTGTGAGGCTGCAGGTGCCTTTCGGAGCTGGAGAGGGTTCGATTGGCCTCTGCTTCAGGCGGTGGAGGCTTTCTCGGATCGACAGATGTCTTCATCTCTTCCTAAAACACCTTTAATTTACTTGAGAACTGTGTTTTAGGTCTAATCAGGCTTATCCTATGTCTTCCGGTCTTTATGACGTCTTTATCCGTGGATTTAGGCTTTGATTTGCTGAATGTGTGCCTTAATCCTTCAAACTGTGCTAGAAAATCTTCAAACATTGATACTCTTTGTTCCTTTTATGCATTGTTGTGTCTTGTTAATGTGCAGGCCGCGCAGGGCTCATATGGCATCAATGCCTCATGAAACATTGACGAGTCGTGGAGTTTGAGCCCAGAAAATGGTTTCCTTTTATGAATCAAAGGCGCGAGAATCGTTGTTCCTGACCTTTGGCCTTTCTTCATTATAGTGGAAAAAACATTCAAACCTGCAAAATACAAAACTAATTAAGAAATCCTACGTTTTGGGTTATACTGCTACAAAGGGCGAGGGGAAGAGCGTAGCCGTTGGATGGCATCATCCAACGTTCGAGATTCGTTTGAGGAGGTCAAAAGGAGAACGGAGGAAAATAATAAATCAGATCCGTCGATCGCGTGGAGATCAACGGTGGGGATTAGTAAAAAAAACATAAGGTGGAGAGGCAATGGAATAACGCGGGAAATATCTGGGCCATCCGATCTGAACATGTGGGCAGTCCAGATTCAATCGGAGGATCACAATCGGTGGGGATAGAATAAGGGTGTGATGGAAATCACCGATGCGATTATGCGATCAGGGAGGGCAATGCGATTGCGCGTTAACCATTGACCTGAGGATCAGATCAACGGTGGGGAATGAATTGGCGGGTTTTTAAGTGGAGGTAAGACTTGTGATTGGAGGGAATGAGGACCGTTGGATCATGGAAGGCAGAGAGGGGATCAACGGTGGACAACCAATCAGGGATCGGCAATCGAGGGTGGAAAATAAATGATTTAAAATGCGCCTCATGAAACTTGCGATTGAACGCAGGCCATTTGATCGACCTTAGATCAACGGTCAATATCATTTCAAATTGTGCTCCGACCGAAACCTTTTGAAACATATGAAAAACCCAAATTTTCAATATAAACAAAGTTTTGTTGTCGGGCGGATTAATATATATACACGGAATGGTCATGGCGCCCGATTGCGGGGCCTTTGGATGTATGGAATATGATGGGCCCGGAGCTTACATAACAAAGGGCCAATCGCATCGGAACTTTGGAGTAAGGCTTTTCAATCAACCCATTGTAAAAACTCCTGATGCGATTAAGCGCTTCGGGACTTTAACACTTGGTCCTGGGGTGTAGGTTGCATGGAGTGAAGTGGAGGGGGCGGGGTTTTAATAAAGGGATTCAATCGCATCGGAACTTTTGATGTGGTCTTTCAATCAACCCATTGTGAATTTCTCCGATGCAATTGCGCTTCAGGTCTTTTTAATCTAACCATTTCATTTAAAAATCATTGTATGGGTGCGTTAGACCAAGACTTTGGATAAATGGGTTTTTTGTATTTACAAAGGAAATAATGGATCAGGGATGGATTTTCACAATGACTTAGCGCCTGATTGCAGGCCCAAAGGGTTATATGAGATAACAACATGATCAGGGGTTACGAACAGAGAGCTAATCACATTGGGACCTTTGTTAACATAATGAAATAGACTTGCGTGCTTTGGATTTTCTCTGGTGCGATAAGCGCCGAAAGGCTTAGCGCTTGGTTCCAGCACCAAGGCGCTTGGTGGTGAAGTGGTTGAGACTTGGCCCAAAGGGGCTTAAATCTGTAATACAACAAAGGCATTTTTTATGGATTTTCCAAGGATTTTTAAAAGGTTT
The DNA here is from genome assembly GCA_034641835.2 of Pinus albicaulis. Taxonomy (NCBI): domain Eukaryota; kingdom Viridiplantae; phylum Streptophyta; class Pinopsida; order Pinales; family Pinaceae; genus Pinus; species Pinus albicaulis. The sequence continues at coordinate 391,942,408 of CM076584.1, read as the reverse complement.
TGAGGGTTTCGATATAGTTTAAAAAGGAGTTTTAAACTATGCAAGGTGGATTATATGAAGGGGAAATGAGGGAAAATGGAAATCAAAGGAAAATGATGAGGAAAAAGAGAGTAAAAATGAAGGTTAGTTTCTGAGTGGGGGAGGGGAGACGAGGGGATTTTGCAGCAGTTATTTCTCATAAAATCAGCAGAATTTCTAAGTGCAAAAATGAGCACAACAGTGAATATTTCGACAGAGGCATGAAGCCTTCAAGAGTCTTCAAGAGCCAATAATTTTTAGCAGAAAAAATTGTTCCTTGAAGGCTCTTAAAATGATTTAGCCACCTTTTGGTATAAAAAATTTATAGGTGTCTAACAATGGCTCCACTTGGGGATGGTGCCTTCTTGAAGGCATTAAGAACTTCAGACTTGCATTCTCTGGGAAGCTAATCAGTGCCTCATCCATTGGGCTGCCTTATTTTCTTGGATGCTCTTCTTTTTTCTGAAAAAATATTAGCAGCCATGAAAAACAATGGATCTTTCATTAACACAACTTTCTACTTGCCCAATCCTACTGATCTAACATTTTTTCTTCATTAGAGTGCACTTGGATTGGCAAAATCTTTTAAAACATTTATTCTTTTGAAAACAGGAAATCTAATCTAATTCTACTCCTTATTTCTCCATGGACTCAGATTAAACAGTTGAGTCCATATAATTCTCTACCTAATCTACCATATGTTGGGATTAAACTTTCCAACAGGTTTTATTCTCTAAATTATACAACAGAAATTTAAAAACAGTCAAGTCAAGATTAAGTTGTTTGACTTGCTATGATCTATGGCATAAAAAACAAGTTGCACATAGATATTTATTTTGCAGAAAATTTAAATCAAAATGGAAGGCTTAAGATCTGAATGTTCAGGCACTTCCTTCACCTTTTTACAGCTCTGTTTTTTGCCTCTTTTTTTTTTTTTTTCTTTTTTTTTTTTTTCTGAGTTGTTCTTTCTTTGTTGACTGGTGCAGATTTTGAGCTTATTAGAACCAGTTTTCCATCTTTTTTGACTCAGACTTTGAAACAGATTTGATTCATTTCTTTTCGGAAACTTAGGTTCAGATTTTGAGCATGTTTGAACCTTTAATTTCTATCCTAATCTAAATACTAATAAGCCACGTTTAAACAGTTTGGAAAATCGAATTCAATATCCTATCAGCAGTAAATTTAAAACTAATTAGTCAATATTAGGCTATTTGACTAACTAGAAATGTGTTTTTCAGGAGTGGAATTTAGGCTTGCACACTTTCAGAATTTATTTCTCTTTTTTGGTATGGGGCTGTACCTTTATTGTTTTTAACAATCTACCCTCTTTTCTATCTTTCATTGTTTTTGTATTTTTTCCTTTTGTGAAACTGAACAAAGCAATGTTATTTACAATGGAAATGAAAAACTTTCAAATTGAACTCAGCAGTAGTAATTCTTGAGGACCTTGCCATTGACAGGACCCCCAAACAGATCTGTGCCATCTAACTCTTGCAGCAAAAAGGCATTTGGACCAATGGTGGACTGAATTATGTAAGGACCTTGCCACAAACTATCAAATTTTCCATGTTTACCCTTATCTTCTCTTATGGAGTCCCACTTGAGTACCTTGTCTCCAATATTGAAGTCACAAGCCTTTGTTCTCTTGTCAAACAACTTCTTTATGTTATCTTGCACCTTCTGAGCTCTATTGTAAACCTCTTCCCTTGTCTACTGGAGATGTATTGTCTGATTGATCCTCCTTATCATGCTGTCCTCTTCCGACTGTATTTCTTGGATTAATTTTATCACTGGTACACATAGGCTGGTAGGAAACACTGCATCTGCTCCATAAACAAGCTAGTAAGGGGACATTCCAATGGAATTCTTTGTGGTCAATCTATCTTCCCACAGAGCATGCACCAACTTATTATGCCATGATTTTTAATTCTCTTCAAGCAACTTCTTGATGATGGTCACCAAAATTTTATTTGATGATTCTGCTAGCCCATTACCTTAAGGGTAATAAGTAGTAGAATGATCAAGTGTAATCTGATACCTGTGACAAAAATCAATCATCTTTTTGGAACCAAAAGCAACAGCATTATCAGTAATAATCTTCCTAGGGCAGCTGAATATAGACAGGATATGGTCTTCAAGAAATTTTATAATGACAGAATCTGTGGCATTCCAATGGACTTCTTTGTTGAGGCAATTTTCATCGGATTTAGAATGTGAATCAGATAACTCAAATTCATTCCTGCCAAGCAGGAAATCCTCTATCTTCTTGTCGCCCTCAAAGAACTGTCAATATTTTTCATTATCTGGCACTGCAGGTCTGTATTTTGTTTGAATGATCTGTTTATCAGCAGGTGATTCTTGACATGAACTAGCAGCACAGGCCAACCCGTTTGCAATTATGTTTTGCCTCCTTGGGACAAACACGAGCTCATATTTTGTAAACGTGTTCAGGAAAACTATGGCATTATTTCGGTATACCCTTAGTCTAGGATGTTTAACGACATACTCTCCATTTAGTTGTTTGATGACTAATTCTGAGTCTCCCTGAACAATTATATTCTTGGCTCCTATTTCTTTCAATAGACGCAATCCTAGGATGAGAGCCGCATACTCTGTGATGTTGTTAGTGCATTTGAAATCTAGCCTAAAAGCATGGCTTTCGGAGTAATTGTTTTCAGTGTCGACCAACCATACCCCAGCTCCCACACTCTTTTTAGTGCATGACCTGTCAAATTTCATGCACCATAAGGGATCGCTTGTAGGGCTAACATCTTTTTCATCGATATTGCCTTGTTCATCATTATGTTCTGTTCTAAGATCCGCAACATGTTGTGATGGGTCTCGTTCCTCAGGATTTTCATGGAGTTGAGCGTGAGGGGTAGTCTGTTGTTTCAACGCACTGTTCAAAATTTTCTCTCTCGTTTTCTTCCATATCTAGAACTACCATTATTCCTAGATTTGGGGCCTCTAACTGGTTATCTGAGTCGTTGTCCTCTAGCTCTGGCTTATTTGTGGATTCATTATTGTAAAGGATAAATGAATCCAGGTATGTATGGACAGAGTAAATGGGGGAATTTTCAGGCTTTTCTGGGCTGCTGACCATGAATTTCATGTGCGCCTCTCTGTATAGTCTTCTAAGCTGGCTGAAGACAGGGATAGTGGCATATGTCCCATCCATCTGCATTGTACCTTGCAGCTTGGCACCCCATGATCTTGACAACAACATGCCATACTTAGGAGTCACATCAGCCACCACAACATCCATAACCATGCACTTGGCCGGAATTTGGGTCAGACTCACACAAAGGTCTTTGATTAGGCCAAGGCACTTCACTCTGCTAGAGTCAAAAGAATATAAATCCTTGTAAGGTCTAGTTATTTCTAGTCCTAACCTTTCCATTATCACCTTTGGAATAAGGTTGTGTGAGGCTCCAAAGTCATGCATAGCATTATGCAAGATTTTGTCATGGATATTGAGGCTGACATAGAAAGGAGGTACTACCCCTTCTTGAAATTTCCCTTCAATTTTTGGGCTGAACAAGAGAGCTGGTTGCTCATCATTCAAATTGACAGTGTCATTATTTTCTCCTAAGTTTAAAGCTTTCAAAATTTGACTCTTATATACATCCTGGGTAGCCAAATCAACAAGGGGGACATAAATTTTAATTTTGGCAATCTCACTTTCCAAATTAAAAGCAGATTGACTCTTTGAAAGATTCAATTATGTCTTGTTGGGCACTGTTTTATTAGAAATATCAGGTTGCTGATTTTCAGTATGTACAATGTTTGAAGATGTTTTATCAGGAGCATTAGACGCAATGCTAGTGCTGCTAGGTTCTTGACTCGATTTGTCATTGGTTAGGAAGTCCTTATATTTGTTTTTACCAAAATTCTCAGTTGTCGGTTTTCTGCTTTCAGCAGTCACTTTAGGAGTCTTTCCAGGCCTTTTCTTAATGGTGATTTCAGAAGCCTTTGTTTTGGGATCATCCATGTTCTTTTTTATCCTGAGGTCATATTGTTCTCGGACCTGCATGATGGCACTTTCGAATCCTAACCTATAGTCCTCGATTTCCAACCCTTCCTCGTTCCAATGTGAGTATGAGGTCTGGTTTTATTCTATGGGAAAGGCATGGTCTAGTTCATATGTATCCATCATATTCATGTCAGTTTCCTCTGACTATTCTATTATTCCTTTATTCTCGTCAAGGAAGTTCTCTTGAAATGGAGGGATGACCTTTTGGTCAGTCTCTTTGTCTATTTGGGGGGTTGTTTCTCCTAAAGTTTTGGTCTTGATTTTGGTTCCTGTTCTAATTGTTGACTTGGATAGTCAAATTTTCTACCATTTTTCCTAGTCTCTCCATGGTTTTGGCTAGACTGTCATATTTGGGATTAGATGCAGAAGCTGTGCTGTCATCCCTATAGGTTACCTTTTTCTCATCCCTCATCCTAGATTTTTTCTCAATCAGGTTTGCCTCAACACTCACTGCTCCTTTTTGTATGTCTTCCAATGTATTATAATCTCTTTCTCTCAGCTGGTAGGCCATATCAGCATCAAAGCTTTCAGGGTATTCTACTAGGGCCATTCCTTGGCGAGGTTTCATGTGTGGTGGAATAGCATTGTAGATACTGTTAAATCTTGTAGAATAGTCTTGGACACTCTCTCCTGGATTTCTTTTAAGATTCTTATATTCAGCTAGGATTTGGAGAGGGTTGCTTCTAACTTCCCATTTTTTTATGAACGTTTTATGTAAGGCAAGAAGATCATGAATACTATTAGGAGGCAAGGCTTTAAACCACTTCTTCACTTCTCCTCCTAAACTCTGAGCAAAGATCCTCATCTTAATTGTTTCGTCCTCTATTTCCATGTAGTCAAAGGCATCTCCCATTCTATCTACATGGTGTTGAGCGGTGGTGGATTCTTTACTAGTGAAATAAGGAATCTTATTCTGATATTCATTGGGTGAAGGAGCTAATGGCTGAGGCAGCACCAAGGGAGCATACCATGCTGCCATGATTGGAGGTGGGGGTGGATTCACAAGAGATGGATTAACCAAAGGGACAGTGGGGTGGAGTGGAGTGGATGTTGGATGAAAAAATGTGGATGGACAAGGGATAGATTGCTGAGCTGATCTTGGATGAGAGATACCTAAATTGAGAAGGAAATGAAAATCAGGTGGTGTGGTTTCTCTACTACCAGGATGTTCACTTTGTTCCGGGGATGAAAGTGAAGACTCTGAATCTAGCTGATATAAATCATCGAGTGACCATGTTCTAAGTGAATTTCTTAGATCTACTTGTGATTGCTGTAGAGCTGCAAGATTTTCAGGAACTGAAATAGCTCTCAAGGGTGATTTGTAAGCAGTTGACAATTTTATCTTAGGAGACTTCCTAAGTAAAATTTCAGGGTTAGCAACTGTCTCAGGTGGGTTTGGGTTAGGGTAAGCTCTAGTATGAATCTTTCTAGGAGCCACTATGCTGCGTTTTTCAGACCCAACTAAACAAGAAAGATTTTAACTAGATATGACAATATTTGAGAGGTTTAACTGATCTTTCGCTAAGAAAACTTTAATCCAAAGCCCTCTTACTGAGTTTGAATTATTTTATAATGATTACGGGTCCTCCCAGTGGAGTCTTAAGGTCTGTAAGGTTGTGGAGTCACCAAGTGGAATTTTTTAGCTCTTTTGGAGGTAAAAGGTCTTATGGTCCACTACCATGTTTATTGAATACCAGTCTGAAATATTTTTGGGTTTTCTGAGTTTTTGTGGTTGTATGGGAAACTAAGGAGTTTATAAAAGCTGGCCAAGCAAAAATGAACTCAAAAAGTTCCCCAGTATGGTCACCATTATGTTAGCACCCTGTAATTAGCAAGATTGGAAAAATTCCAACTGCAGGGATAACATCAAACCGCTTTGGGATTCAAGGATCTAGCCCTCCTGAATCAAGAGAGGGATCTCTCTATGAATGAGTTTAAAGATGTGATCTTAAAGCCTAAAATGTGATATTAGGCTAGTTATGAAGAGCATGGGTTTTGTTTGTTTGTTTTTGGTTGGGAAAAGACATGATGAAGGTGAAGGCAGCTCAAAATAAAGGGTGAGGATGTATGCAAGTGAAGGAATGATTCGACTGATAGAAAGGCAAAAACAACTTCAACCCATTGGGCTATGGAGTAGTAGGAGGATTTTAATTGGACAACAAGGTTCAAGAAGGATCCATGGGGAAAGTCACTTATGTCAACAAGATCTTTTAAGTTGATTTTATGGAATGAAACAGATAGGAAATGGAGAGAAAAACAAATGAAGAACAGTGAACAACCTAAGATCAAGTAAGTGCTTCTAAACTACCCTAGTTTCAGCATATTCTAAAGGAAAAAAAATATGATAATCACCAAGAGAAATTTAGATCAGGAAAGTGCTTTTAAACAAACCTGCTTTAATATACTCTAAACGAAAACATAGAAAATACTCATTTTAAAGAGCAATCTAGATCAGGCAAGTGCTTTGAAACCAACCTTCTTTAATATAATCTAAAGGAAAACACAAAAAATACTCATTTTAAAGAGAAATCTAGATCAAGCAAGTGCTTTGAAACCAACCTTCTTTAATATACTCTTCAAAGAGAACATTTGAATGAAGAAAACATAGAAGTAAAGCTTTAAGTAAGAGTAGGGTATTGTTGAGAGTAAATCCTAGCTCTATGTTTGCTGCTCTTTATCAGAGAAAGTGGACAGAGTGAAAACATAAAGAAAATAACAATTGATAGTGAGGAACACATCACCATTGACATAAATTAGGATCCCATAAATTAGCAGCTTGTATTTGATGTTCAAACCAGTTACAATCAACAAGCCCGGTGGGTCTCTACAATTTCAAACTTCTCATAATCAGCTTATGTATCTTCAATTTGCAAACAGGGCATCAGTAGCTTCAGAAAACTATTACATGCAATCAGATGTCCAGAGACCAACATTTTCTCATCTTCTACAGAATTATTTATAGAAGAATGAGGAGGTGGGATCTAATAAACGATCTCCTGGGTCAATTAATACAGACTAATGACTCCTCGGCCTTTGAGGGGCTCGATGAAGGAATTTACAGATGTTTACCTGCATTGATTGATTTAAATTTATGATTTGAGCTCAGTGGGAGCCTTTGTTGACCTTTGAGGCTCGGTGTCTTGTTGAAGTAACTCTGCTGCTACTCCCCGAGGCCTAATGATCGAAAGGATTTGTTTCTGGGCTGTTCTTAATCTTTAAAATAGTTTTGCCGACAATTAGAGATAAGATCTTTGATTTGTATTAATTGTTCGGCTGTCTTTAGGCAAACACCTCTTGTTCAGGTAATGACTAATCTTTCTTTGATTTCTGTGAGGTTGCAAGTGCCTTTCGGAGCTGGAGAGGGTTCGATTGGCCTCTGCTTCAGGCGATGGAGGCTTTCTCGGATCGACAGATGTCTTCGTCTCTTCCTAAAACACCTTTAATTTACTTGAGAACTATGTTTTAGGTATGATCAGGCTTATCCTATGTCTTCCGGTCTTTATGACGTCTTTATTCGTGGATTTATGCTTTGATTTGCTGAATGTGTGCCTTAATCCTTCAAACTGTGCTAGAAAATCTTCAAACACTGATACTCTTTGTTTCTTTTATGCATTGTTGTGTCTTGTTGATGTAAAGGCCGCGCAGGGCTCATATGGCATCAATGCCTCATGAAACATTGACGAGTTGTGGATTTTGAGCCCAGAAAATGGTTTCCTTTTATGAATCAAAGGCGCGAGAATTGTCGTTCCCCGCCTTCGGCCTTTCTTCATTATAATGGAAAAAACATTCAAACCTACAAAATACAAAACTAATTAAGAAATCCCGCGTTTTGGGTTATACTGCTGTAGAGGGCGAGGGGAAGAGTGTAACCGTTGGATGGAATCATCCAACGGTCGGGGTTTTTTTGAGGAGGTCAAAAGGAGAATGGAGGAAAAGAATAAATCAGATCTGTCGATCGCGCGGAGATCAACGGCGGGGATTAGTCAAAAAAAAATAAGGTGGAGAGGCAATGGAATAACACATGAAAGATCTGGGCCGTCCGATCTGGACACATGGGCGGTCCAGATTCAATCGGAGGATCACGATCGGCGGGGAGAGAATAAGGGTGCGATGGAAATCGCCGATGCGATTATGCGATCGGGGAGGGCGATGCGATTGTGCGTTAACCGTTGATCTGAGGATCAGATCAACTGTGGGGAATGAATCGACGGGTTTTGAAGTGGAGGTAAGACTTTTGATCGAAGGGAATGAGGACCGTTGGATCATGGAAGGCGAAGAGGGGATCAAAGGTAGACAACCAATCGGGGATCGACAATCGGGGGTGGCAAATAAACAATTTAAAATGCGCCTGATGAAACTTGTGATTGAGCACGGGCCATTTGATCGGACTTACATCAATGGTCAATATCATTTCAAATTGTGCTCTGACTGAAACCTTTTGAAACATATGAAAAACCCAAATTTTCAATATAAAACAAAGTTTTTCTGTCAGGCGGATTAATATATATACACGGAATGGTCATGGCGCCCGATTTCGGGGCCTTTGGATGTATGGAATATGATGGACCCGGAGCTTACATAACAAAGGGCCAATCGCATCAGAACTTCGGAGTAAGGCTTTTCAATCAACCCATTGTAAAAACTCCTGATGCAATTAAGCGCTTCGGGACTTTAACACTTGGTCCCGGGGTGTAGGTTGCATGGAGTGAAGCGGAGGGGGCGAGGTTTGAATAAAGGGACTCAATCGCATCAGAACTTTTGATGCGGTCTTTCAATCAACCCATTGTGAATTTCTCCGATGCGATTGTGCTTCGGGTCTTTTTAATCTAACCATTTCATTTAAAAATCATTGTATGGGCGCGTTAGACCAAGACTTTGGATAAATGGGTTTTTTGTATTTACAAAGGAAATAATGGATCAGAGATGGATTTTCAAAATGAATTAGCGCCCCATTGCGGGCCCAAAGGGTTATATGAGATAACAACATGGTTGGGGGTTACGAACAGAGAGTTAATCGCATCGGGGCCTTTGTTAACACAATGAAATAGACTTGCGTGCTTTGGATTTTCTCCGATGAGATAAGAGCCGAAAGGTTTAGCACTTGGTTCCAGCACCAAGGCGCATGGTGGTGAAGTGGTTGAAACTTGGCCCAAAGGGGCTTAAATCTTTAATACAGCAAAGGCATTTTTTATGGATTTTCCAAGGATTTTTAAAAGGTTTTGAGGGTTTCAATATAGTTAAAAAGGAGTTTTAAACTATGCAAGGTGGATTATATGAAGGGGAAATGAGGAAAAATGGAAATCAAAGGAAAATGATGGGGAAAAAGAGAGTAAAAATTAAGGTTAGTTTCTAAGTGGGGGAGGGGAGACGAGGGGATTTTGAAGCAGTTCTTTCTCATAAAATCAGCAGAATTTCTGAGTGCAAAAATGAGCATAGCAGTGAATATTTGGACAGAGGCATGAGGCCTTCAAGAGTCTTCAAGAGCCAATACTTTTTAGCAGAAAAATTTGTTCCTGGAAGGCTCTTAAAATGATTTAGCCACCTTTTGGTATAACAAATTTTATAGGTGGCTAACACATAGTATGATGTATTTTGTTTTCTTGGATGGTGGATCAATTGGCCCAATGAAATCCATGCCCCACTTGTCAAATGGCTCCAAGGTCACCTGAGGTTCTAGAGGCATTTCATCCCTAGGTGTAGGTTTTCCCATCCTCTTACACTTGTCACATCTATTGGTATACCTTCTAGCATCCCGATGGAGAGTAGGCCAATAGTAGCCAGCTTCCAATGCCTCAAAATCTGTCGTCTTAGCAGCAAAATGACCCCCATAGGGCCCATCATGACATGTTGAGAGTATTTCAAAGACTTCCTCAACCCTGACACATCTCCTTATAATCTGATGTGGTCCCATTTTTCAAATATTACCACCAATCCAAGTGAAAAGGGTTCTCTTTCTCACAATTATGCTTTTCTCCCTAGAAGACATATTTGGAGGAAATCTCCCAGCAACCAAGTAGTTGGATATGTCAAAAAATCAGGAAGAGAGTATCAAGATAGAAAATAAGAGCTCATCTAGAAGCTAGTAATCAATCATTTCCTCATTATCTACAGGTAAAGTGAGTCTAGACAAAAAAATTTCAACTACGTTTTCTTTCCCAAGCTTATAAATGATAGTTAATTCAAACTGTTGCAACAATAATAACCACCTAATAATTCTAGCATTCACATTAGGTTTTTTCATAAATTATTTAATTCCTTCATGGTCAACATGCATAAAATTTTGGTACCTAATAATATAATGTATGAATTTATTCAAGGAATGGATAAGAACTAAAAGCTCTTTCTTAGTGAAAGTGTAGTTTAATTCAACCTTATATGGATTTTTGTTGATGAAATAAATGGCATAGGGTAACTTATCATCCATTTGTCCCAAATCTTATCCCACAACTTTATCTGATGCATTAGTATGGATATGGAAGGGCAGAGTCCAGTTGGGACCTTGAAGTATAGGGGTAGTGGTCAACTTTTACTTTATTATTTCAAGGGATTCTTAACAAAGGCTTGACCAACATAATTAAGAGTCCTTGGCCAACAATCCAAACAATGGTGAAGCCACCTTGCTAAAATCCTTGATGAATCTCCTATAGTAACTATCTAAGCCCAAGAAACTCCTAACATCTCTCTGTTTCTATGGATTAGGCACCCTTTTTATGATAACAATATTTTTTGGGTCTACTTTTATCCCTGCCTGGGATATGGGGTGGCCAAGGACAATCCATGCCTTCCTCAAGAATTCACACATCTCGAGACTCAAAGAGAGATGAATTTAAATGCATATCTGCAGGACTTCACCTAGATTAGAGAATGCCCCTTGGAAATCATACCCATAGGGAGTGAAATAATCCATGTATATTTCCACATAATCATGGAAAAGCTCAGCAAAAATGCTCGGGACTTCTCTCTGAAAAGTGGTAGGGGGATTGCATAGGACAAATGGAAGAACTCTATAAGAAAATGTGCCCCAAGGACAGGTAAATGTAGTCTTTTCTTTGTCTTTAGGGCTGATATGGATCTTATTGTACCCACCGAATCCATCCTGGAAAGAGAAGAAATTCTTCCCTACAAGACCATCCAAGACTTGGTAAATGAAAGGAAAATGGAAATGGTATTTCTTTGTGGATTTTTTCAAATCTCTCTAATCAACATAGATCCTCCACTTCCCATTCTTATTTGGGACTGAGACAAGAGGATAAACGCATTCACTTTTGGATATGGCATATATGAACCCTGCATCCAACAAATTTTGTAATTCATCCTTTACTGTGTCTTTCAAGGTAGGGTTCATTCTCCTCTGGGGCTGGTGCACATGCTTGCATCCCTCTTTGATGTAAATATGGTGTGTTCATACTGATGGATGCACCCCTTTAATTTCCATGTAATCCCTAGCAAAATCATCTAAGTTCTCTCTCAGTGGTTGGAAAAAAATTTCTTCCTCTTTGGCCAAGGGAGAGGGATTGATCTTTAGGGTTGTATATGAGCCAAATTATACAATATTAACTAGTTCAGGGACTGATTCAACTAAACATGACTCATTCCAAGGGCTTATTTCACATTCTCTCCCCAGTTCATCAAGTGGAATGGCAGTGGGGGGTTGGTTTTGAAGGATATGGTTAATGAGGTCATCTTCATCAGGTTTTCCCCCTCTGATAACAACATTTAAGGTATAAACAGGGTATGGTGTTTCATGGTACACTTCATCTTATTCTTCATCCTCCAACCACAAAGGTATATCATGTTCAATAGAAAGTTGGGAAGGAGGATATAATACCAGTTGCATTGACAAGGGCCCATTCTTGATGGTCATGTTTCCGGCCCTACAACTAATATTAGCATCAACAGTGGCCAACCAAGGTCTTCCTAGGATAAGAGGATAACCATTAAAATTGGTTTTGGGTTGAAGTAAAAGGAATTCATTGGGATACTCCCAGGAGTTAATGGAGACCATAACATCTTCAACAACTCCCGTAGGAGCTACTGTGGATCTATCTACAAGTTGTAGAACTGTAGTGGTGTTTCTCAAATCTCCTTGGAGGTTGAGCTTCAACATGATTTATTTGGTCATCACATTGATGGCATCCCCAAGATCAATTAATGTATGAGGAAAAATTATACCCTCATTGTGTACATCCACTACTAGACTCCCAGGGTCTAGGTACTTCGGGAAAAATACTCTCCCCAACATCAAATCATATAATTGACCTAAAACATTAATGGTGGGGGTGTGTCTAAATAATTTTTCTTTGATAAGCGTATTATGGATGGGAAAATCCTTAATAGCCTAGAAAAGGGGTATCTTTACACACATATTCTTCAATTCTCCCAGAATTTCAGTCTCTTATGGGGTGTGTTGGCTAGGGTGGATCAATATCTCAAGAAAAGGAGGTGGATTTACTTGAGGGGTACTCTCTTCATTTTCCTCTTAAATATATTTAGGTGGAGATGGTGGATGGTTATCTGGGAGAACTCTCCCAGACCTAAGGTTAATCTCATGGATCTCCAAAACATAGCCAGGGTAAGATGTCTCTCCACTATAGGCCTGTTGTGCCTTTGTTATTCAAGTTCATATTAGGTTGAGCAGGCATCTGAGGTTCCTTATGTGGAGCGGGATGAGTGAGTGGAGGTTGAGGTTGGGGTGGAGGCAGTAAAGCAGGAGGTTAGTTGAGGTGGGGCCTCCACCCTTGCAATGGCTTTCTCCATTGAGGAGGTTTGGGAGCATATGGCTGAAATGTTTGATTGAAAGGTTGAGGATGATATGGAGGGGCACAAGGCCAAGAAGGAGGTGTGGGCCATGATGGATGAATAGAAGAATACCAAGGCTGCAATGGTGCATTTTAGTTTGAATTTTAGTAAAAATAAGTCACACCTTTCATGCCATGTTGGTATGGTCGAGGTCCTTGAGGCCTCCTTTGACTTATAAAGCATAGTTTCTCTTAACCACCTTCCACCCCTTGGTATACAAATTTTAGGCCAGGTAAGGAAGGGAATTTTTCTGTTGCATGGTTTTCTTCACAAACTGAGAAAATTTCTATGACATTCATTGGGAATTCATTCCTAGGGTGTCTTCTAGTGCATCTATGGAAAAATATGGCTAGGTGTCTCTCTGCATCCTCTTGTTTCCTTTGTATCTGCATGCTATCCATTTGCAAGGAAAACGTATGCAACATTTCACTCTTGAAATCATCTAACATGTTCCCTATCTCACTTTTCATGGATGAGGTGGAGGAAGAGGTACTGGGCAAGACTTGATTACTTCTACCATTTTTTCTGGCTACCCTGGAATGGATTCTGAACACAGTCTTGATGTCATCATAGGCCAACTAATATATATCTCCTGCAAATAGAATGTTGAGGGTTTCCAACACATCCTCCATGATCCCTTGGACAAGCACTAACTTGAGTGATCTAGGATCAAGGGTGCAGTTGGCTCTCTTGTAGTTCAATTGAAACCTTTCCTCATAGTCTTCTAAAGATTCATCTGGACCTAGTTTCATCCTAAATATTTATTCCTTGGTTTCTTTGGACCTAAAATAGTCTTTGTAATTGTTTTTGAAGGATTCTTGCATTTAGGACCAGATAGTGATGTTGTCCCCAGGTATACCCATGAACCAGCACAAGGATGCACCCTTGAGGGTAGAGGGGAAAATTTTCAAATTTTTTTCATCTGAGGCATTTTCATAAGTCCTACATACAACATCAAACTCAAACATGAAAGTGTCAAGGTCCTCAGAAGTTAAGCCATGGAAGTGTGGAAGGGCCAAAGGGCTGATTTTTTTCATCCTAATATCTCCATTGGTTTCGATGAAGGGAAAGACTCCTTGCGTTTTGTTCTCAACCATAGCTTGAATAGGTGAAGCAGGTTCCTCTTGTGAAGCAATTTCCTCTTCTTCCCCAATAGGTTCTTCAAATTTTTCAGGTTGCTCACCTAGAGGATATTTTAACTCACAATCAATAAAGAAGAGTGAAGGTTGAATGTGTGGGGATGTGGGGGCTTTTGGTAAAACTTTTCCTTGGTTGTCCCTACTCCTACTAGGCATAAAAAACAAATTTATTATTTCTTTTTCACTTTTTCAAATTTTATGTAAACAAAATAAGAAAACATTGCTTAAGTAAAAAACAAGCATCTACTTAGAAAACTCCCCGACAAAGACACCAAAAAGTGGTGAGCTTTGTTATTGCACCAAGAGTTCTAAAACTCCTAATGGCTACTCAAATTTACTTATCAACATAGAGTTTGTACAAACTTAGAGGTGATAGTGCTATGCACAACAGATGGATTCTACTCATGCCACCCTCAACTAGGTCTTCTCATCAGTAGTACTTCTAGGACTTTCCTTCTACTTGATTAAAGTGCATCTAGCTAATTTGATGTAGGGAATTGCTTCTATTCTAATACAAAAAAAATGTATATCAAACTCCTACTTGCAATTGATAGTAAAATCAAAGCATAAAAAATTAACCTGGTTGCAGAAAAAGGAAACTATGCTATGGGAAACCATTCATCTAGCTATCTAATAGTTTGTAGTAAAGAAACCATTCTATCACCACACACTTCATGAAATCATAAACCAAATTCTAAATATTTTTCATTCAATTTGTACTTTCATGTAAAATTCAATCTAATTCTAAAATGAAATACAACCCTAACGCCTACTCTGTTTTTGCAGCAAAGAAGGAAGGAGATTTGGAGTGGCCTAAGAGTCTCTTCTAACCATGAATTCAGAGCTAGGGTTCAAGTGCATCCTATTTTAGGCTAAGAAGGAAAAAAGTAGCTAAACTGGAGTGAACATGTGACCTACAATGCTACTACAAGAAGTTGTTACAAGATGTCTTGTAATTGCTACTTGATGTCCTAAAGTGCTACAAGAAACAGGATGAGAGGGTTTTAAGGATGGAAAAGGTGCAAGGAAGGTGTGGAAATTTGAGAGAAGGTGGAATGAGGTGAGGGAGAGGTGGCCAACACCTCTAGCCAAACTCAGAACCCTTGGGAGGCATTTTTTACACTTGGAAGGCTGCTCATGGTGGTGGTGAAGGTAGTTTCACAAAACAAGGTTTTGGTGGAAGATTGGAGGTTGGAGAGAAGGAGGATGAATGGTATGGAAAGGGTATTTTCCATGCATTTGTAGACAACCCTACAATCAATACACATTTTCATGCATTGATTATTGACTAATTATCATGTTAACAAGTCGAAAAGATGAATTTAATTGAAAAACCCTACTTAATATATACTAAAATCTAATCTAACACAAATCCAAATCCTAATTTACAGTAATCATATTGTGAGCATGATAATAAAACTATATACCTTTACAAGAAATCATAAAAAAACTACTTCTAATATGTGGTTGGATATCCTTCTCCTTAGTCTCCCATGAGAGAGGTGAGGAAGAGAGGCTACAAGCACAATTTTGATGAATTTTTTATGCTGCTAGAATGTAAATAGATTAAACAAGATGTTGAAACATAAAGAGATAATATGAATACACAATAGGGACTTACCCAATGGATTTGGACTTAACCCAAAATCATCAGCCCTCTAAGACTAAATCAATGATGCAACAAGAAACTTCTCATTATCATTGCATAAAAAGGTATAGTACATCATATGACAATAAAAAATAACATTGAATCAAAGCTCAAGAGATACCTAGCTGAATATAAAGTTTGAATCCTAATGTGATCTTGCATATGCTTATTTATACAAATGGGTAGCTACCAAAAACTCCCTAAAAATTAGGAATAAGTCCTTGATCTCGAGAAAAGTGGAGATTGGCTCCTCATAACTGTCACTTTGCTTGGTTGTCTTTTCCTTTGAGTTGTTGGGAGAGATATTGATGTGATATTGGCCAATTGAGAGAGTTAAGGAGGTGGAAAAGCCTCCTAAAATCCCTCCTTGTTGTCAACTCCAAGTTGTTAGGTGGAATATATCTCAAAAATAGCCTCATTTCCTACAATTAATTTAGATTAGGCAACAAGAAATGACAAAAATAATACACCTTTCTCATTAAGAATAATATGACAAAAATGTAAATAAATGTGAGAGAGAGATAACTCAATAGTTTAAGAATGCCATTTTAACCCCTTAAAAAATAACTAATGATGGATCTCATCACTTGGCACATGATCCAATCCTCAAAGAGATCCTCCTAGGCTTGATGCACAAGTACACATTCTCACCAACATAAAACTCCTTAAATGATCCAAATTTATGTAGGAATGTAGAAATACACATGTAACCATAAACACAAAGATGCGACAGAAATAACACTTCATTTCATTAATATCAAAGAACTGAAATTTGCTTACACGCAGAATGGAAATAAACTAGCTAGGGCGTTGGTAGCTTATCTCTGAGAAGAGATGTGGCAAATACATGCCTCTGAATTGAGTTAAAATGAGGCTCGAGGGCCTATTTATTATTTAGAAATAATTAAAAACCCTAAACATCCAAAACCCTAACCCTAGGAGATAAAGCGCCAAAACTATGGGCCCCGTTTGCGTAAATTGGTGTTTCAACTTCCCACGGATGTAACGTTGGCATACGATCTCCGTTTGACATGAACCATACCTCGTTATAAATATCTATCCAAGGAATACAACTTTTGATGTGAGACACATCGATCCATGGACCCATGTTCCTCCCAATTTTCCCAAAAACGTTGTTTAGGGCCTCAAAGCGGCTTTGGAAGTTCAAGACCTAAAAAATTGCTAAAAATAGTAAGTTGCGCCAAAACTAAAAAACTGAAAGAGACAATGGTGGGGCCCCAAGTGGAATAGGTGAGTGGCCACCAATATCCACCTGGATCATTCCTCCCCCCTTCGAAAGCAATAGTCCCCATTGCGTTGAGTTCCTCCATGAGATGAGGAAACTTCTGCTGAACTTGGTCCCTGGTGAACCACTTGCCTTGGTGTAGGAGATGGCTAGCTTTGACAACCCGATACAGTTGGATCTTCTGTTGGCGAGTGTTCTTGATTTGAATTTCCATGATAAAATTTGTGGTGGCTTGTTCCATGTAGTCTGGGTTTAAATCTTTTGGTGTGAGTTCTTCTGCAATGTCAGAGGTGTCCAGTAGAGGTGGGAAGTAGGGACGAAGGCAGTCTACATTGAATACTGGGTGCAGACCAAGGAATGGTGGAATACTGAGCTCGAAGTAATTTTTCCGCACACCCTTGGTGATGGAGTACGACCCATATCAGAGTGGGAAAAGCTTGCGGTGGGGTTGAGTGAGGTGCTTCTTCTGCAAATGTTGCACACTTTGTCGCCCACCTGGAAGTTGTGTGGCACCTGATGTTGATCATATCCTTACTTTTACTTAGCATTGGCTCTGTCCAATATGTCATGAACCTGTTGGCGGATGTGCTAAATGCACTCGATGAAGTTGTTCACTTTGAGAGCTTCAGACTGAACATGAGCCGAATTAGCCTGAGTAGCCGCAAATGGCATGGCTACGTCAATGTGACATAATGGTTGGAATCCCAAGCCCACCTGAAAGGGGCTATGGCCAGTTGAGCTGTGGAGAGCCCGGTTATAATTATGTTGTACATAGGGGAGGCTCTCATCCCATGTGCATGGATGCTTTTAATTATACATGCATAGAATGTGTACAATCATCCTGTTGACGACCTCTATCTAACCATCAGTTTGCAGATGGAAAGTTGTGGACTTGGTGAGCTTGGTGTCCAACATTGACCAGAGGCTGGACCAAAATGTGTTGAGGAACCTACTATCACGATCTAATATAATATACTGTAGGATCCCAAAGTGCACCCACACTCATTCAAAGAAGATTTTAGCAGTGGCTTCTGTTGTGATATTCTTCTTACAGGCAGCCATAATGGCCATCTTCAAGAATCTGTCGACGACCACGAAAACATAGTCGTTTCCATGCTTAGTAGAAGGAAGGCCTGACATGTAATCCATGGAGATGGATTCCCAAGGTCGACTAGGGGTAGGTAGTGGAGTATAGAGGCCTTGATTCTTGATGGTCTTTTTGGCAATGGCATAAGCAGTGCAGGATCTTATGTACTTCCCGACATCTTGTCGAAGGTTCAGCCAATAGAAATACTTCTGCAGTACTGCCACTATTTTCTCAACCCCAAAATTCCCAACAACTTTACTGTACTGCACTTCCCATATCATCTTGGCACACTCACTTGAAGGAACACAAAGGTGTCCCAAGTGACATAACAGTGCATCTTGGAGGTGAAAATTTGGAACTTGCGTACCCCCCAAGAGTGCCTTGTATGTGTGGCTGAATTTTGGATCGCTTTTATAGAGAAGCTGCCAATCAGAAGTCTCGTGCCCACAAGAGTTGAGAACAATGGTTATGGCCATGATCACTGGTCAGTTGAGGAAGTGTGCAACATTATTGGTGCTACCCTTCTTATACTTGATGTTCAAATGAAATTTTTGCAGATATGTGGACCAATTCTGATGGCGATCATTATGCAACTTCCATTGTGTCTGTATGAACTGGAGGGGTCTGTGGTCTGTGTGGATGATTTTTTCCTTCCCAAAAATGTAATGCTTCCATTGTCAACAAGCCTGCATAATGGAATAAATTTCTTTTTCATAAGTGGGATACTTGCGAACTGTGTCGGACAATGGCTTGTTGTGATATGCCACTAGATGCCCATGTTGAGTAAGAACTGCCCCAATAGCATAGTCAGAGGCATCTGTCTCAATCTCAAACGGTTGTTGAAAGTCTGGTAATCTGAGCACTAGGGCAGAACAGAGGCGATGTTTCAATTCTATGAATGCCTTATGTTGAGATTCCGACCAAAATAATTTTTCTTTTTCTCCTCCCTTGGTGACTTGGCTCAAGGGCCAAGTGATATGAGAGAATCCCAACACGAACATGCAATACAAATTAGCAAGACCCAAAAAGCTACGAAGCTCTATTAGAGTAGTTGGGGCTAGCCAATCCCGAATGACTTGGATTTTGGCTGGATCCACATGCACCCACCTTTCATCAATTATTTATCCTAGATATTGAACTTGGGCCATGCCAAAGGTGCACTTATCCAATTTGGCACACAACTTGTGTTGTCGTAGTGTTTGGAGGACTTCTCGGATGTGGTGGAGGTGCTCTTCCCAAGTTTGGTTGAAGATTAGAATGTCATCCAAGTACACCACTACAAATGAGTTGGTGAATGCATGCAAGATTCCATCCATCAATCTCATGAAAGTTGCGGGAGCATTCGTCAACTCAAAAGGCATGATGATCCATTTGAAAGGGCCCTCCTTGGCTTTGAAGGAAATATTCCACACATTAGAGGGTTCGATTGGTACCTGGTGATACCCAAACTTCAAGTTGATCTTGCTAAAATATTTTTCCCCTTTGAGTTGGTCTAGAAGGTCATAAATCCATGGGATCGGGTACCTATTCTAGACAGTGATCTTATTCAGCGCCCGATAGTCAATATAGAGTCTCCAAGTCCCATCCTTCTTCTATACCAACACGATCGGGCTCCCACAAGGCGATGAACTTGGCCAGATGTGACCTTTCTGTAGCAGCTCCTGAATTTGCCTCTTGATTTCATCATTCTCCAGAACAGAGTGACTATAGATCGGTCCATTGGGTAGCGGTGCACCTGGGGTCAGGTCAATGGGGTGCTTGACCTGACAGTGTAGAGGCACCCCTGTGGGTGAGGTGACGATGTCCCTGTACTCCTCCACAACCTTTTCCATTTTTTGTTGTCATGAAGAGGAGCCATCTCTGGAGGTTGTGGCCACAGTCTTCTTCTTGCCCTGGTGGCAGATCATCATGAAAAAAAATTTCCTAGTTTGGGAAATGAGCTTACTGCATTGTTTTACAGTAACCAAAGAGATAGTGGGAAGTGGTGGTACCTCTGGTATCCTGTGCAACTTATTTCCAAAAGTAACAATAACGATGCGAGGTCGGGACTCATACACAGCATGTCACTTCCACAAGTATGGTTGGCCTAATAATACATTAGAAACATCAATATGAGCAATGTCACACAATACCTCATCCGTGAAGGGCTTGATGCTATAGGGAAGGTGGCACTGTTGGCTGACGCGGAGATCCCGTCCTTTGTGAAGCCACACGATGGTGTATGCTTGTGGGTGCATTGTGGTAGGAAAGCCCAACCGCTTCACTAAATCTACTAAAATGAGGTTATTTTGGCTCCCATTGTCGATAATGAACTGCAGCAGGGAACCCTTTATGCACATTTGGGAGTGGAAGAGACGCTCTGCCTCCTCTGGATCTTCCGGTTCCTCCTTCCGGATCTTCGCAGTGGCCACAGTGGCGTTGGGCTATGCATCAATAATCTGCTTCCATTTTTCATTCCCCTTATCAGGTTCTGATTCAGAGTCATAGCATGCATCTGATTCAGAAGCCCTCATCTCGGCCACCAGCGACTGCTTGGCCTGACACTCACTTGTGTTGTGAGTGGAGCTCTTATGGAATTCACACCACTTTCCCATATCCTTCTTTGGATTTTCAGTGTTGTTCTTTTCCTGTGGCTTTGGCAAGTTGTATTGGGCTGCCATGCCTTGGATTTATCCTTTGTTCTACGGTTTGGGGGTACCTTTCCCTTGCTTTTGATTTGCAGATCCAAAGTGTCTCTTCTTCTGTTTGAATTTCTGCTTGATCTTGGCAACATACCGGTATACCGTACCAAGTGAGGTTGTGTTGAGGAACTCCATTTCCTCCTGAATGTATCTGTGTAGACAATTGCGATACTTTAGCACCAAATTTTTCTCTGAATATTTGATACCCAACTTTGTGCACAAGGTATGGAACATATTCATCAGCTCATGCACGTCTTGATCCCTTTGTTGCCACAGCATGGTCCATTGTATGTACTTGTCCTCATAGCTTCCCAAGGGATAGTATTGTTCCTTGATGGAATCTCAAAAATAATTCCAAGTGGGTACGACTGAGAACAGAGAGGGTTCTATCTTGTCCTTTTTGTCACAGTAGTTTTCCCACCAGTCCTTGACATGGGGGGTATATTTGAGGAGTGAAAAAATAATCTTCTCCCGGTCGAAAAAGTCATGAACCAAGAAATATCCTTCTAATAGATTCAACCATCTATCTATGACATTTGCATCTACTTGACCCTCAAATATGGGAATTTCAAAGTTTACTTGTACCTTAAAAGGAGTCGCGCCTCCAGAGTGGTTGTTGGATGCAGACGCGTCGCCGGTGGTCAGTGGTTGAAGGATCCGGGAAAAGTTATCCATCATCGCATTCCTTTGTTTTTAGAGGGCCTCCTCGAGCAATATTTTGATAGGATATCCTACTCCCTCATCTTTAATTTTGTCCCCCATGGGCGACTGTCGGGGTTTGCGAGGCTGATCTTGCAAAGGTTCAGCCAAATCGAGCCGTAACTCCTTATACCCCGACCTTGTTGGGGACATGAAAATAACGATCGAGAAAAAGAAGACCGCTCTAATACCACTAATCTGGATTTATGCAGGAATGAAGAAAAATACACATGTAACCATAAATAAAAATATGCAACGGAAATATCACTTCATTTCATTAATATCAAAGAACTAAAATTCTCTTACAGACAGAATGGGAATAAACTATCTAGGGCGCTGGTAGTTTATCTCTAAGAAGAGATATGGTGGCTACAGGCCTCTAAACTGAGTTACAATGAGGATCAAGGGGCTATTTATTTTTTAGAAACAATGGAAAACCCTAAAAATTCAAAACCCTAACCCTAGGAGATGAAGCACCAAAACTATGGGCCCCGTTTGGGTAAATTGGTGTTTCAACTTCCCGGGGATGTAACTTTGGCATACAATCTCCATTTGATGCGAACCATGACTCGTTAGAAATATCTATCCAAGGACTACAAATTTTGATGTGATAAACATGGGCATGGACCCATGTTGCTCCCGATTTTCCCAAAAAACATCGTTTAGGGCCTCAAAATGGCTCTTAAAGTTTAGGACCCGAAAAACTACTAAAAATAGTAAGTTGTGCCGAAACTGAAAAAATGAAAGAGATAATGGTGGGGCCCCAAGTGGAATAGGCAGGTAGCCACCAATATCCACCTGGATCATTAAATACCTTGTGTTGATCTGCATAGCTCTTTTTTCTATCATGTGTTTCCTATAGATTCTTCTTTATAACCTGCATTTCATGTTCCATCTCTGCCAACATGTCTAGCCCAATCACCACCCTATTCACTTAATCACTCCAATTGATAGGAGTATTACAACTTCACCCACAAAGTGCCTCAAATGGACTCATCTTCAAGGACCCCTAATACCCATTATTATAAGAAAACTCTACTAGTGGAAGATACTCTTCCCACTTTCGTTGTTGATGCATGCCATACATCCTCAACATGTCCTCAAAGATCCTGTTAACCCTCTCTATCTCTCCATTTGTCTGCAGATGATAAGTTGTATTGAATATAGAAAATATTTAACACGGCTATAATACCATGTATAAATTATATCAATGTATTCAATCCGATCATGAAATGTACTAAATCAAGATGCTTAATCCTTCTACAATATTTGCGGAATATAAAAACATGATCGCTCAATCACATGCAAGTAAGAGAAAGGAAATTATCAGTCACACAACACAATATGTATCTGGGGAAATAAACTGCTCAAAAACCCTCTATCATATATTTTACATAGTCCAAGAATCATGAAACAATACAATGCTTTATCACACCGAGAAAATTTGGCACTATCCTGAGTGTCTCACTCTGATCCTGCTCAAAACTGTCTAGCAATTATTAAGAAAAATTGACCAACACTTAGCCAATTTTCAGCCCTTCCTTAGCCCAGCCTTGCTCACGCATTCCCTAGGAAATTAATCCCTATTAAATAGGATAATTAGCCTTCCTTGACTGCAAAATCCCTGTGGATCCTTCCTCTGACTTTATAACTGCACCTGTGAAGTTCGCAAAAAATACAATTGATAGTTTACTTGTATTTAACCTTTGTCTCAACTGGGTTATCATCTGAATTGACATGCATGCAGCTATTAATAGTGAATCATCAGTTACTTGGTAGATCACTACTTTTGAATTAAATCTATTTTAATTCACTTGACCTTCCACTAGCTCATCAATCAGTTAGAACTAGTTAAACCAATTTTGACTCAATTAATGTGAGTTAACTGATCCGAATCACACCACACTAGTGCTACAACTGCATCTGGACCCTATAAATAATATAATCACTCTACATGCATATCCTTTGACCCTCAACTCGAAATTCTTGAGCTAAATCAGTCTATCACACTTATTTAACTATTCAAGTTGTTATGAGATAATATTTCAATTTATTTTTAATTTAATTAAGGATAATTAAATCAAAAGACTAACATGGTAACCCTTTCTAGGTGCCATTTTCTAGATTTTGTTTCTGTATGCCAATTTTGTTGTTTCTTGTTGCAAATTTCAACACTCCCTCTCAACAAGAAAGGAATCAATCTGTCCTGATCCGGTACCTTTGGAATGTTCTTGAAAGCAACACTTATCTAGTGTTGTTCGCACGTGAAAATCTCCTAAAACTAAATAGAATCCAAACAAATGAATTAGTATAATGCTACTACACATGTCTACTAGACTCCCTATGTTGATTCTGACATTTGCATCCATGATCTGCGCTCCAGTATCCGACACCTTTCTCTTTGATTTCTATCCTCCTGACATTTGACTGCATCAATCTAATTCATCCTTCCTGCTACTGTTGTAATGTGGGCTCCTTGTAGCTAGGTACAATCCATGATAAAAACCATCTCAATTAACCCTGCCTAAATTTCTTCTTGGGATTATATCTGTACATCGCCCCACCTCACACCTGGAGGTATAGCTGCATGTACTCCCTCTACCCATATAGCTCGAAATTTCGCCCTCCTAGAGGTCTCTGCTTGAGTGGACTCTTCCACTCGTTCTCCTCTCTACTTCTCTAATTGTGGCTACTCCACGACCTTCTGAGACTGCTTCTAAAGTTGCATGTTGAGAGATAATTTCTCCTCGAAATTTCGCCCTCCTAGAGGTCTCTGCTTGAGTGGACTCTTCCACTCGTTCTCCTCTCTACTTCTCTAATTGTGGCTACTCCACGACCTTCTGAGACTGCTTCTAAAGTTGCATGTTGAGAGATAATTTCTCCCTCTCAACCACCAAGTCATTAACCACTTATTTTCTCCTCAAATATTTGCATGCATCCTCAACATCGAGAGCATAAAGGTTCTTAACTCTTGAACCGATCTGCTTCCCCTGTCGCATGGCTATGTGTTTAAGGAACACCTTTCCTTTTCTAAACATCACCTCATAAACACGTTCTTCCAATACCGCTATGGAGAAAATATTTTTCCTTAGGCCTGGAACATGCAAAACATATGCTAGTCTGAGAGGGGAGCCAGACTCCTTATGAAAGGTAATTGTACCTATTTCAGTCACGCTATACCTCCCGTCATCTCCAAACTCTATGTTCTTTTGGAGGTTCTTCTCCTCCAAGTCACTAAAGAGATCTCTATTCCTCGTCATATGGAATGAGGCATCACTATCTAGATACCACATGCATCCCATTATAATTCTAGCCATGCATGCAATGAGAGTAAAATCAAGCTTGAACTGTGAATCCAATGCTTCAGCCGCTGCAACTGCATGCTCCTTCTTGCTTGCCTTCTTCTGTGGACAATTTGAAGCATAGTGCCCATGCTCGTGATAGTGAAAACATCTGATCTTGGAAAATTCTCTCTTGCCCTCTTCGCCCTGGGATTTATTTCCCTTGGCCTTATTTTTTTTTCCCACTAATGCAAAATATTCTTCTTTATTGGTGTTGGAGGTCCCATCTCTGGTGCTCCTCCTTATCTCTTCTATTACCAAATCCGACCATTGTCTCTCCAAATCTGGTAACTTCTCCCTCCCATTCACAGAGTCTTAGTGACTATGCCAGCTCTTGGGAAGGCCTAGAAGTGCTAGGCTCACCAAGTCATCATCAGCTATGGTCACACCAACACTTCCAAGCTCATCTCGACATTGAGTGAACTTCGCCAAGTATGTTGGTACTGTCTCGCCCTAATCCTTCTTGATATTTATGAGCTTGTCATTCAACGCCAACTTCCTTTGGTCATTGTTGTTTTGAAACAGATCTTTGAATTCCTTATACATATCATATAGAGTCACCTTCCAATGGAGGTTCGAGACATTATTATCTCAAACTCCCTCTAACAAGATCCTTATCGCCTTTGCTACCTTCTTCTGCCATGCATCAAGAAGTTGGGCATCTACTACTGCGGGCCTCTGAATATCATTATCTATGAATTCCTTCAACCCATTATCCTCCAACACTACCTTCATCCTGTCCTTCCATGCAATATAATTCTAACTTCCCTTGAGTGCATATTCGAGTCTCAAGCCATTGAAAGACATCTTGATCTGCTTCTAGCTCCAAATAAAGTATCTTCAAATTTGAATATTTTTCAACACAAACTCAATTTCTTCTCCAATATTTTGATTCCTAACACTATGATACCATGTATAAAATCTCTAACACAACTATAATACCATGTGGAAATTATATCAATGGATTCAGTTCGATCATGTAATGTACTAAAGCAAGATATTGAATCCTTATAAAATATTTGTGGAATATAAAACATGATCGCTCAATCACATGCAAGTAAGAGAAAGGAAATTATCAATCACACAACACAAGGTGTATCTGGGGAAAGAACCTACTCAAAAACCCTCTATCATATACAATACAATGCTTTCTCACACTGAAAAAATCCTGCACTATCCTGACTGTCTCACTCTGATCCTGCTCAAAACTGTCCAGCAATTCTAAGGCAAAATTGACCAACACTTAGCCAATTCTTAGCGCTTCCTTAGCCCAGCCTTGCTCACGCAATCCCTAGGCAATTAATCCATTTTAAATAGGATAATTAGCCTTCCTTGACTGCACAATCCTTATGGAGCCTTCCTCTGACCTTATAACTGCACCTGGGCAGTTCGTTAAAAATACAACTGATAGTTTAATTGTATTTAACCTTTGCCTCAACTGGGTTGTCATCAGAATTTACATGCATGCAGCTATTAATAGTGAATCATCAGTTACTTGGTAGATCACTACTTTTGAATTAAATCTATTTTAATTCACTTGACCTTCCACTGGCTCATCAATCAGTTAGAACTAGTTAAACTGATTTTAACTCAATTATTGTGAATTAACTGATCCCACTCACACCACATTAGTGCTACAACTGCAACTGGGCCCTGTAAATAATAGAATCACTCTACATGCCTATCCTTTGACCCTCAACTCGAAATTATTGAGCTAAATAAGTCTATCACACTTAGTTAAATATTACAAGTTGTTATGAGATAAGATTACAATTTATTTTTAATTTAATTTAGGATAATTAAATCAAAAGTATCACATGGTAACCATTTCTGGGTGCCATTTTCTAGATTTTGTTTTTGAATGCCAATTTCATTGTTTCTTGTTGCAAATTTGAACACTGAAAGACAACTCTGTCTCCAAACCTGAAAAAAACTCCCAAAACCTGGAAGTGAACTTGGAATCTCTTTCAGATACAATCCTCTTGGGAACACCATGCAACCTCACTATCTCCCTGATGAAGATCTGAGCTACCTCGCTAGCTTAATTTGTAGACTTCACTGGAATGAAGTGAGCTACCTTGTTCAAATTTTCAACCATAACCATGATGGAATCATGCTATCAAGATGTCTTTGGAAAAACTATAATAAATTCCATGGAAATGACCTCCCATTTCCATTCAAGAATCAAAATCAGTTGCAATAAAAAAGTTGGATGATTGCACTCTCCTTTCACCTATTGAAAATCAAAACATCTAGCCACAAACTCATACACCTCTTTCTTCAAATTCAGGCAATAGTAAAACTTATTCACAACTATCAAAGTCTTATGATATCCCAAGTGACCTAAATATGACTTAACATGAAACTCCCTCAAGATAAGCTTCTTGAACTCACTGTCATTGAGTATATAGATATTGTCCCTAAATCCCACAAAACCATTTTTCGTGAGACAATAATCCACATCCTATTCACTTGTACCCTACCGTTGTAACCTCTACTAAAGTTGTTGGTACTTGTAATCCTGCTACTCTTCCTATAATATATGATCCTTAAAGTCTATCCCATATGAAGTCGTAGTTGCTATGTGATTCACCTGCACTCTCATGCTAAGAGAATTTGCAACCCAATTCTCCTTACCCTTAATGTACCTGATCTCGAAGTCAAACTCACTAAGCGTGGC
Organism: Pinus albicaulis; assembly: GCA_034641835.2. NCBI lineage: Eukaryota > Viridiplantae > Streptophyta > Pinopsida > Pinales > Pinaceae > Pinus > Pinus albicaulis. The sequence goes on along the minus strand of CM076584.1, from coordinate 391,915,037 downwards.
CAGCCATCTAGCATGCCTTGAATTCAGATTTGGTTGTTCAAATATGTACCTCAGTCTACTATGATCACTCATCAAAACAAACCTCCTGCCAAGAATAAAATGTCTCCACATATTCAAGGAATGATAAATAGTTACCAACTCAAGATCATGAGTTTTGGCTTGATGGGGCCTAGACCCAGGTTCATATATGCCTGCGCAAACCACAAAACCCCACTATTAGCATCCATTTTGGAAATGATTTGATGTGTAGACCAAAGTCTCACCTGAGGAAATATTATGGGATGCTAGAACCAAGTTTTGGCATCCAGAGGGATAATGGAGTGTGGCTTTAGGGATTATCTTCCTTTCAACACTTAACAGAGCTTCGCAGAAAAAATATGCTAATTATATATTCGATGTTCAATACTTCTTATTGAACTATCTTGAAAACTATGTGATTTTATTTTAATAAGCATGAAACATCATAAATAACCATAAAAAAGACATCACGATGTAATTATGTATAAAAACCCTTAAATCATCATAGATGATATAAAAATACAAGTAAAGCAAACACATAAATACATAACACCGATCTAGCTTCAAAGAATTCTATTATTACTCAGATCTTTTTAATACACCCCTTTTCGCCCTGCGCACTTAGATATAAGGGTCTGCGCACTTAGCTGCAGACTTTCTAAGGTATCTGTGCACTCAGTAGCAGGAGCCTTCCCTTTCCCACAAACAACAGAATACTGACTCAAAATAAAGTTACATCCAAGTGAATTCTATCATGAGTTATCTGATTTTTCGACTTACTAGACTCCTTATATAGTCTTCTATTTTACAATACCATGGTCCTAAAACCTTGGATGGAGCTCAAGGTATACAAAATATTCGCCATCCCTTTACAAAATAAGAGACTTTGACGCACCCCAAATCCCTTAAAACTATTACATCTGTGTGTTGCATGCTCCACTCCTCAAAATGCAGAGTCTTTATCATCACCTTTAACTGAGGGGTACCCTATCCAACAGGCCCCCAACACAAAAATTTGACTCATCCTGAGTCATTCTGTCAGTGCACCCTCAATCTTGGCTTTGATTCTGCTCAAGGCATCCTTTAGAGATGGAAATGTTTCGTCGCATTGCTTCTCAACTGCACATATGTCGGTCAACAAATTCTCAGTGGTTGTCCCTGCAATTTTATTGGCAATCTCCTTCTCCATATAGCACAGTCCTTTTAGATTTTTCTCAACAATCTATGATAGCTAACTAGCTTCGACTTCCCATGGATTTTTTTTGGGTGTGATAAGTTGTTCTTTTATGCACAACTCATCGATATGTTCTTGCAAAAATATTGTTGTACTGGTGCTAAAGTCTTCGCAGTGACCTTAATGTTGTCCATCTCTTCCATTTTATTGCGAACTTCCTCTTCAATATTCTGCACCTGAGGGTCCTCCTGCAGTGAGGCCCAAACATCCATAACATATTCAAAGACTTGAGTGCATTCTTGGACTATTGAATCAATATTTTCATTGGCAGCCTTAATCTCTGTTGTGCGCTCCTTCTAGACCTCTGGTGGAGTTGTGGGCTGCAATTACATCTGCAACTCAATGATCTTCATCTGCATCTCGAGTCACACCTTGTCAACTTTGGCCTTGGAATCCTTAACTATTGTCACAAGCTTTTCCACTTTTTCCTCTAGCATTGTTGCAACCTGAATATGCGGCTCAAGTAGTTCGTTGCAAACCTTGGTGATGGTTGTTTCCAATTTCTGTTTGTGCAACTGCCTCATTGCACTCATGTACAGCCTGTTGCTTTTCCTCTTCCATCCTTTGCCTTTCTTCATTAACCTCCTAGATAATTAACAAGGTGCGCTGCTCTCAAATCTGCAACTCTTCGGCAACGCCCTGGTGGAATTCGTGTAGTGTTTTCAATGGGAGCGTAGCGAGGCTGACCTTGGTATTCTGCCAATGTTCCACCTGCACCAGTTTCTCATCAGTGTCAAAACATAAGGTAACTGCAAGTATCAACACCACATGGGTATCGGTTGTAATCGCCAGCTCTTTCTCTACTATACTTGCACCTGCTGGTGCCCCGCTCACTTCAGTTGTGCTCACTTGAATCCCAATCTCTTGTACTGTGCTCTTATGAACCTATAGGTCCTTATGGCCCTGGTGGACCTCTTCCAAGAACTTCTTATATTGTCCTCAATGTTTCCCCACGGGTGTTCTGTGACATGCCAAAAAATATAACCAATTTCATCAAAGTCCCCCTCACTGAGGACCATTGCTTCGAGGTCGGAAAACCTATTTGACTTCAACTTCTTCCATGCGCCTCCGCCCTATGTCTGTCGTATCTTTACAATATAAGGGGAGGGGTAGTCTGCTAGATCCATAAATGTATCATCTCCACCCTAATCATCACTCCCTTCGCTCTCTAGAGAATATTTATTGGTCTCTTTCTCAACTTCTTTTTCAACCTCCTTATAAATCACGAAGGTGACTTTCTTAGGCTGCTTCCTGGTATCATTATTTCCAATCTGCGTACTATTTTTTGTGCCACTTGCACCTGCCTGCTCTGTCTTTGTGCCTTCAATGGGTAGAGTTAGCCAATCACTTGGCCATGCACCTACTATTCGTGTAACATCATCCTCTGTCACCAGGTATGACAGCTCGTACCAGACCTCATCAAGGTCCTTCTTTGCTTGGATGTGCATGCGGTGGATATATTATTTAAATTACACGACCCTTCAATATTCTGAAAAAATAATTGGTGATATCCTAGGCTTCTAGATGATCACCGTGTATAGGCACATCTAAAATCCCACCAAAAATAACTTGTTCGCCATCACCCGAGTTAGCTCCTTTGAATGCCACAGCGAGGCATACTGCGCAACCCGTAACTGGGATTCATCAAGCTCCATCCAGTTCATCAGCGTGAGTAAGAGCAAGAACCACATGTAGCGGAACTACTTGCCCTCCTCATGTGCCTCTCTACAATTATATAAGAACTCCTTGCACAAATAACCTGCCCAGTTGTATGTGATGCCCTTGCTGCACTGCACAGCCAAAGATACTTCTAGCGCTGATACTTCTTCTGCGTGAAACTTCCGTATGATCTTACCTGCCAAAATATTTGTGGAAAATAGCACCGACCTATCTTTGATGGAGTTAATATAGTAACCCATGGTTCCCTTCGTCAAGCCATAATCCTGCTTCATCTTGTCAGCCAAATTATTATCTTGATCCTTCCCCAAAAATGCTTTAGTGGGGTCCAAGCCGAGATAAGGAAGTGTCGTGATCTTCCTTATCAACATCGCATCAATGGGGACTCTTTCCCCCAACCATAAAAAATAATTTTTCACTAGGGTCAGCAGTTGGCGCACAGAGATTGTATCGATAATGATGCACCCAAAGTGCAAAACATATAACATGTTCAATAACCCTGCATTCTGAACTTAATCTACCCACATCATTGTTTCGATCCTTGTTACTCCAATAGCTTCGTAATAGATAGAGTGTAGATACCTGATCCACTCGAATTGGGGGTATTTGTTGCGATCTTTGAAATCCCAATCCTCCATGTGCAGTTGTGTCACATTTCCCAAAAATTCTCCTTCAACTGGTACTTCTTCAGGAAGAAAGGGGGTAAAAATATTGTATTTCACTGCGTCCAGATCCTTCGTAGGCTTCATAGCTATCATTTTCCATGGTGGAATATAAGGGGGCAACCTAGAAACAAGTTCCACTTCTTTGGCATCAATGTCCTCTAGTTCTTCGAGCAATACTTCTTCCTCTTTCGACTCCTCTACCTCGACAGACTGCTTTTTCCTATATTGCATCGTCTTAGACCTTTTTTCCTTGGGAATTTTCTTCCTGAGCGATGTTCTAAGTACCAAATTCTTCAGATTTTTAGAAGGTGCTTCTCTGGTCTGTTTCCTAGGCAATTTTGGCCGTATGACGTTTTCGGGTGGCATAGCTGTCATGTTGTGTCTTAGACCTAGCTGGATTGTGTGCCTGAGCCTTGATTTGATCAATGCTTCTTTAAACACTTTAAAACTATAATCTGACATGCAACGACTCACTCGGCTAGCTTTCAGGCACGAAATCTCAATTCTAATCTCAAAGCACAAAGTATTCGAATTTGGATCGGGATGCCTGATTTATAGAAAAAATCAAATTCAAACTCCATGATCTCCTTCATATACACCTCATAAATGCATATTTGGCCGAAGATCCACCCATATATTCCCATTAAATAAATCCCCCTCGCTCTTTTTAATGGCCAATTCCTTGTAAAATCAAATGTTCTGGCTCCAACGATCATATTCTGGGTGAGATTTTTCAGACCTGCCTTTGCATTACAACCCTGCGTTTGTCAGCATAGTTCCCTCCAAATTCGCCAACTTCCTACATACCGCGCAATGTTGCTACTGCGACGAAGCCTCCCCTCGACATATTATTTTATAATTCCATGCTCTATTTCAACTGTGTGGAGCATTAAGACTCTTCTTCAGCCATATAGTCAATGTGAACCCCCAGGGGCAGATTCTTCCCTGTATAACTTCAATTTGTTTCCATTGATATGTCCAGGGAACAACTCACCATTCAGCTTCTCGAGTTGAACTGTGCCCCCCTCTGAGACATTCCTAACAATGTAAGGTTCCAACTAGTGCATTTGCAACTTCCCCAAGAACTATGCATTGGTAATTCCCTCTTTAATATTTTTCGGCGCTTCGTTTGTCTCGATTCTGGGCATATGATCAGGCACTTCATTTCCCCCCCAACATAGGCTTTTTAACCAGGTACTTCAACACAAAATGATCAGTGAACATTTTGAAGTGCACACTTAATAAATAATGTCAAAAATTTTGTAGTGCATATACCATCACTAACCCTTCACGCTTTGTGGTGGAGTAATTTTGTTTTGATTTAAAAAACTTCTGGATTGCAAAAGAAATAGTTTGATCTAGATCAAATTCTCCTGGCTGCACTAAGATAGCTACCAAAGCTATACAAGACGCACAACATGTACATGGAACTCCTTCTTCCAATATGGAAAAACTAGAATTGGCGCAATGGCCATATTTTCCATCAGCACATCGAGGCTCTTCTGACATTCATCATCCCACACTATTTACTTAAGGAAAGTGCGAAACTTCCCGCACTGTGCAAAAGAACAAAGTGCGATCCCCAAAAAAGCTCAAGAAAAACTTAAAAGATTTCAAAATTTTCAAAAACAGAGAAAACCTAAGCTACCCAGGCAAATATCCATCAATCAAAAACCAGGAAAAACTTTTCCTCAAATCAAAATAAAAGAGAACCAAAAACAACAAGTTCTTTCCCCAGCGGAGTCGCCAATTTGTTGGCCGGATAAATAGCTCTTATGGACAAGATCGATCTCCCTAGTGTCAAAAGACAATCTAGCAACAAACAAACAACTAAGTTTGTCTTTATCTAAATATATCCATTTTACAAATAAATGCTATAAAGGTGTCGGTCCTACCTTAGATCCAAATGCTTATTTGCAGTCGTAGTGCTTCCGTCATATGAATAATCCTTCATCGCAACAAGAGTTATTTCGTTGCAACAATAATCCTTTCGTCGCAACAAGAGTTCTTTCGTCACAAAAAAGTGTCATCTTTTGTCAACCTACAATCACAAACAAGAAAATATTAAATAGCACCTGTATAAAAAATAATCATAAAACATACCTATCATAGTGATCAAGGAATCTATGAAATAAACGATCAAATGATAGCTTATTGAAATAAAAAATTGAATGACAATTTACTGAGAAAAACAAAACTTGATTGTATTAATCTTAAAAATAACAGAAGAACCTTACAACCTTAGCCTTGATGTTTGAAAGGCCTTCCCGGGGTCCGAAGCAGGAGTCTCCTCTACTTTGATAAGTCTTGCACTCTTCCTCCAGGAGCACATAGAGGTATGTGATCTTTCCTCTCAAAAGCTCAACAGAAAGAAGTCTAAATCTCAACAACACCTCAACTCAATCACACATAAAGCTTGAACTTCAAATTCTCAATCTCCAAAATCTAACCCTTTGAGGCTGCCCAATGCCTCCTTTTATAGAGCAGATGAGGAGGTTAGGATTCCACCTTTGAAGGGATAGAATCCTCCTTCAAAGGGATAGACTCCTCACATCAAGGGATTAGTTCCTTAAGGTGAGGGATGCATGAACCTTATCAAAGCGTACTCATCCCCAAAAATTCTCATCTAGAACCTTCTATAATTGACCTCAAATCAGTTTTTTGACTTTACTTTCTCGCTTTTTTGACTTTGAGGAGGGTACGCAGGCATTGCAAAGGAAAACTGCATTCTGAAATGCAGGTAAGCAATGTATTACCTACATACCCAAGCTAGGAACGCATGCAAGCTTCATGTTACCTGCGTACCCATTCTTTCAGAGGTTTTTAGGGTTATTCTTCTTGTTTCAGGGCTTGAAATGAGGAGTAAAGGTTGTAAGACTTGCAGAGGAGGTATGTATGAGTGTTAATGAGCTCATACAGTTAACAGAATTTCAAGGTGACATTTTTTTAGTGTAATAGATTGCCCCCTAAAGTGCGAAGTCTGAAATAGATGAAGATGAAGTCTGTCATATATGAAGAGTGAAGTACTTTATCATTTCAAGGATCATCCTGTGGACACCCCAGTCGGAACCTGTAAAAAAATTCAATGAAATATATATATATATATATGTAATCATATCATCATTGAGGTAGGCATTCCCATACTCAGAGCAAAAACTAACTAAACTTGTTCTGATACAGAAATTATTTTAATATTACATCAATAGTGTAGACATAGCATGGGTGCAGCCATCTGTAATGAATAGTCTACTGTATAATAATAAAACTCCTCATAGCGTGGATGGTGGAAACTAGATCCAGGGTCTTGGTTTCCGCTTCCCGAACTAGTACGATTCTATCCATGCGATTAAATGTGTCGAAGTCGAACATGGTAGAAACCACTTGATTACCAGTCAATGATGTAAACTATTAACAAGCGTGAGAGTAACCACCAGTAATGTCAATGGCTCTCAAATTACTCAGTACAATCCATGAAATGTGAATGAATGAGCTGAAGTCGAACATGTCACGGAATCATTCGATCGAAGGTCAATGATGCAACCTATCGTCGAAGGCGAGAAACTTTCCATTGAGGCATGCAGATTTCAAGGTACTGATGATTTCTAGATCAACTTCCTAACTAATGAGCTGTCATTGATAGAAAGTGATCCGTCAGAGAACACAAATACCAGATTACAAATCAAGCCAGGAACATAGAAATATATTGGTGAAGGACCGGACATCAGACACAAAATGACATATAGAGGATTTGGTGTATGAATGGATTGGGATCTGAGTCCCAGCCTTCTAAGACATAACGACACTACAGATGGTTTGGTGACAATTGACCCAAAGCTAATACCCAGAAATTGGCTGAAGACTTTCAATATGGTTTGATTAACTATTAGGCAAAGTATTTTCCCAACCTAGGTGAAAAAAAGTGTCATGTTCAAGAGTGGTTAACGGTTTTCCGAATAATCAAAATGTAACAAACAGGTTCATTTTTCTCTCTTTTCCCCCACTATTTTTGGAAAGTACCTCTTTATTTTTGACAAGCTTGAGGAGGATAACATTTGCTTGTTTATAAGCTCATCCTTCGGATGAGTCCAACTTAGTTTAAGATTCGAACCCTAAGAAGGAGTGGTTCGTTCCTGTTTGAAATTGAACAGGTCTTTTACTGTTAAATTTTAACGAGTCCAGTATAGGAGAAACTCGGTGTTTTTCATTTTTAGGGAGTAAGAAGAAAAAACTTAAGAAAACTCCGTGGGTGTACTTTTTCGTAAATTTAGCTCTCAAGCCCGAAAAAGGATAAAATAATGCGGGAGAAAAATCTATTGACCGTAATTAGTCAACGTATACCTTTTTCGTAAATATTCCATTTCAACCCGTAAAAGGGGTAAACTTATACTGAAGGGACGATCATTCATTTACTTTAACGAGTTCGAATAATCAAGTGCTCAGCAATCTTTTCATGTTTAGAGAGTTTGGAAAGGGCTTAAAAGAGGACTCCAGGGTTTTGCTTTTTCGTAAGTTTTAAGAGTTCGAAAAAAGGGATAAAAATGTACTCATGGTTTTCACTTTTTCATAAGTTTTAATGAGTTCGAAAAAGGGATTAAAAAGTACTCCTGTGGCCGACTTTCAATTTAATTTACGAGCAGGAAAAGACGGAAAGAACTTGGCATTTTAATGTGTTTTACGAGAATGAAAGATAGAAAAACAATCTCGAGATTTTCATGAGTTTAACGAGTCTTGAAAATAACCGAAATTGACTCAATATAGGTTTCATTTTTACAAAAGCTTGAAACAGAGAAAAACTATGCTTCAGAGTGGTTTCATTTTTACACAAGCTTGAAACAGAGAGAAAATTGTGCTTGATGCCCCCTAAGTGTAACTGCTAGAGCGCATGCCCCCCAGCTTCATTTCATTCAACTAAGTACACTTCTGGTAATTAATAGATGGATGGAATGAAGGTTCATTTACGAGATCATATGAAAGACTCGACCTAAAACTGTAAGAAAATCATGCAAAAACTGAAATAACTAACCTAAATATATGACTTAACATTTGTGAGATCTAGTCAAAGACTCGACTCAATTAGGGGAGGATTTGTTTCATTTTTTAACGAGCTTGACACATGAAAAGAACTATGCTCATGGCAACGTGTTTCATTTTTTAACGAGGTCGACACAGTAACAGGAACTATCCTCACCTAAATGTTTCATTTTTTAATGAGGTTGACACAGTAAAAGAAACTATCCTTGTATCTATTCTTTACAATCTACCTATATAACCTACTTATTCATTTTTTAATGAGGTTGACAGAAGAAAAGAACTGTCCTCATACCTGATTCATTTTTTAACGAGGTTGACTCAATAAAAGGAACTATCCTCTGACCAACTGATTCATTTTTTAACGAGGTTGACACAGGAAAAGAACTGTCCTCATACCTGATTCATTTTTTAATGAGGTTGACTCAGTAACAGGAACTATCCTCACCTAAATGTTTCATTTTTTAACGAGGTTGACACAAGAAAAAAACTTTCCTCATACCTGATTCATTTTTTAACAAGTTTGACACAAGAAAAGAACTGTCCTCATGGAAGCTTGTTTCATTTTTTAAACGAGCTTGACACAAGAAAAGGAACTATGCTCTCGACTAACTGATTAATTTTTTAACGAGGTTGACACTGTAAAAGGAACTATCCTCACTCACTGATTCATTTTTTAACGAGGTTGACACAGGAAAAGAAACTATCCTCGGACTAACTGATTCATTTTTTTTAAAGAGGTTGACACAGTAACAGGAACTATCCTCAAACTCACTGATTCATTTTTTAACGAGGTTGACACAGTAACAGGAACTATCCTCAAACTCAGTGATTCATTTTTTAACGAGGTTGACACAGTAAAAGGAACTTTCCTCAAATATATGTTTCATTTTTTTAAAGAGGTTGACACAGTAACAGGAACTATCCTCAAACTCACTGATTCATTTTTTAACGAGGTTGACACAGTAACAGGAACTTTCCTTGGACTCACTGATTCATTTTTTAACAAGGTTGACACAGTAAAAGGAACTTTCCTCAGACTAACTGATTCATTTTTTAACGAGGTTGACACAGTAAAAGGAACTATCCTCGGAGATATGTTTCATTTTTTTTAAAGAGGTTGACACAGTAACAGGAACTATCCTCAAACTCACTGATTCATTTTTTAACGAGGTTGACACAGTAACAGGAACTTTCCTCGGACTCACTGATTCATTTTTTAACGAGGTTGACACAGCAAAAGGAACTTTCCTCAGAGATATGTTTCATTTTTTTAAAGAGGTTGACACAGTAACAGGAACTATCCTCAAACTCACTGATTCATTTTTTAACGAGGTTGACACAGTAACAGGAACTTTCCTCGGACTCACTGATTCATTTTTTAACGAGGTTGACACAGTAAAAGGAACTTCTTCTCGAAACTTCGACTGCGGCTTCCAACCGGAAGAAACACATGTCAATGGACACACTCGATCATGGCTTCCAAGAGGTCTTCACTAAAATGAAGAATAGCCTTCCGGAAGGAAATGCATGTCAAGGGACCCGTGCGGGATAACATCGCGTTCAAATAATCCCATAGAGTTTTCCATGTCAATTACCAGATCTAAGTCAAAGGAAGACGAGCAAACAGTGAGAGGCTTGCTTACATCGGTAATTGAAAACATGGGACTAGTTGCCACATAACTAACCCATGGAGGGGTAGATACCACTTTCGTATGAGGAACATTCAGGGATGTCAGATTATTGGTAGTCGAAACAAGACTTGGGAACGAAAGCTGATCTACAGTCACAATATTCCCATTGTGAGGGAAAGACATCACGCGAAAGAGTGTCAATACTACAACTTTCATTGCATACACATAGTCTCACCCAAGGAGTAAATCGAAATCCAAGGGGCCTCGAACTACCATAAGATCAATACAGACAATTTTACCTTCTAAAGTAATAGAAAACTTAGGAAGGATCCCTAAAGGTTTACTAACGGTTCTATTAAAAGCTTTCAGATTCTGCGTAATAGGCACAAGCTGAGGGGAACCCAAAGCTTTCCAAACATTTGAGGATAAAATACTAACAGAAGCACCTTCATCTACCTGTGTGCGATGTATGTCCCTACCACCAAACTTCACAATGATTTGGAAAGGGATGGAGGAAGGAAGACGAGGTTCTGTCAGTCTATTCCAATCAAAGGAAAAGACCTCTGTACTTGGAGGGGGTTCTGTAGAAACAGGTGAAATGCCCCCCGGCGTGGAAGAATCTGATGTAACAAGAAGAACCTGAGCGGTATGAAGTTCACTCTCTACAGGGAGAATGGGATCGACTAAATGTGAAATCGAGTCGACCACTTGATCAACTAATGGATCATCAACCTGAGTGATATGAGTTTCACTCTCCAATGGATAAGTGGGATCGACTCTACTTGAAATTAGATCAATCACTCCATCAGTTGACAGTAGGTTGGGAGAAAGTTGACGGTAACCAGTTGGAAATTCTTGCTGTGGAACAGTAAGGTTTTCCAACAATTTTGAGGCTTCATCCATGTGAGGTAAAATGTGAGTTTGATGACTCCCTTTGCATAACTTACAAGGAAACCTAACTTTACCCTTTTTCCCAGGAACCTGACTATCACTGGTTTATGGATCAACGGAAATTTGATGAGATTTTTCTGACCACACTTCCAAGACCTTTGGAATACTGGAAAAATTGATAAGGAATTGGTCACCCTTACAAAGCCTGCAAGGGTATTTGGGTTTACGATGCATGTTGGAGGTTTCCTCAACACAACTAACACTTACAGCCATGGTTGGTTGGTTGACTTCTTTCTTATCTTGCTTCTTCTTCTTCTTCTTCTTCTTCTTCCCTTTCTTGTTCTTCTTAGCCACTTGGTTACTAGCGTCAAGGATTTTACCAAGTGAAGAGGAAGAAATATTAGGCGAAGAAGGTAAAGGGTCAACAGAAGTTTGGTGATGTTGAGATGGTGAACTCTGTTGAAGTGAAGCATCTGGTTGAGGTGGAACAATTGGAGTATTTGGGGCCAACGAAGTTGAAAATAACCATATCGGTAAACCTATTGTAAATCTAGGTAATGAAAAAGTAGCCATATAAGGAGGACCAACATTTCCAAAGCAAGGAAAAGTACTAGGATTCTCGTTAAGAGGGGTTCCTTGGTTGGTAAATTCTGGAACAGTTGCCATTATATTCCACTTCAATGAATTTTATTAACAATTTAAAACTAAAATTAAAATTCACAATTCACACCTAACAATTAAAATTCACAATTCACACCTATGGTCTCTAAAATTAAAAACAAACAAATTAACACACGCTATCAAATCTAGGAGTCAAACCACACACAAACAGTAACTTCCCGTACTAAAAACACTAGTTGGTGATGAAATCCAACTTCGTAGAATTTAATACAGAAAGGGCGGTTGGAATAGTTACCCCGACAACCTGCTTAATGAAACAAACTAGCACAAGTTTCTTCACAAAACCATCTCGAGTGAAGAGAACCCCCCAGAGAGTCCAAGTGAGTCTAGTCGACATCTGCTCTAGGTACAGTGAGATATTTCCTTCACCGTCACCTTAGGAAATAATCTTAAGTTTATGGACACTAAGGTTACCAATAGTAACAAATACAACTAGGGGAATAGTCTACAATCTGATCCCACGCGCAAGGGTAGAGTAACAAAGATCAATCCCCTTGAAGGCTCCTCGACATGGTCAATCCGAGGTTTACCGACAAGTGACCCCCGGCTCCTCGACAATGGTTAATCTGAGGTTTACCGTTTGTAATGCGTGCAAAATCTTCTATCTTTCCCAATGAAATAGAATTGATTGTCTCAAAGGTTCGAACATGAGCTCGTGATTGACTTCTTTAAGAGAAGCTTCCCAGATTGTACCAATTACAATTGGATTTATTTCCTACCGCAAGATTTATCTACTTGTTTTTTTTAGTTGCTTTGGAAAGTTAACTACAACCTATTCCAAAGCACTAATCCTAAGCTATATTGGTGGAAAGAGCCCTAAAAATGTAAAAATTACTAGATGAATTTTCATTAAGCGCTGTGTTATTTAGGCTGTTATTACTCAAAAGAGTAAATGGATATGAAACCAATGCGTTATGACCCGGACCAAAATTGAATGCAAACGAATATGATAATGTAATATTTTGAATTCGATGAATCCTAACTAAAGTAAGGAGAGAGTTTCCATCACTTCCAACAATGCAAAAAATTGATCACTAAGAGAAAATATAACAAATTCTCTAATGCACTAATTTCATCAAGAAAAACTAATGCAAATCAATCCCAAAACAATTTTTTATTTTTGTGTTTTTAAAACAAGCATAAAAACATCTAAATTAAAATCAAAGAAAACTTATCTAAATCTACGATTGATTTTTCAGAATGTAAACTATGTAGTTGTAATCTATGCACAATTCACATGAAAAGTATGCAAATGTAATCTATGCACATTTTTCATTCATATTTTGAAAATGTGAATTCTAATTATGCAAATGTGATCAATGCAAGAGAATTCTCAAACACATGATGATTCTAATGTAATCTAACAAATCAAGTGCAAGTCAAGAAAATCGGGTGAGAGTTCCAAAGATCAAAAAACACTCAAAGGCGATTAACACTCATACACAATTTAGTCCCCCCCCCGGGCGAATGAGGGGGAAATTTTTTTGCAAAAACAAAAGCAAAAAGATAGAAAATTGTGAAAATACTGAGACAAACCTCCAAGTAATTAACAAAGGAAATCAAATTAATAATTTCTCAAAAAAGAGACTCAAAACACCCAATTAACTTAATGGAGATTGATGAGATGAAGAATTGCTGAAAAAAACTCATAAACAAGGCTTTTTTGACAGAAAAATACAGATCTGGGTAGATGCTAAGAATCCTAAATTAAATCTAAACTAAACTGGAAAAAAGAAATCTAAATTTTTTTAAAAAATTTAACAGGGTCCGCAGGCTTCCAAAAGTAACAGGTGTGGTCCCGCACTGTTTACTTAAGGAAAGTGCGAAACTTCCCGCACTGTGAAAAAGAACAAAGTGTGGTCCCCAGAAAAGCTCAAGAAAAACTTAAAATATTTCAAAATTTTCAAAAACAGAGAAAACCTAAAACTACCAAGGAAAATATCCATCAATAAAAAACCAGGAAAAAATTTTCCTCAAATCAAAATAAAAGAGAACCAAAAACAACAAGTTCTTTCCCCAGCAGAGTCGCCAATTTGTTGGCCAGATAAATCGCTCTTGTGGACAAGATCGATCTCCCTAGTGTCAAAAGACAATCTAGCAACAAACAAACAACTAAGTTTTTATTTCTCTAAATATATCCGTTTTACAAATAAATTCTATAAAGGTGTTGATCCTACCTTAGATCCAAATGCTTATTTGCGGTCGTAGTGCTTCCGTCGTATCAATAATCCTTCATCGCAATAAGAGTTATTTCGTTGCAACAATAATCCTTTCATCGCAACAAGAGTTCTTTCGTCACAAGAAAGTGTCGTCTTTTTTCGACCTACAATCACAAACAAGAAAATATTAAATAGCACCTGTATAACAAATAATCATAAAACATACCTATCATAGTGATCAAGGAATCTATGAAATAAACGATCAAACGAATGCTTATTGAAATAAACAATTGAATGACAATTTACTGAGAAAAACAAAACTTGATTGTATTAATCTTAAAAATAACAGAAGAACCTTACAACCTTAGCCTTGATGTATGAAAGGCCTTCCCGGGGTCCGAAGCAGGAGTCTCCTCTACTTTGATAAGTCTTGCACTCTTCCTCCAGGAGCACATAGAGGTATGTGATCTTTCCTCTCAAAAGCTCAACAGAAAGAAGTCTAAATCTCAACAGCACTTCAACTCAATCACACATAAAGCTTGAACTTCAAATTCTCAATCTCCAAAATCTAACCCTTTGAGGCTACCTAGTGCCTCCTTTTATAGAGCAGATGAGGAGGTTAGGATTCCACCTTTGAAGGGATAGAATCCTCCTTCAAAGGGATATACTCCTCACATCAAGGGATTAGTTCCTTAAGGTGAGGGATGCATGAACCTTATCAAAGTGTACTCATCCCCAAAAATTCTCATCTAGAACCTTCTAGAATTGACCTCAAATCAATTTTTTGACTTTACTTTCTCGCTTTTTTTACTTTGAGGAGGGTACGTAGGCATTGAAAAGGAAAAATGCATTCTGAAATGCAGGTAAGAAATTTATTACCTGCGTACCCAAGCTAGGAACGCAAGCAGGCTTCATGTTACCTGCGTCCCCATTCTTTCAGAGGTTTTTAGGGTTTTTCTTCTTGTTTCAGGGCTTGACATGAGAAGTAAAGGTTGTAAGACTTGTAGAGGAGGTATGTATGAGTGTTAATGAGCTCATACAGTTAGCAGAATGTCAAGGTGACCATTTTTTAGTGTAACACATGCAATCTACCCATAGGAATAATCTTATGTTGATTTTCCATTCTTAGCTGAATCTGTGACCATTGTAGCTTTGGTCTCTCCATTCGTTCCCATGTCTATTTTGGAAAAACATTGGAATCTAATCCAAGATCAAGGATGACTTGATCCATTTCATAATCGTTTATCTGCTATGCTAATCACATTTCTCTATCGGTTCTCATCTCATTTTTGTAGACCTTATTTACTGCACGTTGTTCCAGTCATGGTTCTTCTTTTCAAGCGCAGTTTTCAATCATCTCCTGCAGTCCTTCCACAACTTTCTGATCCCTTAGAAACTTCATACATGTCTGTAAAAATTACTTCAGAATGGATGGATCAACTTCCTTTGATTCAGTAATCTCATTGGGTTTATTATTCAGCGGAATCAGTTGTCTCTGCATTGTTGATGTCGAAGCTCCAAGGCTCATAAAATTATTCTTCTCTTCCATGAAGGTTTCTCTTTCACGGTGTACATAAAACCCATTATTCTTTTCTTAAGATTTATGGATCCATGTATCATCCATTTGCTTCTTTCCTTCCACTTTGCCTTCTCCAGTATTTATACTGCTTCGTGTCACTATATTGACACTTAGATCTTCTTCATCGGTTCAACTCTCATCATATGTATGTTCTGGGCAGGTTTTTGATTGCTCTTTTCCTACATTTTAGACAATAATGTAGAAAAATATTCTATTTCATGATCAAATGCATTACAATACTTACAGGAAATTGCAGCGGGATTCTGAAAATCCCTCTCAAAATGTCCAGGGAGTGCAGTTATAACATATGATTTTTCCACGACCACATCTATTGCCTCCTCCTTGGCCACACCCTTGACCTTGGAAACCTCCCCGCACTTTTGGCGAACATGTATCTTCGCTACCTTTGACTTGCATTCAGTATGATCCAAGAATCTGCATCATTAGATCATAGTTTCGACAGTGCTTGTCATCACGTCCCACTGAACTACATAAATTATAGTACAATTCATTCGGTGACTAGATGTACTTTTTCAGTAGATGGCAGTAGACTATGGAGTGATGGCCTACAAATTTGTATAAGCTACACCAGAAATTTGTTCTCACATTTGGTCCAGTAATTGGCCTAGGCTTCAATGGACTTGGCATCCCAGTGCCCAAGTAATCTCTATAAACATGACACTAATCCTTATGGTGGCCCTTTGCTTTGCACTTTATGCACCAGAATTCTGAGCACATGTCAGACCAAACCTCTTTTCCCTTATTTAGGTCCTGGAGTTCCATATATAAGCTCGCCAACTGGGTCTGGATCCGCTAAACCCCTATGTTGGTATTTGCTACTAGCGAAGCTTCTAGTATCCTCGCAATCTCCAATGCTTCCACTTGGGTTGCGATATTATGTTGTGACAATGGAAATCTAAGATGTGGCAATAGCACAACTATAAACCATTCCTTGTGCTTCTAATTAGGGATCTCGAAGATAATTTGGCTTAGAAGTGTTTTAAACCTTTTATCTACTTCCAACACAGTTTCAATGACCAATTTATTTATCTCTTTGATCTCCATAATACACTGGGACTGCGACTTCAACTTCTTAAATTCAAAATTTAGTGCGACGTTTTTCTGGGCCAACGAAGAATTTAAGTTCGTCAAGGATTACTTCATATACCAAGATAATTCTCTATCTTGTAGTGCTATGACCAACTATGCTTTCTTCATATTCTCATCAGTGATGTTCTGTGATCTCTGTATTGCTTCTGCAATAAACCAAAACTACTCAGGATCATCTGATCCTTTTAAAATAGACATATTGGGTGAGTGAGCCATGGTAAATGGGAGAGGTGGAGATGGAGGTGGAGGAACAGTATGATGATGGTTTGTGATAGGAGTGGAAGGTTGAGGAATTCTAGAAGTCCCCTGATGATCTTCTAGAATTATCGATGCACTTCTAGGAGTAGCAGGGTTGCTTTATCCTTCTTTGCTTTCATAGCTAAACAGTGGATTGTACTTAGACTCAACGTAATTATTATGATCTTCCCTAAATCTCTTACCACGTCATGTAGTTCAATTTTTCTTTCCTCTAAACATCAATCTGATTTCATCCATAGTACACCCTTTTCACACAATAGTACCTTAATCCAAATATTCAACGAGTTTAAGTACTTACCTCGTGGGCCTTTGAAAAATTTGTGCTCTGCTTTTCTATAGGATACATATGTATTGAACGCAAAATCAATAATAAATCATCCAAGGATACTATCGATCCAATAATCAATGACCCTTATGATCTCGTTATCAGTTCCCTTTAGTTGCTTGATCAATTCTGGAGTCCAGGCAGTAGGCCTATTGTTGAAATGGGTCGTTTTCTCAGCTAGTATTGATAACCACTCATACATCTCACTTGAAAATGATGAGAAAAATATATCACATTGATATGTGAAGATATACTTATGTAACCATTGTTCAGTAGATATGCGCAGATTTCTGTTTTCCTGCGTTGCAAATTCATGTTTTTTCATATATAACCAATCTTGAATTTCTTTTTTAGTCAGAAGCCACATCCACATATCCCTAAGTCAAATCCCAATCATGAAAACATAACCATTTTTTGGCTTGATGAGGCCTAGACCCAAGTTCATATATGGCTGTGCGAACCAACAAAACCGACTATTACCGGCCCTTTCGGTAAAGATCTGTTGCGCAGACTGAAGTCTCACCTGAGGAAATATTTGGGGATGCTAGAACTAGGTTTCTGCATCCGGAGGGACAATGGAGTGTGGCTTTAGGGCTTATCTTCCTTTAAACACTTAACAGAGCTTCGTAGAACAACTAATTATACAGTCGTTGTTCAACACTTTTTAATGAACTATCTTGAAAACTACGCAATTTTACTTTAACAACCATAAAAATAAATAAATAACCATAAATAGGACTTCATGATGCAATTATGTATAAAAAACCTTAACTCAACACATATGATATCAAAATACAGGTAAATAAAACACATGAACACAAAACACAAATTTGTATTCAAAGTCTTCTATTATTACTCAGATATTCTTAATACACCCCTTTCCGCCCTGCACACTCAGCTGGAGGGGTCTGCACCCTCATATGTAGACTTTCTAAGGTCTCCATGCACTTAGAAGTAGGAGCCTTCCCTTTTCCATAAACAATAGAATATAAACTCAAAATAAAGTTACATCAAAGTGCATTCTATCATGAGTTATCTGATTTTTTGACTTACTAGACTCCTTATATAGTCTTCTCTTTTACAATACCATGGTCCTAAAACCATAGGCGGAGCTCAAGGTATACAAAATATTCCCCATACCTTTACAAAATAAGATACTTTGACCCACCCCAAAGCCCCTAGGACTCGATTACATCTACGCATTGTGCACTCCGCTCCTCAAAATGCGGAGTCTTTATCATCATCTTTAACCAAGGGGTACCCTATCCAACAATGAGTCACATAGTTCTGCTCGCGTTCATTCAATTTCCTTGACTTGTAGCATACCGCCTATCCTGCTTAATGATAATATCAAGTCCTCTATTACAAGCATCTGTAAAAACTATAAACTCTTTTTTTGGATCCACAATCTTAAAAACTAGATCATTTGTTAGCAAATTCTTCAACTACTCAAAACTAGATTCACACTCATTAATCCATTCAAAAAAATTTCCTTTTCGATGAAAATATGTAATAGGATAGAAAATCCATGAGATGTTCTTAATGAACCTCCTGTAATAACCTACTAATCCCATGAATGATCTGACTTCATCCACATTTCTAGAGCTACCCACTCCATGATATCTCTTATCTTTTCTAGGTCCACTACTATACCTTCCTTGGAAACAACATGTCCCAAATAATGAAATTTTGTCTGAAATAAAATGCACTTAATAATATTTACATATAATTTGTTCTCTCTCAACAATATCAATATTGTAGCCAAGTGTTCTGCATGCTCTTCCTCATTCTTAGAATATATAAGTATATCATCAATGAATATTATCATAAACTTGTTCAGATAAGGATGCAACACATTATTCATTAAACACATGAAAGTAGCTAGGGAATAATTCAAACCAAAAGGAACCACAACAAATTAATAATTCCCATACATGGTTTAGAATGATGTATTGTAGATATCCTCTTATTTGATGCATACCTGATGATATCCTTATCTCACGTCAATAGTCGAGAACATAGTTTCTTCCTTCAGTTGGTCAAACAAGTCATCAATCTAAGGCAAAGGATACATGTTCTTGATAATCACCTTATTCAAATGCTTGTAATGAATAAACACCTGAGAGTATCATCTTCCTCTTCACAAAAAACACTATTGCACCCCAAGGTGACACACTTGGCCTTATGTATCCCTTATCAAGAATTTCCTTAAGTGACAACTTCAATTCCACCAATTCCATAGTGCCCATCTTGTAAGGTGCCTTTAATGTTGGTGTTGCTCATGGTACCAACTCAAAAATTCTACTTCCCTATGAGGAGGAAACTCTAAAATATCTGCCGGAAATACATCTTAAAATTGCTGCAAAACCAAAAACCTCT
This sequence comes from Pinus albicaulis, assembly GCA_034641835.2. Taxonomy (NCBI): domain Eukaryota; kingdom Viridiplantae; phylum Streptophyta; class Pinopsida; order Pinales; family Pinaceae; genus Pinus; species Pinus albicaulis. Next base: position 391,895,399 of record CM076584.1, on the reverse strand, counting down.
AAAATATTGCTGCATCCTCAACATCCTTACCTTTTTCACTGGGAAAATGCACTACAAACAATACACACCCTTTCCTGCAACTACGCTTTTCCTACATAGTTTTAACCATTCTCGCCGATGTAGGCTTCTTCTCACCCTGCAAGATTATATTTTCTCCTTCATCATCCAAGCACTCTATATCATTCTTGTAACAATCTACCTTATTCATGTGAAGTTACAACCAATCCATACCCAAAATCATATTGTACAAACCCAACAGAGGCACATTTGGATGTTTTGATGTAGGCATACCATTTAGCTCAAATGTAAAATCTCTCACCCAACGATGAAATCTTTTCTTAGTACTTGTATCCAAATTCCATCTCAATAATAGATTCCTAGTGATCCAATGGCTTATTATCAATTGTTGCATAAATCCAAGGAAAGATCTAACCAACATCCCCAACTTTCTGCACCTCCTGAGCACTGTAGATCTTAGGCTTTCCACCATGATACAATGGACAAAACTTCTTGAAATTATATTTTCCACATATCCAGCACTGCAACGGTTCCTTGCCGCTACCTTTATTTCCCTACTCTCTAGGCTGGAATCCATGTCCCTTATATGTTATACTGGACTTCTTGTAAGGAGTCACATTTTCTTTCGCACCTGCATCTTGAGTTGTTTCCCGCTTCGGAGGCCATTTTCCTTTAGTCTTATAATTCCCTTTCTAATCATGCTTAGGCTCAGTCTTGCGCTTCGATTGCTAAACACAGTGCTTCAACTTCCCAGTAACTTCCTTCAATGACTGAGGCTCATCATACTCAATATGATCATTGAATGCTAAAGGAAATCCACTAAAAAATATTTGAACCTTCATTTTATCATCCTTAAGATATGACACATACATCAACAACTCCAAAAAATTAGTCATGTACTCCTCGTTTCTTATAGATCCCATCTTCAACTCATAGAAATCCCTAGCCTTACTATCATAATACCTCAATAACAAATACTTATTTTAGAAAAGTCTCTTGAATTTATTCCAACTCAACTCCTTTGTCCTGATGCCTCTCACATGCTTCACATCTTCCCACCAAATTTCTGCCTTTCCCTTGAACTAAAATAGTTATCTTGTCCTTCATGTTCTCTGTAAAATCATGCAACTCAAAAAATTTATTCATCCCAAGAAACCATGCCCCTGTATCTTCTGTTTTCTTCCACTCTCTATCCAATGTAGGAAGCTTGGCCTTCTTGAACTCATCTAGAAATTATCCCATGTCACTCCTTTTGTAAGGGTCATACCAATGACGACCATGATATATATCTGATCCAAAACTCAAATAGAACCCATAACCACTACCTCTCATGTCAGGTTTATCCAATAACCTACCATCGCTTACTGCATCATCCCTATCTAACTTGTGCCCTCAATGAAACCTGCTACCATATGCCCCATTATTCCTTTCCTCCTGTCCATAACCGATCCATGGATTTCCATGTCTCTACAAATATGAAAAACTCTGGAGGATCACTACATTGACCTATGCTTTTTTTCTTGTGCCCTATAAATTATTTTGTGTGACTGAATTATCTAATCATTATCTACCTTGCAACTTCTGATCTCTCCATTTAAACTTCTGAAGGTGTCGACTATGTTAAGAGAGTACTCATCTTTGTGTTACTCATCTGATATATAATGAGATTCACGTGAATTGTAATCCACCATTATGTTAGTCATATTTGATCTTCTTCTTCCTACAAACTTACCATGTCAGATAAACCAAATATAAACATAATCAACATACCTCAGTGAAGTTCAGGGGAGGTTATCTCGTCTACACACATCAGTCTATATTAACACCATACATGTATATACATTAATCATATCAATATATCAACATCATGCATGACATCACTAACTTCATATAATGACCTCATGCACGACAACCATAACCATGACAATGCATGCATAACAACATGAATCTAGCCCATCCAGTCCAATTATTTGAACCATGCCCTTATACCACGTTGTAACATCGCCTCCCACATTTACCCACTTTTACAAGCCCTCTGGGTAAATGTGAAATGAAGTACCACTATGACATGACCCGACCTCCTAGCTCTAGTTAAGGAAGTGGGGCCCTTAAATTAGACTTTATTGTCACAAACTGACATCCTACAGGGACTACAGATCACCTAGGATATGAATAAATACCCCAGGTGGTAAATCCCTAATTTGGAACTTTTATTTGGTGAAATATACTCCCAAATTCACCCTTGACACTACCTACATGTGGTTGAAGGCCTCCAACTGCACTCACAAGCCTTTCTCCATGCAGTTGTGACCTAATTTGCTTAGTTCAATTCATGTCGTCTCAAGATCTAAGCCACTATTCTAGGTGAGCCTCCAGAACCCTACCCAGAACTTCCTGAGACATCTTATAATGGTAAATTACATAAGGATGAAGCTAAAAATACAACACTTGAACAAGAACTTGACCTAACGAAGCCTAACCATGGAAGTCATTTCTTCAAAAATATAATGAACATGTGAGTTACAAGTCATGAATGCATATCTGATCATAAGGTTTTGAGATCCATAGAATAATCATCAATAAGGTATAATTCCCTCTCTTAATAGTTGTAATCACACTTTTTAGCCCATGCATTATGTTGGGTTGTTTAACGAGTAAACAAACACAAGTATTTATTATCAATCTAGGCTAGTAGGACTTAGAAGCATCCCCAAAGTATATGGGTTTCAGTTATGATCAATTTAGAAGATGATTTATCAATGATTAAGGAAATGCATATTACAAATATAAATCTAACTTGAATAATTTCTAAATTTAAGTGTGAAATCAGAAGCAGAAGAATCTCCTAACTTAAGAGATTTGTTTGTCCTTCTCTAACAAGATTACTTCATGAATTAGAAATAAAAAACTACTAATTGAGCAATAGATTAAGATACATGAAACAAGAATTGAATAGGCTCTTCACTGAAGAGGTCCTGGTTGTCCTTCATCATAGATTCATTTATCAATAATGCTAAAACAGAAATTCAAAAAAGCATTAAAATAATGAAAAGATGAATTAATCAGATAGAAAGAATGTTTAACTTAAACATTTTTTTGTCCTTTCATATGCAGAATAAGAATGATAATTAGATTCATCAACACTCATAAATCATCAACATAAATCTAATAAACAAGCTAAGCATAAGCAAATGATTCAAAAATTGAAACTACAAATAAACTAAGAAGTGCACTTAGCTCTGTGTGGGAGACCTCCACCCTTGCCTCGCACACTGAAGGTGTTTTCAGCTACTTAAAACTTCATTCAATCAATCAGAATATAACAGCAACAAATGGAATAGAAAATATCTTCAATTAGGTCTTCAAAGTCTCAAAAATAATAATGTTAAGTCATACAATTTTGTACATACTTCAATGGTTCACAAACTCAGTATAAATAGAGAAATAATAACCAAACTATGCTACAATGTCTCTAAAAACCTTATCTTATCCTAATCCCATCCATCTAGGTTGAAATCATCCAATTAGTTACACCAAATCTGGAAAAATCCCAAAATCTACTATTTATGCCTTGTTTTCTAGGGATTCATGAAAAACAGGTCATGTTTTACCAGCGTTCACCGGGCCTGTTTTAGTTCGGTTTAACCGAACCAATAGGTGTACATCCAATCTTATTTCCTAATATTTCTAGAAATTTATCCAGCTCGAGCCCAAGTGTCCTGCAAATATGCAAACCATGAGGCCATCATGGGAATTTCTGATCTGGTCCAAAAATGCACTTAAAACCCAATTTTTACAAAAATTTCTAAAAATTGAAAAACATAATTTATTTGCCTAAATATGCATAATAAGGTAAAAATAGGTCATATGTGGATGGTATAAAGTGGAAAATTATGGAAATTAGGTGGATTTAATAAGCAAAATTTGATTAAAAAAATGAGGGCCAACATCTCCCCCTTGCTTACTCTCAAGCATGTCCTCATGCTTGCCTCTGTCTCCTTGACCTTCTGCTTCTGTATGATGACTGCCCTACTGATGTACTTGAGACTCTGGCTCCTGATGTTGAAGCTCTCTCATGAGCTACCTTCTCAAAAATCGAATGTTGTAGATTTACTTTATGTTAGAGAAATCAAAATGTTGAATGTGATCATATTTGGAGAAATTGAATGTTGGAGAATGCTCAAGTTAACCATTGCATGCAACATAACCACCCATTCATTCACTTCTGTTTGAGAAATCGATTGTTGGAAAATTAAAATCAACCTATAAGGTGATCATAATTATGCTCAACTACATAATCCTCCTCAAAAATAAAAATCATCCTTCTCTGCCTTCAATTTCTGTGTCTTATCTCTTCTGCTGCAAAAAGGAGTCGGCTGCTCTTCAAAACTGATAAAAAAAATATCTCTCTGTGTACAAAGACCATAAAAACACTTTAACAATATTTCTACTTCTCCATAACTCATATTTCAATCTCTGTTTTGCCAAAATTTTCTCATAAACCCCCTTCTTCTGTTTTTAAAAAAAAATCTCACTGTGCATATGTAAAATGGACAAGTTTGCCATCGTATGTATGAGAATAGGCATAGTACTGCTCTCTGTATGTATAAAAATCTCACTGGAAATATGAGAAATGAACCAATTTTCCACTTTGTATATGAAAGTGAAAAGAAAATATACCCACTTGTATAAATAATGGGAGAATTTCGTTCACTGTGTATAAATATGGGAAATTTTTCACTCACTGTATACAAAAATTAGGCAAAAACATTGTTCTTTGTTCAAAATTAACCATGCACGAGGAGACTCGTTTTTTTTAATGATACCTGAGCTGCATCAAAATAAATTAAACCTAATGTCTCTATTTCCAGCAATTAAATGCTCACGATCTAAAATCGAATCCTATAAAACTCTCTGCTCTTTCAGAAATCTAAATCGATTTCTACTTTGTCTTTTCAGAAAAAATAAATTCTGGAAATGATTAACTCTCTCTGAAATTGAAATCAAATTATTGAAATGTGCAATTTGACAAATCTGAACAATTGTTTCCAAATTCTCCTTCTCTGCCTTTTCAAAAATGGAATGCTGGAGAATTTTTTAAATCTGAACAAAACTTTTTTAATTTACCTTCTCTGCCTTCTTAGAAATCGACTTCTTAACCATACACCGTCCATCTCCAGCAATCAAATAAAGTTCTAGAAAATGTCTCCTCATAAATCAATTTTCTAGAAAATGTAAAACAATCTACAATCACATTATTTTTGGGAAATCGCAATTAATCTCTGATCTTAACATTTCCATTCACTGCCTTTTTGAGAGAAATCAATTTTCTAGCATGTTTACTCCACTCTGTCCTTTTGAAAAATCGTTTTTTTTTTTTTTTCTTCTTCTAAGCCTTGAGCTCCTTCGTTCTTTAAAAAAACTGCTTTTGAGAATAACAAATTAAAAATATATTTATGGCATGTGTGACCTATACATGATTGAATTGGTATTTGTTCTGAGTTTGTAAAAAACATCCTCCCATCGTCTTCTGAAGTTTGACAGCGAAAAGGGAAAACAGATTGATAAAATATTTTAAAAACAATCTCATGATTTTTCTCCTGATTTCTTGGTTCTGGGTTTTCACAAATAAAATTTGATTTCTCTTCTCTTAGTGTAGGCTATTTTTAACTGAGAACTAGGGTGCTTACCTAGAGCTACCCGCAAGTGATTTCCACATCCATAAATTGAATTTCCTGTTAATATTTTTTTTTTGACACGTTTTCAATCACAAATTTTTAACTTCAATTTCGTATTTTGAAAACTCAGATTCAGATATCCTTCAAGGATAGATTGCAAAATTGGTGGGATAGTTTTACCTGGAAAGAGGATATTTATTTAATTTCTACATTATGACTTCCGTTCTCACATTGAATTACGTTTTCTACAGTCAGTTGTTTGCAATGAATCTCAGTTCCTTAGGGATTTAAAAAAATCTCAGTGTTTAAAACCTTATGTTGACTGTGTCCATGAAGCCAACTCTGCCCTCTAGCTTTTAGATATCTCCCACAGTCTCTTCATAACTCGGAAATCAAGTTTGTTCTTCCTATACCCATTTTCTCCCCGTTGCATCTTGAATTTGTTTTATTAGTGTGAAATTTTGTGTTCTCCCTTCAGGAAATGGTGCATTCACCTAGCGTTCACACCCCACAATTCTATATTTCTTGCGTTCACCTCAAAAATTATTCCTATGTGTAATGTCCCTTTTTCAAAAACATCACAAGTTTGTGCTAGAGATGGACTATTGAGGCATTTACTGGTTATGTCTCCTTCCTAAGAAGGGAGAGAACCTAAGGCTACCTGGCCTTTTGCAGTATCTGTCTACAGATATGTGACTTTCCTATTCGGGAATTGTTGCAACAAGCTGCTTAGGGACGTTGTATAAGGAAGCAGATGTGAAAATAAGGCCTCCCACTACTGGAATGCCTTGGAAAATATATATTTAGACCTCCTTGCAGAATTTAATCTCAAAGAAATAAACTTAAGCAGGTTATTCAGGTCTCCCACAGTGAACTAGCTGAAAATGGCAGCAACATGTAAGCACAAAATAGTTGTCTCCAGAAAATAACGTTGTATAAGTGAGAAATGGGACTAATTCCCCTTATATGACTCAATATATGACTCACTTACAGAATTAGAGGTAAAACAAATGAATCTAGCTCATATAAACATATCTCCCAAAACAATATGCCTCAATCTAGCTTAGAACCCCATAGTCTAGCTCATGCAGAAAAGACTGAAACAAGAAAAGCGTTATTTCTACTAGGGTTTCTGCAGTAAATAAGTGACATATCATATCTGAAATGAACAAGCATCCAATGGCTAATAAAATTTGATTCCTTTCCTCTTTATACACAATAAAGATCAGCCACAAGGGGTTTCATGGAAATACAAAGTGTACAAGTGCAGAACTGCAAATATGTGTAGCTGGAAAATGTAGTCACTGCAACACTGAATATAAATATGACTGAGAATATGAAAATATAGAAGATGAATGGAATATAGAGCTTTCCGGGAGAAGGGTTGGCCCTTCCTCCAAAGAATGATCTCTCAAGCAAGGGATCAAACCCTGTAATTGCTGCTCTCACAAAAATAACACAGTTTACCCAGTGAACTGCACTGTCATGGATGGAACATGAGTTTTCCACATGCCAAGATCTGAAATGAGCTCTGAAATCTCCTATGCAGCTCCCTCAATGCAAGAGATACTCCCTCCACTGAATAGAAATGCACAAGAGAAGTTGAAACAACCCTCCCACTGCACTGCCCAGCTACACAACGTCCTCTGCTACAGAAATAACGCTGCAGATATGAGAAATGCTTCACCTACAATCCAGATGTGGGAGAAATGAAGCAAAACTACTTCAAGAGATTACTCAATGAAGTGGAAGGAATTCCTAAACAGGAATCCCTCCAAACTCTGCTGAGCAGCAGGAGTTTGCAGAAAATGTCTAGGCAGACATGAAATCGAAATACACAAGCTAGCTCCACAATGCTGCCCTTCTCCTTCTTATGAATTTATGAGCTCCTTCTCCTTGGGTCCCACCTCTTAAGGTTTCCATCTTCATTTGAATCTCTTCCCTCCAAAACTATGTTGTCTTCTTAGGCAAGCTACTCTTCCTTGGGCTGCGCTGGTTGACTTGGTCAACATGACCTTGTCCTCATGCACTTGGCCCTTTTCACACTAGGAGGTGTAAAATAAGCTGGTCAAAAGGCCCCTTTTTACATTAGGAAGGGTTTTATTCATATTAAAAAGGCTTCCTCTTCCTTTTTATTCACCTACTACACAATATGAGCAAAAATTAATGTTCCAGTTTATTCATGAAAAATTTGGAACATTACAGTCCTCCCCTCCCAAATGTTGCTTTTCCTCAAGCAACTGCAAGGTTAGAACTGAGTGAATCTCTTCACCTCCTCTGGTAGCATCAGTATATGATGGAATCCTCCAAAGAGTATGATGCCATCTCATCCATGAAACTCCATAGTGCCTCTCCCAAGCATATAGACTAGCATTTGGTGAAGCAACCCAAATGACTAAGATCATGAGAAGGAAGGTGCTCAAAGAGACAACCATGTGTGGTATAGAGGTATTCTCAAGGCATGGATTGCATTATGCATGGGAATTCCGCTCCCCCAATGTGAAACCTCCACCCCAAGCTATCATCCATATGGAATGAGCCACCCTTCTGCATGGTAACTCATGAAAAGTTTCCTCCACCTTTGGCTCCAGAAGTGTAGGTGGGATGAATAACTGAACATGATAGGCGAGGAATCCTATCCCATGCTGTCCTCCCCTCCACTTATGAATATTTCAGATTATGTGTTGTTCATGGGCTGAAAATTTACTACCTTCAAGTGGCAAAATGTAGAGAAATCCACCAAAGATTTCTCCTCCAATATTGAAGAACAAGCTGCCCCAAAACATTTCTTCCATGATTAAGAGGAAATGATCATCATAGAATATCCAAATGAGATGTTTGATGTAGGCTTTAAATGCTGCTGTATAATACAAAAAAGGTCTCAAAAGGACACAGCGTAATCTCATCCATTTCTCCTTCAGAAAATGGCATGGCAAGTAGTATGTTGCTAAATGACTAGTGATGAGAATTCTCACATCCACTAGTAGAAAGTAAATGGCTGAATGGATCAGCTGAACATACAAGTCATATTTGGTCACTTGCCCATGATTATACAATGAATTATCATCATACTTATGGCCCACATCAAAAGAAAACAAATACTTAGCTGTAGTGGCCATAGTTTTTCTCATGTTCCCCTTAGAACATGCAATGCAGAAAATGTGGGAATCCTTCCCCTTTAAGGACACTCCCCACTCATGTATCATCCTTCCAATCATGCATCCAATGTAAATCAGATCCACATCAGCAAGGGAATTCATGATCAACAGCAAAATGAGGAGAATGATGAAGGTTTCATGTGATGCAAGGAAGTACCAACAGTTTCCCCAATAGTGGCAGCGCAATTTTCCAAGTTGCTGCTTCAGAAATTTACATGGAAAAATGCTTTGTGACTCATGGATGATAATGTAAATTAGCTGAACATGTATGCAATGGAAAAACATCTGCCATAGGCCATGTGAAAGATGGCTGCCTCCATCATATAATTTGGCCCAACTTTGCCTTGGGAGCAATCTGGTCAGGTTGCCCTCTTGTAGAGCCATGCACTGCAAGATAATGGTAAGAGTATACAAATAAGCCAATGTAAAAACAGAATTCTTACCATATTCCGAGAGTAAAATGATGTATGGATCCATGAATGAACCCTCCATAGTTTTTTTGCATGCTCCCATGAAGAGGAATGAACTAGGTGCTGCAAGAAGATCCTTCTTCTCATGCTTGGGAATCCAAGTCAAGAAGAATGTAGCATAGTAATAGATGACTCCATCTACTACCTCATCCATCTCACCTCCTCTCTCCTCATCAAGTGCAACCAAGATGAAATTATCCTAGGACCTGTGGGTTATGGAACGACCACACCTCCGCTGGGCACACTTCATCCATCGGTTACTGCTCCAAAGAGATAACGTTGTTGGCCTATGCACATAGGCTCTTATCCATATCAAGCTCCATTCTTTGACAAGTAGCTTGTCAAAGATATCCTCCATAATGCTGCCATATATGAGGTATCTCCTCCATGATGAAAACACCTCTTGCACCATGATAGTGCCATACTTCACCCTTCCAACATTATGCCAAGTGGGAGAGAAATTTCTTCCTTTCTCTCTCCCAATCCTCTGAAGCAACAAATATCCTTGTTGCCTCTCCATACCTCCATCACTCATCATATGTGGTGGAAACAGAATGACCCTACCACCATAATGCATCCACACTCCTTGTTTTCCCATGATGAAAGTATCCTACCAAGCTCCTTCCATCCACATACCCTTGAGAAAAGGACATGTCTCATGATGGCCAAACTCTCTCCTTAGTAGCTAGCGCAGCTTTGCCTCTTGCTGCCCTGTGTCATAGATATGCAAGTGGCTCACAAGCCTCTTTCTCTCCATCCACTCTCCTCTATCAAGATATGGTTGTCCCCAATCCTTCTCTCCTTTTGCATCTTCCCAATGAAGACTACCATTATCCCAAAGCAAGTATTCTTCCTTACACCTCATGGGATGTTGAGATGTAACCCCTTGAAAATCCTCTCACCAATAAAACCCTTGAATCCACAAGAATCCAAGTGTGTTAAGGAAAATAAATCCTTAGGAGATGGCACATCATGCATGATGCTCCCCAAATCCTTGCACCTTAACCCCACCTGCTGCATGTAACTCCATAAGGGTGAAAAGGAGTGAGTGTTGATACCTCCTTGGATCAAACCCATATTGCACAACACTGTGCAATATTGCTTCTCTTTTTCAGTATGATGTTTCGATCCTGGGCCATATGAATGCAAATTTCCCAAACCTCCTATGAAATTTTCTGAAATGTCATTGCATGGAAATTTTTGCATACCTTTGTGGATCTTTGAGACATCTTGTATGGCTGCAAGAGTCCCTCTCTCTGATTTGTTGGCTGATCCAACTACTAATATGGTGGGCTACTTCTCTATGAACTAGACAGCACTGGTAGAAGCCTCCTCAAGTGGAGAAGAATGCTCCTCCTCTTCTGGCCATCTATCCACTTCCTCTTCTGGCCCTCCATATTCTTCACTTCCTTCATGAGAATAGGAAATGCTTTCATATTTTCATACCTCTTGAAACCCTCTAGAGGTTTCACCATAGCTTTTCTCATCTTGAAACCCTCTCGGAGTTTCACTGCACCTTTCTTTCCCATTGGTTGAACCCCTTTGGAGAGGCTCCTTTCTGATCTGAAAAATGGATGAGAGTAACCTCATCCCCTCCATATTTGTTCTCCTCTTCTCTGCATTCTCTGGATGGATCTGAAATCCACAGGCTAAGCCAAGATGGTTGCTTCTTGCTCTTCTCTTTAATTTCCTGAAAGCTTGATCTCACAGGTTGTGCCAAAGATCATGCTCTGATACCACTGTAATGTCCCTTTTTCAGAAACATCACAAGTTTGTGCCAGAGATGGACTACTAAGGAATTTACTGGTTATGTATCCTTCCTAAGAAGGGAGAGAACCTGAGGCTACCTGGCCTTTTGCAGTCTCTGTCTACAGATAAGTGACTTTCCTATTCGGGAATTGCTGCAGCGAGCTCCTTAGGGACGATGTATAAGGAAGCAGATGTGAAAATAAGGCATCCCACTACTGTAATGCCTTGTAACATATATATTTCGACCTCCTTGTAGAATGTAAGCTCAAATAAATAACCTTAAGCAGGTTATTCAAATCTCCCACAGTGAACTAGCTGAAAATGGTAGCAACATGTAAGCACAAAATAGTTGTCTCTAGAAAATAACGTTGTATAAGTGAGAAATGGGATTGATTTCCCTTATATGACTCAATTTATGACTCACTTACATAATTATAGGTAAAAAAAATGAATCTAGCTCATATAAACAGATCTCCCAAAACAATATGCCTCAATCTAGCTCAGAACCCCATAGTCTAGCTCATGCAGAAAAGATTGAAACAAGAAAAGTGTTATTTCTATTAGGGTTTTTGCATTAAATAAGTGACATATCAGATCTGAAATTAACAAGAATCCAATGGCTAAGAAAATGTGATTCCTTTCCTCTCTATACACAATAAAGATCATCCACAAGGGATTTCATGGAAATACAAAGTGTACAAGTGCAGAACTACAAATATTTGTAGCTGGAAAACGTAGTAATTGCAACACTGAATATAAATATGACTTAGAATATGCAAATATAGAAGAGGAATGGAATATAGAGCTTTCCGGGAGAAGGTTTGGCCCTTCCTCCAAAGAATGATCTCTCAAGCAAGGGATCAAACCCTGCGGCAGCTGCTCTCACAAAAATAATGCAGTTTACCCAGTGAAATGCACTGTCATGGATGGAACATGAGTTGGCCACATGCCAAGATCTGAAATGAGCTCTGAAATATCCTATGTAGCTCCCTCAATGCAAGAGAGACTCTCTTCACTGAATAGAAATTCACAAGAGAAGATGAAACAACCCTCCCACTGCATTGCCCAGCTACACAGCGTCCTCTGCTACAGAAATAACACTGCAGATGTGAGAAATGATTGGCCTACAATATAGATGTGGGAGAAATGAAGCACAACCCCTTCAAGAGATCACTCAATGAAGGAGAAGGAATTCCTAAACAGGAATCCCTCCAAACTCTACTGAGCAGCAGGAGTTTGCAAAAAATGTCTAGGCAGACATGAAATCGAAATACACAAGCTAGCTCCACAATGCTGCCCTTCTCCTTCTTATGAAGTTGTGAGATCCTTCTCCTTGGGTCCCACATCTTAGGGTTTCCATCTTTATTTGAATCTCTACCCTCCAAAACTGCACTGTCTTCTTAGGCAAGCTACTCCTCCTTGGGCTGTGCTGGTTGACTTGGTCAACCTGACCTTGTCCTCATGCACTTGGCCCTTTTCACACTAGGAGGTGTAAAATAAGCTTCTCAAAAGGCCCATTTTTACATTAGGAAGGGTTTTATTCATATTAAAAAGGCTTCCTCTTCCATTTTATTCACCTACTACACAATATGAGCAAAAATTAATGTTCCAATTTATTCATGAAAATTTTGGAACATTACACTATGTCAGATTTCATCTCTCAAGAAATTTCCTGCCTGAAGGTGCTCTCTGGATTTATTGAGCGTTACTCTACTCTATGTATGGATGCTTTCTTCGTGAAGTTTAGACATTTCTCTTGAAATTTTGACCAATTTTTGTTGTTGCATAACGAATTCCACCATGGCTTAAATATTTGTCCGCCTTTCATCATTTTTTTAACCATTCTATGTTCCAAATCGATTTTGAAATCGATTTTCAAAGGCTTCATATGTTGGTTTCCTTATGCGCCTTCTGTTAACCATCTTAGGTTATATGCATAATTTTAATTTTTATGCACCCTCATGCAGATAATTTTGTTATTGTAAATTCCCCATTCCATTTGTGAATACAAATGTTGCTTTTTTTTATATCATTTTTTCATTTTTTTATGCATATTTCTTCTTCGTGATGCTCTTTGAAATGCTCTTTTAATATCATCATTTCTTCCATTGCATAGTCCTTCACTATTTTTTCAAGTCATTTTTTTCATTTTATCATAATTTATTCATCCTCTTTGTTCTTTTAACACATGATACATTTGTTACTCTTTTAATATGACTCTTGTTGAAATGACCATTTAAGGTCATTTCAAATCCATAAATAGAGTAGAAATCATATCATTGTAGATCGAAAAAAATGTATTATTGCATCATTCACTAACCCTTGATTTTTTTGGTAGGCAAATTTCCTTATGAGGAAAAAATTTGAGCCACAATTTTTTATCAAAAATGCTTATAAAATATGTTGGAGGATATGTAGGGTATATGGAATTAATGTAGGAAAATGAAGTTTTTAATGTAGAATATATGGTATGGTAATGGATATAATAGGATAATGAGGGTAGGATAATGAGTGTAGGTAGGATAAATGTAGGATAAATGATGATATTAAATCATAAATGTAGAATGATGAAGGTAATAGGATGCATATCCAAGTTAAATTAGTTTAAAAATTCTAGAATTTTTTTCAAAATCAAAGGTTCTAAGAACATTTTTTTTTACTTATTGTACTTTCCCTTCCGCAACATAGCTTGATGTTCATACTGATTTGATGATGTCACTTTTTTTGGTTCATCCAAATTTGACTCATGATGAAGGTTCTTCAAAGATGAATTCATATGGAATATAGACAATTGTAACTACTTACTTGAACCTCTTGATATTATGTTATTTCATGTTCTTCTTGACATTTGGTATTGATTCAGGTCCCTTCTGATTATTATTGTTCAGGTCCCTTCTACAATAATATTCAATTTTGTTTCAAGTCCCTTCGGAAATGATTTTTAAATGATGTTTCAGGTCCCTTTTGCATGATATTTTCAACGATGTTTCAGGTCCCTTCTGACATGTTATTCGGGTCCCTTCTGCAATACATCTACTCAAACTATTTGCATAGTTTTATCTCGAACTTCCCTCTTTCTTATGTTAAGAGTTGTCCTCAAGTTTTGCATTTCTTGGAGATTTATTTTTGCAATATCAAACTGAAGTAAAAAAAAAAATAGAGAATTCATATTTGGCCAAACAAGTTGGTTTTTCGATATGAATTCGATTTTTTATTGTATCAGTTTCCTGGATTTTCACAGCCAAACTCTTTTATTATTTTTTTATCTTTTTCTATTTTTATTTATTTTTTCTCTTTTCTTTTCTAGATGGAGGTGAGGTATAATGGAGTCGGAAAGTATGGAATGATTATCAAAGTAAGATAGGTTGAAGTCATCATCTAAGAGTAGATAGAAATTAGGTCTAGACTTCAACATGCATGATTGCGGAACTTATCATACAATATGGTAGATGAATGACATCATGAACAATATGGCTTATGAAAGGCTTATTTGACAATGGATGTGGCTTTTCATGGTAAAACTTGAGTTCTTCTTCTTATTATTATCTTCATGTCTTTTGCCTCGATCTTAATCTTCTTGTAGGGTTGTTGGTCAGCCACTAAAAGCAAGCTTCATGAATTTTGAGTTTCATGAACTCAAAATCTTGTGAATTCCACTTTGATTTAAATTGAACATTTGTATTCATATTCTTAAATATAAATATTTTTAATGAATTGACTTTGAAAAGTCCTTTGTCCATGGAGTTCTCCTCTAAAATCTTCTTATGACCTGCAACATTTGCCCGTAATAAAATCTTATATGATGGAGGAAGAGAGGTGTACAGTCTCTATTATTCCAATGAATATGTAAAATAATTACAAGAAACTCTTGAAAACAAGTCCAAATATGATATATAAATAAAATGCATGTGTTTACCCCTTGAGGAATGGAGGCCAACCTAGACCTCCTAGCGGTATTTTGTTTACAAAATATTCATTTTATGTCAAATTAGGGTGATTCCAAATCCAAGTTGAAGTGAATTCATATGGCTATCTCCAGTATAAACAAGTTTTCAAAATGGTTTAAAATTATATGCCAAAAATTATGAGAAGTACCATGTTTGATAGAGATTTTTGTGAATTTGTTTACTTAACCAACAGTCAATTTTTGGAGTGTAACCTTTTCGTTAAAGATAGGATCGATGTGATTCCACTTGAAGATTAAAGTAGAATAATTTTTTTATTTCCAGTAGAAATAGGTTTTTAAAATTAGTAGGTTTGATATCACAAAATTGGTGATGAACATACCTAGGAGGAAGAGTTTGACTATGTTGATTTTAAGACATGCAGTCACTAAATGTGGAATAAATTTTTCACCTAGCCTCCAAATGGTATGATTCAACTTGTGTCTTGAACTATACTTCAATATATATCTCCATTATAAACACGTTTTGAAAATAATATGAATTTATATGTGAAATATGCCAATGAACAATCAAGACCTAGACTTGTCACCATGCAGATTTTTTGACAAGCAGTTAATATTGTGAGCATATATTTTTCATATGATATGGGATTCAGCTGATTCAAATTGATTTGAAAACTATATTCCAAGGGCTATCTTCCCTATGATTATTAGGTAAAAATGTTTCCATTAGAACCCTAAAATCAATGCTTTACTAACTCTATCCTTAAAATTTTTCTTAAAATCTAGTGTTTATTTTGATAAATTGTTTATTTGTGATTTACTGGGTAAATTAACACAAGTATTTAATTATCAATCCAGGTTTGTAGAACTTAGAAGCATCTCCAAAATATATGGATTTCAACTACAATCAAGTTTAGAATATTAATTATTAATGATAAAGGAAATGCATATTACAAAACTAAATAATTTCTAATTCAATCATGTAACAAGCAGTAGAAGAAGCTCCTAACTTAGGAGAACTTGTTTGTCCTTCTCTTACAAAAATACTTCATGAATTAGAAACCAAAAACCACTAATGAAAAATAGATCAAGTTGAATGAAAGAATAACTGAAGAGGCTCCTAAATAAGGAGATCATGGTTGTCCTTCATTACAGATTCATTCATCATTAATACCATTGTTAGAAAACATGAACTTCATAAAATGATTTAAAAGAAGGAAAGATGAATTCTAGTTCTAGCTCTTTATCAGATAGAAGGAATGCTTAACTTAAACATTGGATTGCCCCTTCATATTCAGAATAGAAATTAGAATTAGATTCATCAGCAAACATATTAAATCATCATACATCTAATTAACTGAACAAAACTAAAGCAAAACTAGCTAACTAAATTTTTTCTTGAAATCTAGTGTTTATTCCTTTCTTGTCATTTTCCTTCCTTTAATTTCGTTTGCTTGCTTGATTTCTCCTCTTAGTGACATTATTTCTCTCTCTAAAACTAATTCCAAATAAAAACTGGAAAAAAAAGGCCCAAAATGATCCTCCGATGCCTTTTTATTATTAATAACTCTACTTTCTTTATTTTCCTTAATTTTTCCTTCAAGTTCCATCTCATGCAAATTTGTGTCCCTTCATCTCCCTTTTCTCCTAGTTTCCTTTATTTCATAAAAAAATGCCAAATAATGTCTCTTTTCCTTTTCCAATGCCTTTTCCAATTCCTTTTCCAATTTCCTTAGCCATAATAAACAACAACTGATGCCCACTATAGATTTTTTCCCAACATTCAACTTGGAATATAGGTCCCATGACCTTGGTCTTGAATTTCCTTTATTAACCTTTATTACATGAAATTTTAACCTAGGGTTGTTACAAACACAATTGGGCTCCCATAAGGTGAGTATCTCAATTGAATATGACCATTTTGGATAAGCTCATGAATCTAAAGTTTTATTTCCTCGTTCTCTATAAGAGAGTGTTTATATATTAGGCCGTTAAGTAAATGATCAAAATATATCAAGTAAATTGAATGTTTAACCTAGAAGTTTAGAGGAACCCTCATAAGTGAAGTGAATATATCTTTGCATGCCTCTACAATATTGTCTACCTACTTATATTGTGTATAGATGCCCTATTCCAGGGCTATTGTGGTCATAATGACCTTCCTTTCACATTCTGATTCAACCATGATGAGGAAAAAACTTTGCAGTCTAAGAAATTACCTTTTTCCATTGGTTTATTGATATCAATGAAATTACAGTAGTCAAAACTACCTTTAGTACCCTGTAGAGATGATGTCCTAGAGTAACAATGACACTACAGGAATGTGACTCATAAACAAGATGAAGTATCCACATATAATGTTGTCCTAAAAGAACATCTCAAACTTCAAGTGTCGCAACATCACATATTACCTCATCATTGAAGGGTGTGATGTTGTAGGATAGGAAGCATTGTTTCTTAGCACCGATATCTTATCCTTAGCTCTACCAACCAATTTTGTATGGTGAGGAGTGTGTAACTATTTTCAGCTTTAATCTCTTGATGGCCTCAGCTGATATCAAGTATTTTTAGCTCCAATTGTCAACAATGAAATGTAGGGGGGTCCCCTTCACCTGGAATCCTTGAATAGAAGAGGTGATTTCACTCCTCAAAGTCTTCTAGTTATTTTAGTTGGCTCTTTTTTTCCATCATGGTATCATTGGGTTCTACATCAATCATCTACTTTCATTCATCCTTCTTTGAATTAGAATCCAATATAGATTCTAATTCTTTTTCTATAGGCTCAAAAAACAATGGTTGTTCCCAACAACATTCATCAATGTTGTGTGAAGGGCTTTTGTGGAACTCACACAAATTTCAAATGTATTTCTTCAACTTCCCATTACCCTTATTTTCCTATGAATGATCCATAAATTATCGTGAATATTCCATTTGAAATTTAATCTCAACATATCTAATAAAAATATATTTAAATACGCAATCTATACTGTGAGGATTAATTTTCCTTAGATATTTGGATTTATTAAGTTTTTTTTTTCTTAAGCATGTAATATATAAAATATGAAATAGGGAAAATATAAAAAAAACATTCACACACCATAATAACACCAAGATATTACATAAAAATCCCTTTCTAGAGAAAACCCAACTAGAAGGTGAGGTTTCTTTTCTATCTCTTCTCTGAATGGAAATGCTACAAAATACAAACGAGTGAGGCCTGTGGCATGTGGGATGCTACAAAAGACAAACCCTCTTTTTTATACCCTCTATCTATCGACTCTCAACTATTCTTACCTACTATGCAACAAAATGCACTAGAATGGAATCAAACTCCTTTTCCTCCTTGTGGCCTCGTTATAGCATATCTCGATAGCTAACTAGTGTTAAAATTTGACCCATTCAGCCTTCACTATGAGTTAAAAATTGATCCTTATAAAATATTTTTTATAAGGCCCTCATTCCTAACCTATTTTGCATGAGTAACAAGGGTTAACATGGCATCATCTTGATTTATGGTGGTGTTAATGGTGAAAATTGTACTGCTAACAATTAGGGGGTTGTTACACGTTATTTTTTCACCATGACATTTGACTGTCAATTTAGGTTCCATTACTTGTATTATGCTCCCTTAGAAGTCAAAAACCCCAATGTTCCTAAAACCAAGTCTTGGAATTGGAGAAAAGCTCATTAAAACCCTAAAAAGTCTAACTCTGCACTTTTCCTAGCCCTTGCCTATGGATCCGTATATATTTTCCTTATATCCTGTGTCACATCCTGCACATTTTGTGTATTAAACCTATGGACCCCTGTAAATAGTCAAATAAAGGAAAAAGTAAGTTCTAGAAGCCCAACTGGACGAATATTCTCCCAACTGGAATTTTCTAAAAGCGTGTTCAATTTGAGCTTTATCCTATACTCATGATATCTATCCCTTCACTCATGGAGTTTATCCCTTGGTATATGGAGCTCAAATCCCTTCATAAAAGGAATCCATCCCCCTCTTCATGGAACTTGTTAGCAACCAATCTGAACCTCAGGCTGAAAAAGGCAAATCAGGGCAACAACTAAACCACGCTCAGCCTTGTAGCTAGCCCTACAAGGACAGGAGAGGGCTCTCTCCATAGAATAGATATTCAATAACACAATGATGAACTGATTTTAGGCTAGATATATAAATGGGAAAAGGAGTATTGATAAATGACTGAATTTTCAGGGATGTATGGGAAAAAGGACAGTATGAAACGAGGAATTAAATCAAGGACACAGAGTATTTCATGGGGCAAGATAGGCGGGAGGTTTAGCAATCAAAGTTTGAAATAAGATGGAGTGGAAAGACTGTTGAGAAAGCTGAAAAGGGCATAATAAATAAATCCTTTTTAGATAGAAGAAAAACACACAGAGCATGAATGATTTCCCAAGGCAGAGCATATAAAATGGATTCTACCTTTCTAACTTGAAAAAATTCAACTGGAAATTTTTATGAATGAATGATGAAACATAACAATGTACATATGAAACACAAAAGAGAGACATATGATAAAACTCATACCACATGAATCCCACAAATCAGAGCTGCATCACTTTATTAATTCCCTGCCAAACTGTACAATGGAGCGCTGAGCTCATTGCCACACTATTCCCCTACTTCTGAGTTTTCAGACCTCAGACTTTCCAGCCCCTTTTTCAAATAATTATAATTTACAATAAATAGACAGATTTTGCAGGAATACAAATCAATGGGAAGAGGAGAAATCACAACTAAAGATAGAAGGCCAAAATCCCACAGTCTCTTCGTAAAAGAAGAGCTGCGTTACATTATTTCATTTGAAATTTTCGGATATCCAATGAGAAGGCGAAACATAGTAGTGTCGATCTTTTTTATTCATCACTGAAGAGGTGACTGTTACAATTTTGTTCTCGGCCCCTGACGTTTCGCTTTCCTTTAGTTCTTCCTTCTCTGGCTTTTAATAAACGCTGATAGAATGAATTTATGCTTTTGTGAAGGGAAAAATGCGTTTGAATGGGAAAAGGGAAGGGAAATGGAGGCGGGACCCATATGGAAATCGCAATCGGGATCGGAAGCGAGGCAGAGATATGATATAACACGATAATCACAATCGCAATATCGGAGTGGAGCGGGAGGGGAGTGATATTATATAATCACAATCGGAATGGATTCGGGGTAATATTGTTGAAACAACACCAAAAAAGTTCCGATGCGATTAGCCATGGGTCTGATGGAACAGTGTACAATGCACTTTATACAAAGGGATGAGTGATCTTTATAAACAGTCGGAGGGCTAAAGTGGGACCGGGGTGAATCGCATCGAATATTGGGAGTGGAGCGGAATAATATATTATATCACTTCCGATGCGATGGGGAAAAACCCTTTGTATTATAACAAAATGTATAAATTTGAATTTTAAAAAGGAGAGGGGTATTGGGGTAATGAATCGGTCGAGGGATCGAATGGTGGGACTGGGAGTTACAATCGCAATCGCAATATTGGAAGGGAACGGAGCAGAATGATCGCAATCGCAAAATTTGCGATGCAATCAGAGGAGGGGGCAGGACTTGCGATCGGGGGAGTTGCGATGCGATCGGAGGATTTGCGATGCGATCGCATTGCAAATATTTGCGATGGGCTCATCGGGGCATACAAATGAACTTTGCGATTTGTGATGGTGCGATTAAATAAAGGGAAGGGGACTTTGGGTTATGCGTTTTATGATATAAAACTTTATAACATAGTTTTCGGGGGTGGAAAGGGGAAGTGGTTTACACGGCGGGGGTTATATATAATGGAAACTTTGATTTTATAATAAATTTTCAAGGGTAATGGTGGGGAAGTGGTTTAGAAATAAATTGCATATTTTTATTAAATGGTTTATAATGCGACATTATAATTGGAAGGGGGAAGAAAGGGATTTTTAAAGGGATTTGAACATAAAGTTAAAAGGAAAACATGGGAAATAGGGGGGGGGGGGGTGGGTGGGGGCCGCTTAGGGAATAGAGGGCTATCACTTCACTTAAGCATAGAATTCAATCCAGAAGTCAGTTTTGAGAGTGTAGTATACCGGTGGAAAGCTCTTTCCAGACTCTTTCTGATGGAACTATTTTGAGGATGATCTGGCACTGAACATGTTGCAAAAAACTTATTTGAAGGCAGGGACATCACTTTGTGGAGATAACAGCTTCTGAATTGTGACTGAAAGGCGAAGCATTATGTTTCGACCTCAAAACATGGTTTTGAGGTGAACATTACACCAAACTGAATGAATGATATCTCTGATCCTCCTGGTGCTATGATTTTTTATTTATGGACTTCCTCATGACCTTGCTGATCTTTATTGACATTTGACTCATTATTTTGACCATGGTGAGACCTTAGATGCTAATGAGATCCATCCTATGACCTACTGATATGATTTTGAGAATGAAAGTGACTAATGACTGAAGACCATAGGGAGGAAAATCAGCAAGTACCTCATGAGGGAAAAACTGATAAAAATTCACTACCATCAATGAATCCATGACCTAGCGGAATGGTGAAATTTATTCGGTATGAGACACCTAATATGCAAATGCAAAAGAGCAACTTTGATCGCTGATGGCAGTACGACTAGACTGACACTAACAAAACTGAAACTACCTCCATTTCCCTATAAATTGAGCTCATGTTTTAGTCTCAAGGGTAGATGGTAGCTTGTAAATGGTAGACATATATATTAGTTGCTGAAGAATTTATTAAAGAGAGCATACTCTCTATAGTAGCCATTTTTGATATGAGAATGATCACACACTCATGTCTATAACTTTATGCTAGTTTAGAGAGAAGAAGGCTTTTCAATCTGAGAGAGAATGATTTTTCAAGACCCCGGAAGAACCTGTATAGCATTAAGGTGAAAGGTTGTAAGGTTACTTCTTATTATACAAGATAATACAAATGGATTCTATTTTCTCATTGAATTGTTCATGTATCTATTTGAGTATTTCAATTCTTGGATTCCTTGATCACTGAGATATATTAGTGCTTTCTCAATTATTATATCTTACAGGTGCTTTTAATCATTTTATCTGTCTTTGATTGCAGGTTTCACATGTTGAAGTAACCTCTTTTGGACCGACTGGATAGAATATTTCAGCAAGCTTTGGACTTCAGGTAGGGGCATGTCCTCATACTTTTTTATTTAATAATTTTGAATCACAAATGATCTAGAGAAAATGCTTTGCATTTGGTTGTTTGTTTCAAGATATCCTTAAGATACTAGGGAGATTGTTCTTGTCTGCGAGAAGGATTTATCCGCATAACAAAATGGTGACCATATTAGGAAATAGAACTTAGTTTCTCTTTTTACTTTTCAGTTTGATTTTGCGATTTTGATTAGTCTAAAATTGGGTTGGGTAGATAACTTACTAGAATCCTTGAAAAGTAAATCTAAATTTTTATTTTTTCTGTGTTTTTCCTGGCCTCTGCGGTTTTTGTTTAAAAACAGTGCGGTAGCCTCCGCAGCTTTTAGTTCAGAACAGTGTGGTACTGCACTATGCAGTACCTATGGAATTGTGGAAAAATTTTGAAAAATTAAAAATTTTCTTTTCAAGAGCAAGATAACTAGATTCTCTATGTTTTCCCCAACTTATCTTGAATGTCAAAGTCTTACCTGTGAATTTATTTCAGCAATTCTTATGTCTGAGTGTTTTTTCATTTGATTTTCATTTTATAAGTGTGTGTTTGCCCTACTTTCTTGCTGCTCTTTATTAGAAACCATCATATACCTTAGCTTACTGTTATGTTGTTGTTTTCTTGTTGAGCCATTGAACTTATTGCAACCCTTGCTTTTATGAAAATTGAGTTCCATTTTCATTTGCAAATTTAGAAAATTCTTAAGCTTACGAAGACCTGAATTTCACTTAAGACCATTATTGAATGTTTTGATTTTTTATAAAGATAAGCAGAAATTCGTCTTGGTTCGATCACAAACTAAGCAAAACATTCTCAAAACTTTCTAGATAGAGTTCAAACATTAGTGTTTTCTTTTGCTTTTGAATTTTATGTTTTTAGGATTTTTCATAAGGTTTTCTTTTTAGAAAAAGTTTGTTAAAAGATTTATAGTTTCTGATCTGATTGATAAAGGATTTTATTTTGAATGAGTAATTGATCATCATATGAAATTAAGTTCTCAAAGGAATAGTCTTCTTTTCAAAGATTTTTGTTTATAAGCGAAAGAATTGGTGTTTTGAAAGTTATCTAAATCTCTCAAATATTTCCATTAAATAGGTTTCATTGAAAAGAAAAGAGTTTCACTCTCATATTGATGCATTTAGTGTATTTTGATTCGGGTCATAAAACATCATTGAAGTTTCACTTCCATACCTTCTGTCTTAAGAAACAGCCAAACTAAAAATAACGCTTTAATTAAAATCAATCTAGATATTTTTGCATTTTCTAGGGCTCTTTTCCACCAACATATCTTAGGCTAGTGCCTTGGAATAGGTTGTAATTAACATTCCAAGACAGTTAAAACAAACAAGTAGCAATCTTGCGGTAGTAAAATCCAATTGTAGCATGTATGCTCTGGGAAGCTCTTCTTAAAAGAGTCAAGCAAGAGATCATGTCTAAACTAGTGAGGTAATCATACCTATCTCATTGGTAAAGATAACAGATATGCACGTATTAAAAATGGTAAACCTCGGATAGACCATTGTTGAGGAGCCTAGGGTCACTTGTCGATAAACCTTGGATTATATCAAGGAGCCTTCAAGGGGATTGAGCTTGTTACTCTGTCTTTGTGTGTATATCGGATCGTAGACTGTTCCCCTAGGTATATTTGTTCTCGTTGGTGACCTTAGTGGCTATAAACTTTAGGATTCTTTCCCAAGGTGATGGTGGAGGGAAGGTCCCACTATACCTGGAGAAAACATTGACTAGACTCGCTTAGACTTTCTGGAGGGTTATCTTCATTTCGAGATGGTTTAAGTGGAGAAACTTGCACTGGAATGTTTCATTAAGCAGGTTTTCGAGGTAACTATTCCAACTTCTATTTCTGCATTTAAATTCTACGACGTTGGATTTCATCACCAACTAGTGTTTTTAGTGTGGGAATCTATTGTTTGTGTGTGGATTGATCTCTTAGATTTTGTAGGTGTGTGATAAATTTGATTGTTTCCTTAGAGACTTTAGGACATTTTATTGAAATTTTCTTTGATTTCGTGTGTTAAAATTTTTAATCGTGGCTGAATTACCTAGAAAATCACGTAGAATGCAGGGGAAACCCCTTGAGTACACACCAAGCCAGTTGGAAAAACTTAAATTTGAGAAAGGAAAAACATCAGGGACTGGATCAACTGAACACGAAGAAACATCAATAATTATTCATCCTAAATATGAAGTAGATCAACCTCAAATAGCAAAGAGTACTCCAAGAAGAGTTTCAATTTTTGAACTAGCTGAACTTGTTTCTACAACCAGTGAATTATCAGAATCGGATCCTGAAATTTCTGAACCAGAAACTGAAACTGTTATATCTCAGATTACTTCTTTGTTCATTACTCCAACCACTCATCGTCCTTATTCACCCAAAGTGAAGTATCGTATCACTGAAAATCTTCCTCCTGGTCTCAATAGTATTGAAGAAGTTTTTCTTCCTCCCAATCAGGACTCTTTAGATATTAGACCAAGTGAATCAATTTACTATAGCCCTTTCAAACAAGATCCTTGGTATTCTCAGTTGGTATATTTTCTACATAATACTGGTCTAAATTATTTGCCACCCTGAATTCCTTTTTACGCTATACCAAGATGTTATAGACCTCCATTAAATAGGTCTGGTGAGTCATCCATGTTTTCTGCATCACCTGAAAATTATTTGTATGGTGGTCTGTTTGTTCCATTAGGATACCAGTCGCTCTTTGGTACATTCTCAGGAGCAGATCCTTCTCTCGACAAACATATACCATCATCTGGTCCAAATGAATCAAATACCGAAAATTTGAGTGCGGAACACGTTTACATGATGTCTGGAACATTCCTAACCCTGACCCTCAAGGCAGTAATTTACCGCCTGGGCGGCAACCTCAAAGTGGTAATTTACCACCTGGGGGGCAACCACAAGGACAGTACATACCTCAAGTACCATATCAATCACAAAGACAGTACATACCTCCAGGTCGGTACATACCTCAAGGTCAATATCAAACTCAAGGTTAGTACCCAACTCAAGGTCCGCAACCTCTTCAAGGACAGTACCCTACACCAGGGCAACCATATTTCCAAGGATAGCAGCTTCCTTTAGGGCCACATTTCTACCCAGAACATCAATTGTTTCAAGGAAGTGGGAATTATCCAACTAATTATCAAACATATGTTCCAAATTATCAACATGGTTATGGTCCTTCTTATGCAACACAACCTTCATACCCTGGAGTAAACACAGTGTGGGATTCATCACAAGTTCAACAGAATTTGCAACCTAATGTACAAGTACCTTATTATCAAACTGTTCAGCCAATGGGTTATAGTCAAATCCAACAACTTGTCCAACCTGTTCAACCTACAATTCAAGTACCTGCATCTAGCATAGTTCAGCAACCTGGTCTGAGTACACCTAGAACTCCCTCTCAAACTGTTGCACTAATTTCTATTCAAGCTACCACACCTATTCCTGGAGTTTCTGCACCTCCTATTTCTACAGCCCCTTAATTATCACAACAAATCCCTGTAGTCTCTGCACCACAACCTGGACCTACAATCCAGACTATTGTTCAGCTACCTACGGGACAACCTGGTACAAGTACAATTGTAACAAGTCAACCTCAATGTTTTTATCAACCATATCAAGGGTAGTATTCATATGGGCCTATAGCACAAAATCCAGTATACCAGCATCAACTGTACCCTGGTTACACGTAGCAGATACTAGCTCAAACCCAATATTGTCCGGCTAATCCTGGTTACCCGGGAGGTATTCCAATCCCAAATGCATAGGATATTCCAGGATATCCTGGATATCCTCCTCCTGGTACTAGTATAGTTCCACAAGGTTAAAAAATTTATCAAGACCCTAACCATTGATTTCCATTCATAGCAACTTTGGATTTACCTAATTTGTCATGTCTAACGAATGATCCCATCTATTATCTTCCGTATTGGCTGCCAATGCCAAATAATTTTCCTAGTGATATCCCTAAATTTTAAGGGAAATTAGGAGAGGATCCATCGAACCATGTCATGACTTACCACCTCTGGTACGCATCCAAATCTTTGATTCATGATTCCATTTGATTACGATTGTTTTAGAGAACACTAATAGGCTTATATGCCAAATGGTACATTCAATTACCGCGCGGCTCATTCAATAATTTCAATGCTTTAGAAACTGCTTTCTTAACACATTTTTAGTTTCCAGTCAAATACAGCAATGGCACAGAATTATTGACTTCATTAAAACAATATACATCTACGTACATATCTGATCACATACATGAATGGAGACGTAGAAGACGTTTGGTTAAAGTTTTTACTTTAGATCAGATCTTGGAAGAATGGTTCATAAAATCATTACTTCCAAATATCACTAAAGATGTGGCTAAGGGAGGAGTTGTTACTGAGGAACAAGTCATTGCTCAAGCTCAGTACTTAGACCTTGTTTATACACATTCTGGTACTTTGTTTGAAAAAATTCCTGATTTACCATGTCCTGGTCAAATAACTGCAACTCCTTCAGGATCTCATGTTGCAAATGGTGTAATTGGTTTAGTTACCACAAATAAAAGTAAGAAGAAGTCATCAAAAATTACTTCTCCTATAATAACTTTACCAAATTCACCAAAAGGATATTCTTCCCTTGAAACTTCTGCCAACATTCACATTGTAGATTCGTCTAAAACTAAATCCAAAATTGGTAATAAGAAGAAAGGTAAGAATAAAAGAAAACATACTTCGTCGCCCAAAGAGAAAACCAAAAAAACTGAACCGTCTAATGATAAACGAAAACCTTGTTATCCTTGTCTTATCTGTGACGAGGATCACTTTACTAAAGAGTGCCCACATCGATCTGAGGTCTCTAAATTTGTCAAAGGTTCTCCAATGCCTGTTGTCTTGAAGGATCCTTTTCCTACTCAAGATTTCAAAATGATAGGATCTTCTTCACACTCATCAGCAGATATTTTATTTATTTCTAAGGTTATGGTTGCAACACGATCGCAAGACTATGGAAGTAAAAATCCTGTTACTAGTAAATAAGTAGAAAATTATAATTCAACACCTCCTACATCTCCTTCGATTTCTGATCCACTCCATGTCAAGAAACCTAATCCTGATCTAGTAATTAAATCGCCTGCTAAAGGTGTACTTCGGAAGTCAGCTTTCAATCCATATGTGAGAGCTGCTCAGAACTACAACATTGTTGAAGACTTGATGATTTCCCCTTCAACAATATCGGCCTTAGAAGTGTTGCAATCATGTCCAACACAAAGTAAATTAATTTTATCAGCTGTTGGAGCTATAGATCCTCAGGATTCTAACCTTATGGTCTTTGATTTAGAAAATTTCACACCAAGACTACCCCATCAGATGGCTTTTCAGATTCTGGTATTAGTAAAAAACAGATGAATTTTTCGTACTGTAATTGATGAAGGGGCACTCACGTGCATTATGTTGTTAAATTTTTGGAAAATTCTTGGTTCTCCAATGATCAACCAATCTCTGACAATCCTTAAATATTTTGATGGAAGAGGATTCCATCCGTATGGAATTTTACAAGATCTACCTATAGAGGTCGAAGGTAAAACTATTAATCTAGATGTGGAAGTAGTTGATGCCCCTCTGGATTACAACCTTCTTCTGGGTCGAAGTTGGTCTTATGCTATGACTGTTGTCGTGTCTTCCATATTTTGATTAATCATGTTTCCTCATAAAGGAAATATTGTTAAAATCGACTAGCTATCATATTATTTGTCTAATCCAACCTCTACAAATAATATTCAACATGTTGGAAAATCGACTATTCCTTATGAAGATGTTGGAGTAGGTTTAGTAAAATATTTTGTTTTGATGGGAACTTTTTTTATGCCTCCACCCAACATATCGCATACCATTGCTAATATCAATATGATTTCATCAAGCACTATTCCATTTGATGATCCTTGGATAGTGCCTTCAGAGTCAGAAATGGATTCTTTCAATGGAAATATGCCTTTGATTCCTTTTGAGATAGCATATATAGTGGTACAGTCATTTTCTAACACACCTTCAACTAATATTGATCCAATGAATGTGTTCACTGAAGAATATTCTTCACTATCAAGCTCAGTCTTGACATCTATTTCTGATCCTTTTCAACAAGTGTTTTATACTAATGAAAGTATTCGTGAAATTTCTTCTATGGATGAAGCACTCTGGGATGTTCTACACCATAGATCTTCATTTTTACCTGAACTTGATAGATTTGAAAATAATTTTTCGTCGATTTTTACAATTGATTATGTCAAGGAACCACAGAATCCAATCATGATTACAAATTCTGATTTTGATATTAATTTGGGAAACATTTCTACAACTATTCCTATTGACATATCAGTTAAACCTGGAGTTGTTGAAAAACTTCCTATAGGAGCTTCCTATACGATTAACGAAATTAATACATATAAAGCCCTATTTCAAGAATTCCGCGACATATTTTCCTGGTCTTACGAAGAAATGCCAGGAATTGATCCAAAAATTGTCGTTCATGAAATAAAGACATACCCGGATGCAAAGCCTATTAGACAACGTTTACGTTTGATACATCCGATAAAAGCTGCTGCTATTAAAGCTGAAGTTGAGAAACTAATAAGACCATGATTTATTTATCCAATCCCATTAACAGATTAGGTATCTAAAATAGTTCCTGTTACCTAAAAACAAGGGACTATACGAGTATGTGCCGATTATAGGGATATTAATAAAGCTTGTCCAAAGGACGATTATCCTACCCCTTATATCGACCAAATAATTGATGATTGTGCTGGAAATGAGATGATTTCATTTATGGATGGATTTTCCAGATATAATAAAATAAACATACTCCCTGCTGATCAACCAAAAATAACGTTCATTTGTCCTTGGGGAACATTTGCTTATTGTAAATTACCTTTCGGATTAAATAATGCTAGTGCAACTTTTCAAAGGGAATGTCTTACACTTTTCATGACATCAAACACATTGTGCAGCCTTATATGGACGATTTACCTCCTCACTTGTTACACAGGGAAGATCATTCTACTCATTTACGAGAAATTTTTATGAGATGTAGGCATTACAAGGTTCATTTGAATCCACACAAGTGTGTTTTTTGTGTGCAATATGGACGATTATTGGGATTTGTTATTTCCAAAGCCAGCATTCGTGTTGATCCCTTGAAGGTTGAGGCCATCATAAATTTACCTCCTCCTTCCACACTTCGCCAACTCCAAAGTTTGCAAGGGAAAGTGAAATTTTTGCGTAGATTTATCCTGAACTATGCTGAGTTAACAAAATATTTTACCAGGTTGTTGAAACAGAATGTTCCTTTTATTTGGGATGAGATTGCTGATTGATATTTTGATTCTCTAAAACACACGTTAACCCATGCACCGTTATTGCATCCACCTAATTACAACCAAGACTACTTTTTTATACCTATCAGCCTCTAATTACACCATTGGAATAGTTTTAGTTCAAGAGGATGAATTTCACAATGAGCATGTGATTTATTATCTAAGTGGGAATTTGAATCCAACCAAAATTAAATATTCACATGTGGAGAAATTGGCCTTGGCAGTCATTCAAGGTGTCCAAATATTTCATCATTACATACTGTTACGCAAAACAACAGTAATTTCTAATTGCAACCCAATGATGTATATTTTGAAAAAACAATTACTTGGGGGGAAATAGTCTAAATGGATTGTTATCCTACATGAGATTGATTTGGAATTCAAAAATTCTAGATCAAATAAATCACTGGTGTTTGCATAACTTATGTGTGACTTTCTCAATACTAAGACGGAAACTGTGGTAGAGCATCCCATTGTAGATGAATCTTTGTTTCTTATCAGTACATTAGATCCAGGGTATGGAGATATCATCATTTATCTTCAAACCCAAACCTTTCAGCCTAAAATTTCACGTTAAAATTGATGAAAGATCCGTTACCAATCTCAGGAATACAATATTGTTATGGACACACTTTATCGTCGTGGTGTGGATTCTGTTTTTTGACGTTGCATAACTCATGAAGAAGCTGAAAGGGTTTTGAATGACTGCCACTCTAGATCATGTGGTGGTCATATGTCTGGGTACACCACAGCCCAAAATATATTGCGCATTGGATATTTTTGGCCCTCATTATTCAAATATTGCATTCTTGCAGTCCGAAAATGCCATAACTGTTAAATATTTGATCGGATAATGCGTGCACCACTAGCTCCTCTTCACCCCATGATTTCTATCGGTCCTTTTACAAAATGGGGCATTGATTTCATTACATGTAACCCTCACTCGGCCGAGGGGCATTGGTATATTATTCTTGCAGTAGATTACTTTACCAAATGGGCCGAGGCGATGCCTACATTCGCGGCCGATGGCAAGACTGCAGCCACGTTCGTATTCAATCATGTGATTTCTCATTTCGGTGTACCCCAAGCTATTATCGCTAACCATGGGGGTGATTTTCGAAATATAATGATGACCAAACTTTCTGATCAACTTGGCCTGTGCCATGATAATTCTACTCCATATTAACTGTAGGCTAATGGTCAGGTTGAATCCGTTAATAAATTTTTAACCACCATGATTAAACAAATTATCGGAACTCACAAATTGAATTGGCATACCATGCTTTTTTTGGCATTATGGGCATACCGAACCTCAGCAAAAGCTACGATAGGGTTCACTCCTTTTCAACTGGTTTATGATTTAGAAGTTGTGTTACCCATTGAATGCGAAATATTGTCACTCCAATTAGCCATAGAGTTACTACTAGCTACCTCTGAAGAGGAAAAACGCTTTTTGTACTTAGCACAATTATATGAGACTCGTCACACCACTGCATTAGCAGCCAAAGCTCATAAAAAACACGTTAAACCTCAATATGATCGAAGTGTTACACCTCATGTTTTTTTAGAAGGTGACCTAGTCTTAGTATATGATCAAGCTAACGATAAGCTAGGAGTTGGGAAATTTGAACCAATGTGGCATGGTCCTTACATTGTCAAGCGAGTGCTTGCTAAAGGGTCCTATGAATTGAGTGATTATGACGGGGTCTCTTTAGATAAGCCTAGAAATGGTCTTTATCTGAAGATATATTATGCTTGATTCTTGTGTGAATATATTACTTGTATATTAGTTATTTTTCTAGTTAGTGTGCCTTATATTAGATAGGTGTGCCTAGTTTTTACTACTATCTCTACTTATCTTGATTACTCTTGATATTGCAGATGTCGACATCCCTTCAAACATACATGGGTTTTTTTTATGGTGCGTATCGTAGTACACAGAATATTTCTTCCATGGCTTGGGTTATCTATTCACCCACTGATGAGTTAATTTCTATGCATGGGGTAAGCCTTGATCAAACAACGAATAATATTGAAAAATATAGCTTAGTGATTGAGTTATTATCTGATTCCATTTCATTTGGTATTCGATGTTTGGTCATAAGGTTAGATTCAGAACTCATTGTATTACATTTACACAGAGTATATGCAATTAAAAATCCAGTGTTATTAAGATTATTTTTGAAGGTTTGTCTCTTTGAAAGATAATTTGATTACATCGAATATCAACACATTTCAAGAAATTTAAACACATTGCCAGATGCATTAAATAATAGTGTTCTAAATAGACATTTTCAATGTTCAACAGTAAACCAAAACAACATTTGATACATGTGAACAAGATATTCAGAGAAAGTAGTAATATCATAGATAGAGTTTTTTGTTTGCAAAAAATATTACATCGTCTGTGATCATAGGTTTAAAATACCTTATGATCTGAAAGATATTGATACAAAAACAAAAAAATTCAATCCACGATGATCATCTACTATCCATGGTGATGATCATGGTAGTAGACTATCGCACACGCCACCTTGCGCAAGAATCTCCTAAACTGGCCTGGAACACCAGTATCATGTCTTTGGAGACGAAGAGGAATGTCGTCTATCAATGTCTCCGGGATATCTATATTAAACCTTTCTAGGTTGTGTTCTATGTCAGTGACAATTTCTTCTACCTGATCCTGTGGCTATGATATGGGCTCTATTTTCCGCCTTTCAAAGCGGTGGAGTGTAGTTGGCCGTTGTGGACCAACATCTGCATTTAAAAAAAAATTATTATTATTGCACGATTTAAAAATAATAATAATAATAATAATATTAGAGTTAAAACACATCAAAATTATTCTCTTACCTGATTCGTCCCATTGTGCCCTTAGAGGTAAGGACATCTCGAGAACACCTCTAAATTCTATACCCGCATATGGAAAATATTCAATTGTGAAGATTTGGTTCTGAAGCCACATAAAATACGCAGGAGTAAACCGAACCACTGTACTGTCGTCGCCACCATGGCAGGCGATCAATGCAAACCATCGTACCATAAGATGCTCTCTAAGTTCACCACGATCAACAGGAATAATATGAGGGGTAAGGAATGGAATCCTCTCGAAAGAAAAAGAAATCAGGATGGCGCCATACCCAAATTTTTTCAACTTTGCATTTTTTTCTCTCGTCAATTGGCCTTTCATATTGACCAATACCCCTTCGCACCAGTTGAAAATGGTGCCTCTGACACATTCAACTATGGTCTGCATCTGAGACTTGGTGGCCACATGTGGAGCCATGCTTCCACACAACCTGTTTACTGTGAATGCAATGACTTTAATATCAAGTCGCAGGATTGTTTTTTATATATATGCAGTTATCTTTGGGATCCACTTCATCACAACAAAATTCTTGTTTGTAACTAGCAATGGGTAGGCCACCCTGCCTAGCTCCAAACAAAGAAATGTTTTCTCCTCTTTCGGATAATCCAGTGAGAAAATAAATATCTTCAAGCTCAAGTTCAAGCCAATGATCTCCAATGATGAAACCCTGATTTTTAACATCCCACTTGTTCACTATCCATATCATCAGTTCCACTTATTCCCTCATACCTTGAATTGCCCAGAATTTATACAAACCACAATTTTTAAGCGCATGCATTATGGCTTGATCATTCATAGCTGCATTTTTTGTACCTTCATGCTCGCGTTCTCTCCACTTTAACATTGTGGAATAGTCTACAAATGGATGCATTTGAAGAATAGAAGCTTTTAGAGTGAAAAATTTTAGCCATTTTTGAGAGAAATTATCATTTTTCATTTTGTCACGGCGCCTCTATAGTTTTCGTGTAGAGACAGTGTGGACATTCGCACGCACTCTACGTCAAAACCGCGGTAGCCTGATAATTTTCCTTTAGTAAAATTGTCATGGTCTGCAGGTTACGCATGTATAATCCGCGGACCCCCGAGAGTGGAATTTTTAACCTAGTTTCTCCTCAAAAAATGATTTTAAGACCTAAAAAGAGAATTTAATTGAATATAAATTAAGATAATAGTGTTTTACATTGCCTGGTTTTGACGAATCTTGATTTGAGCGGTCGGTTCTCCCGTTATCAGCTCCAAAAAATTTCTGCCAAAAGCTCTCATTTACAACTCTGAAGACAAAAGGTGAAAATGACTTGAAAAAATCCTTTTTATAAGATTTTTTAAATGAATAAAATATTTTATTTTATTTATTTTTCACTTTAAAAAATAAATTTTCAAATGTTTTTACTTATTGCAAACAGGTATGTTTAATATTTCAAATTTTTGTGCAGAATACAGATTTTTCCGGTGAAAAGAATTATTTTGATCATGAGTACACTTTTATCACTTTTTTGAGCTCTTGAAAAATTACGAAAAGTTGGAACCCTGGAGTTCTCTTTTAAGCCCTTTTCAAACTCTCTAAATAAGAAAATATCATTGAGTACTTGACTATTCAAACTCGTTAAAGGAAATGAACAGTCGTCCCTTCAGTATAAGTTTACCTCTTTTCTAGACTGAAATGGACTATTTACAAAAAAAGGTATACGTTGACTAATCATGGTCAATAGAGTTCTCTCTTGTATTATTTTATCCTTTTTCGGGCTTGAGAGACTAAATTTACTAAAAAGTACAACCACGAAGTTTTCTTATGTTTTTCTTCTAACTCCCTAAAATTGAAAAACACCGAGTTTCACCTGTACTGGACTCGTTAAAATTTAACAGTAAAGGACCTGTTGATTACAAACAGGAAAGAATCACTTCTTAGGGTTTGATTTTAATACTAATTTGGACTCATCCGAAGGATGAGCTTACACAACAAAAAAATGTTATCCTCCTCAAGCTTGTCAAAAATAAAGAGGTACTTGCCAAAAATGGTGGGGGAAAAGAGAGAAAATGAATCGAGTTGTCACCCTTGTTTTGAAATGCAGTATACCACTCTTGAAAAAGACACTTTTTGTCACACTTGTATCTGGGTTAGGAAAATCCTTTGTCTAACAGTAAATCAAACCATATTGAAATTCTTCAGCCTGTTTCTAGGTATTAGCTTTAGGCAAATTTTTACCAAACCATCTGCAATGTCGTTATGTGTTCAAGGGACAGTTCAAATAAACCATTCATTGCAAAAATTTGTCTCTTTTTGCATTGACCGTCCATGAGTCATTCCTTGACTAAAATTTCTTCAAAACTTGATCTAATAGTTTTGTGTCATATGCTTTCCTATGGCAGGTCGATTTCTATTGACGGTAGCTCATCATCTATAAAGTTGATCTAGAATCCTATCAATACCTTGGGATCTGCATGCCCTAATGGAAGATGTCTCACCTTCGACGACAAGTTGTATCATTAACCTTTGATCAAATTATTCTGTGAAGTGTTCAACTGTAAATCATTCATTCACACTTTGTGGATTGTACTAAGTACTTTGAGAGCCATTGTCATTATTGGTGGTTTCTCTCACACTTGTTAACAATTCACATCATTGGTTGGTAATCAAGTGGTTTCTACCATGTTCGACTTCGATACAATCAATCACATGGATAGAATCGTACTAGTTTGGGAAGCAGAAATCAAGACCCTAGATCTAGTTTCTACCATCCAAGTTGCGAGGAGTTTTATTATTCATGATACAGTAGACTACTTATGATAGATGGTTGCGTCCATACTGTGTCTATTATTGATGTAACTTTAAAATCATTTATGTAACAGAACATGTAGTTAGTTTTGATCTGAGTATGGGAATTCCTACCTCAGCGATGATATAAATATATATGTTTGCATTGAATGTTTTTACAAGCTTTCAACCGGTATGTTTGCAATCCAATCCTCGGAAAGATAAAGTACTTCACTCTTCAGAAATACCTCAGACTTCGTACTTTAGGGGGCAATCTATTACACGTTATTTTTTCACCATGACATTTGACTATAAATATAGGTTCATCATTACCTGTATTACGCTCCCTTAGAACTCAAAAACCCCAATGTTCCTAAAACCAAGTCTTGGAATTGGATAAAATCTCATTAAAACCCTAAAAATTCTAACTCCACACTTTTCCTAGCCCTTGCCTATGGATCCACAGATATTTTCTCTATAGCCTACGACACATCCCACATGTTTTGTGTATTAAACCTGCGGACCCCCGTAAATAGCCAAATAAAGGAAAAAGTAAGTTCTAGATGCCCAACTGGACGAATATTCTCCCAACTGGAAGCTTCTAGAAGTGTGTTCAATTCGAGCTTTATCCTATACTCATAAGCTCTATCCCTTCAGTCATGTATTTTATCCCTTGGTATATGAAGCTCAAATCCCTTCATAAGAGGAATCCATCCCCCTCTTCATGGAACTGAAACTACCTCCATTTCCCTATAAACTGAGCTCATGTTTCAGTCTCAAGGGTAGATGGTAGCTTGTAAATGGTATACATACATATTAGTTGCTAAGGAATTTCTTAAAGAGAGCATACTCTCTATACTATCCATTTTTTATATGAGAATGATCACACACACATTTCTGTAACTTTATGCTAGTTCAGAGAGAAGAAGGCTTGTCAATCTGGGAGAGAATGATTGTTTAGGACCCCGGAAGAACCTGTATAACATCAAGGCAAAAGGTTGTAAGGTTACTTCTTATTATATAAGATAATACAAATGGATTCTATTTTCTCATTGAGTTGTTCATGTATCTATTTGAGTATTTCAATTCTTGGATTCCTTGATCATTGAGATAGATTAGTGCTTTCTCAATTATTATATCTTGCAGGTGCTTTTAATCCTTTTATCTGCCTTTGATTGCAGGTTTCACATGCTGAAGTGACCTCTTTTGGAGCAACTGGATAGAATATTTCAGCAATATTTGGACTTCAAGTAGGGGCATGTCCTCATCCTTTATTATTTAATAATTTTGAATCACAAATGATCTAGAGAAAATGGTTTGCAATTGGTTGTTTGTTTCTAGATATCCTTAAGGTACTAGGGAGACCGTTCTTTTCTGCAAGAAGGATTTATCTGCATATCAGGGGTATCTCCAATGTGAATTTCCAATTACACTTCACACTGTTAAGGATAGGATCCCCATTCGATATGTGGGCTCGACTTCCACCATGTTAGTTTCACTCTTGGCTATCAAAATGAAAATATGTTAGTGTGAGGACAAGAATGAAATTCCCCAATAAAGGGAACGAATTCATCCCACAATTGATGACTGAATACACGTATGTAACAAAAATAAAAATAAAAAGATTCATGCCTCAAGAAGGGATGGTGAGCTGAAACCATATCAAACATACATGAATAGGAAAGCGTCAAAAGTTAATTGAAAATTATTTCAAAATGGGTTACCAACATAACGTGGAATACGAAATAACATATTCAAAGTACACATGCAAGGCATAAGCCATGAATTAGTTCGTTAACATATACCCAACATGTAAGCATGCATGCACACACAATGGAAATATCGGATATCCATTACAACTACCATGAAGATGCATGGTAATCAATTCCAAAAGTGAAGGAATTCTCATTAATCATGCTGCAAAATCAACTACATATCCATTAGGCCCATCAAAATCTAGTAGTGGGATGTAATTTTTTCACACCATATTCAAGAAAAAACCATAGCCTTACCATATATAGCTTGCCCTATTATTTTCCAAGAGTAAAGTTCTTATCTCCCTAAACACAAAATAACTATCTAATTCCTAGCTTTGCTCAAGTGCTAAAAGTCCTTAATGAGGCATGAAGGTACATTTATATAAATGGATTAGGTGACTCTTCACCTTCTCCATGACCTTTCAACTATTCATGAATCTTTAATCCTTGGTTACCTTTTCAACTCATGTTGGTTTTCACATGATTTGAGCAATTTTAAATAATTAAGACAAAATCAATTTCACAATATTACAAGAGAAAATACAATGGGCTTTTAATGTGGCAACTTCAATGAAAAATATTTCACTTTGGGAGAGATTATTTGATGCCCTATCTAAACCTGGGGGAAGCCTTGGTGTTGGTTGTACTATCCAATGGTTGTTGATAATTAGGATCACGTTTCATACAGCAATTGTCCTAATAGCTTCAATCCTATGTTTGAAAATGAACTTCATCACCAACGATGTTGTTTACTTTGAATATTTCCAAACCTCCTAGGATGCCATCCTATAGACTTTGAATAACCAATCAGTTCCTCGACACATTTGTACATGCCTCATCTGTCAAATCAATTTCTTTGTCTAGAAGATGCCACCTAGTGATACATTTACTTGATAATTAGGCAATAACCATAAATGTTGTGTCCCATATTATCACACCATGAACCACATAAACTTCGGCTACATAAGTTTGTTGAATCATCGCTTAAATGTAGTGTCTTTATTCACACACCTTTGGCTCTTTTCCATAGCATTTTCTCCAATGCACCTAAGTTGGCCCATCATCGTTTTAAATAAATTGGAAGCATCAAACTCAATTGGATTTAATCAATAAAGAGAATAACATTTTACATGAGTCTATTCTACCTCTTTAAACACATATTTAAGTTTCTCCTCAAATTCGTTGTTGCATTTGGCACCAATCACTAAATCTCCCATGTACAAGTTTTTCACTCTCACTTCTAGCGAATCACTTGACACATCTCTCGAAAAATTCATTTTGCTATATTTTTCACCAAATTAGTCTTTCCAACACCAAACTCCATAAAAAATAAATTTTTCATATCAGGATTCCATTTATCTTAAAAGAACGCTAAACCATAATTCAAAAGTGTTATGGTAACTGCAGGGATATCCACCACTAAAATCATGTTCACATTTGCAAGGTACAAGCTACAGGAAAGGGGTCATAGGAGGTTTTCAAATGCAATCAGTATAAATGTATGCTTACAATTTTCAAATTCTCTATGAAAATGGGTATCTCAACCCAATTAAATATACCTCCCTCAATTTTTGGTGCATGCTTTAGATGAAAATTTTTCTTAATATACAACAAAATTCTTGTGAGGTGATTTCATGAGAAGGAGAATGGTAATAAATGGAAGATCAGAAAAGAAATTGCAATCAGTAACAAATGAAAATGTGACTTAGGTCAGTCACAATTGAAAATGAAACTTAAGGAAGGGGAAATGCGATTGAGGTCAAGTCACAAAAGGAAAATTATGGAACTGCAATGAAGGAAGGTTGCAACATGCTTTGTCGAATGTCACATTTGGAGGTTCCAAAGGCAAGAGATGGTTAGTTCCTTTTTGAATTATGATTGTGATTTGCAACGTCATTGTGAACATTTGTTGCCTTTAGTGATTGTGTCATTTTTCCCATATATTCTCAAAATTTTCAAGAACAAAATTTTCTTTCTTTATCTAGGACATAATATTGAGCATTTGAGTCCATTCCCCACTAGAATATCATCTTCTTTCTTATTTTTTATTGCATCATGATCTTCCTTCCTTGTCAACGATATAATCACATATTTATTCTTTAGTGTGTGATAAATCGTATTTTTTGATTGAATAAGACTTTTAAATTTTTTTCATTATTATCATTGATCGAGGAATAGAATATCAGTGCATAAGATTGTTGAATAATGAAACATCATTCAAGAGAGAGAGTGTGTGTGTAACTATATAAAGTGATACGATCATGCCAAGTGCCATACACCTTACTAAAGAGGAGGAAACATTAAATAACCTGCAACTGATTGCATATCCAAATAGACAAAGGTGATCTCATACCACATCATCCCACAACCATGTCATTGGGGAAGATTAAATGTGTAACTAAGGATCAATTGAAGGAATTACTATATGTTACAATCCTTTGTCCAAGAGATCAATATGTAACGCCATGCATACTAAAAGGAGTTAGGAAATTTTTCCATAAAATGAATCTTATATAGATCGTCACTCCATGATAATTCATCCAAAATCAAAATCATAAGGGATGAAAGAAAATTGTTCCTTATGAAATATAAAACAATAACCACCCATGTAGACAACTCCCGACAAACATTATTCTCTAAAAAATATATTTCCATGATTATATTATATATTTGTGTAATTTGTGACATATCTAACTCTTGTGTTCCATTGAAAAGGTTGTGTCATGTATTTGAAAGCCTCCTCGGTTGATTTGTCCATATAGTTGTGAATCATTTTATAGGTTGGGAGCATCAAGCCCAATTCATTTGTTTATATGATTGGATGGAGGTTCTTAACATAAATGTGTAGGTAATATTTGTAAACTTCTTAAAATGCATCAAGAATGGTGTGAACTCCTAATATCTTGCAACACTCAATAAGTGTGTTGTATGCATATTCTTGCAAATCAATAAGATCTTCTTAGACTCCATGTTTTCAATTCTTAGGGAAAACTAACATATGAATTCTGATAATATAGTGGAGGTTAAATCCTTTAGTTTTAAATTCCAGTATACATTTATTTTTTCCTCTTATAGTGTGTTCATCCCTATAAACCATTGTAGATGTTTTAGCCTTATCTTTAACACAAAAACCTCTAGATAGAAGACAACTCAACTTCGCTATTATAACCAAGTCATGAGATGTTGTCACTTCCACGACACTGGTAAGGATGGGTTAACTAACAAGAGGTTTGAAAGCATTGTTAACGTAAGTGACAGTTGATTATAGCCTGAAGTGTAGAAGGAACTACAATTTATATTTTCACTAACACACTTTAATCTTGAACTACTATTTACTATTATGTTGACAGGGAAAAATTTCCCACCAATAGTTAGGGGGTCTCCCTCGTGTGAATTCCAAATTATATCTCGTATTGTTTGGGATAGGAGCCCCATCTGGTATGTGGACCCAACTACCACCATGTATGTTTTTCTCCTGGTAGTTAAATGTGGAGAAATGAGTGTAAGACCACTACAAGGAAAAGACCCTCTAGCAGATGTTTTTTAGGAACCCCCTATAAAAATAGCCCAGATATCCATTTGTAGCGGAGATTTCTAGAGAAGGTTGGTGTGTGTAGGTTTTTGCAGATGTTTTTTTTCTGGTGCGTTTCTCATCATACACCGCACCAGTTCGTTTAACTAGAAAAGCACCGGTGCGTACTACAAATTGGCACACTAAGACACCATGCTCTCTGTACAAACCCTCTCGATGCATCTCATTATTGTAGCGCACTGGTGCGCTACCCAGATTCAGGCCCGATGCGTCATAAAATGCCGTGCTAAATAGAAACAGGCTCGGTGCGCTTGGAACAAATGAGCTGGATTTTGAAGAATTGCCCATTCGATATAATTATGATATTTTCTCCCTAAATTTGAGAAAAATCAACAATAAATTTTGGTGTACACACCTAAAATTAATTTCGATGCCTCAAAAATGGACTTATTGTTATCGGTGCTAATGTACAGTTAACCGCACCTGTGTTTTTTAGTTACGTCGCACCGGTGTTGTGTTAGTAATAAATGCACCAGTGTCGAATAGCCACAAATAAAAAAAGCGCAACTTTATTTTTTTTAAGTGAAAAAAAAAATAGCAGTAAATTGAAAAATGGGTGGTAAATTATTTTCGAAAATCTAATTTCATAAAACAATTCTTTAAATAGTAAAAACTTTTCCTTATTTCATTATTTTTGCAAAAAAATTCAGGGAGAGATTTGCATGAGAGACATACCTAGAGCAAGAGAGCACTGTGGAGCAATGAAATACTTTTGAACAGAACTATTCAGACAATCAAAATTCCAAACCTCTAGTGATTCAAACCCTATTGCATAGAATTTCAAACCATCTAGTGATTAAATTTTACTATAATAATCATTTTTTCTTACATTTTCTATTTGATTCAATACATGTTAAGTAAAAATTTTAAATTTTGTTGTTCATTTTAAGAAAAAAAACATAAAAAATACCATTCTCACGCTAAACCCTTGATTCTTCTTGTTTCTTCCCTTGCTTCTTCATGTTTCTGTGACTTCAAAATTAGGGCTTTTCATTTTAGATTTATAGGGTTTGTATCGCTATATATATAGGCCTATGACATCTAACCCACGGGACGACTTGCAGAGATGGATCCCAATCCATGTCGGCCCTTGCATGAATTTTTAAAAAAAAAAGAATCTTTTTTAATCGGTGCACCCTGTGTAAAATAGCGCACTGGTGCACTATTTTATCACAGCGCACCATGCACGTACTGTTTGATAAAAAAAAATTAAAAACAGATTTTTTTTAATTTGTGTGCCATATGTAAAATAGCGCACCGGTTCGTTATTTCATTATAGCGTACCGCACACGTACTGTTTGACAAAAAAAAAAAATTTATTTTATGTCTGTGTTAATCGGTGCACCGATTAACATATAATGCACTAGGTCTCCTTGTTGACAGATAGCACCGTACGGAGGTCCCCTATTTTCGCGGTGCATTTATAAGAACATGTCACACCGCCCCCTCCAAGACATCATATGCTACAAAAACTAACACTTTATGATTTTTAATAATTTGTCTGTGTTAATCAGTGTGTTGGTTAACATATAATGTAC
Organism: Pinus albicaulis; assembly: GCA_034641835.2. NCBI lineage: Eukaryota > Viridiplantae > Streptophyta > Pinopsida > Pinales > Pinaceae > Pinus > Pinus albicaulis. Next base: position 391,853,336 of record CM076584.1, on the reverse strand, counting down.
CGGTTCTCCTTGTTGAGAGAGAGTACTGTACGGTGTTTCTATTGTTTTGGACGTGCATTTATAAGAACATGTCACACCGATGTCGGTGCTTACATCTTGAAAGGCGCGGCGTTTTCTTGATTTATTTTTTTACCATAAAATTTTATGACTTATTTATAAATATATTAATGAATGGTATGGTACAGGTTTCATATTGATAAAGAAATGGCTGACAAGATATCAAATAAAAAAAATACTGATAGCACATCGAGAAAAGCAAAAAAGGCAAGTTCTTTGTAAATACTTTACAAAAATTATTATTTTTGAACTATATGTAAGTTTAACTAATATGTATTGTTTATTTTGTATCATGCAGAGCCAAAAAATGATGAAGCTTGATAAGATTATTTCTGATCTAGGACCAAAAGAGTGTAAAATATTGATGGAAAAGTTGTAGAAGGATGAATCAAGTGAATGAAAAAATATTGTCGATCCAATATGAGTTTTTTTTTTTAATTTTCATTAATAATATACTCAAAAATATTAGTTAACATGTTTAAAACAATATATTAATTCACATATGTTTAATGTTCTACAGGGACCAGCAACTCAGAAAATGAATGTTGTTCTAAGAAAAGAAAAAAAAGAGAACATGCAAATAAAAATGAATTGCTCCTTACCTCATCTGGAGCGGTGTTGGAGGTTACCGAAAGGGGGAAAAACTTTTACAAAACTTTACGGGATCTAGTGGAATGAATGTATAGAAATTATTTCCACTTACAATACAAAAATCAATCCAATGATTCCAAGAACCAAATTTTATCTAAACTACAGGATGAGTTTCTAGAGAATTGGTCAATGAGACATGTCAGACATTTAATAGCAAAAATGTACATCAACAAAAAAGAAGAAATGAAAAAGTAATATTCTTTTAAATGTTTTTCTAGAATTATATGTATATATTACTAGAAAGCAATCATTTATAAATATCACTTTTTTTATATTTACTTCTCATATATCAATATTAAAATTAAATAGTTTATTGTCATGTTACATTTTTAGGAAGATTATGAAAATATCAAAGGATGAACGAGTTAATATCAAAAATATGCCAGTAGGAATGTCCAAAAGGGTGTACAAGGAGATGGTCAAAGAAATGGACATAATTGCATCGAATGAGGAGCCATCTCAACAATAACGTGCTTCAAATGTAATATGTAATCATTAAATTTTTCAATTAGGTAAAATAAATAAACAATTTAGCATTAAATATTAATTTTCAAGTATTTTCTTGTAGAAAAGAAAAGAAAATGGAACTCATTCAGCACATAAAATAGGACGACAAGGAAGAAAATGGTTGATATCTAAGTTTGTGAGTAATTGTTACTTCCTTATAACAACTTAACTAGATTTCATTTTTTTATATTTTAAGTTGTTTTACAACAATCGTCATTCAATGTCTTCAAAAAGGTGCTAACATACAAAGAAGAACCATCAAATGAATTGATTTTCATTGGGTTAAATATGGGTTTTCAGTATATGTTGGCATATCATAAATTAATTGTGGAATTTGTAAGCATCTATCGATCTTGTTTTACTTAGCACCATCTATAATTAATAGAACAAAAAAAACTTTTATATTAAATATATGATTTGTTATGGGGTATAAAATTTGTAGGAAACAAAGTATGGAACTGCGCCAACAAATGAAATGTTGAAAGATGGCATGAAATTTGGTTTTGAAAGAATGTGTATAGTTCATGAGTCAATTCTTGCTATGGTACGTCATTTCTTTTCAATTTACATTGATGTATATTATTTAATATTGCAATTTTCATTATTCTCACCAATGTATATACGCTCATTATAGTTTATTTTATGTTTGTAGATGGAACGTGAAGAAGAAGAAAACAATCAACACCATGAACAAAACATTCCTCAAAATAACCCAAGTCATGAAAGTAGCTCGAGTAGTGATAGCAGTTCAAGTGAAGAATGATGATCAATATGTTTGGATATCAAAACAAGGTGTTGTATCTTTTGAAATTTTTGTCTGTGAAATCAAACATTTTGTGTAATGTAATGGACCTAGTGTCCCAATTGAAATACAGAGGGATACCAATAATTGTCCCATTTTGTATGACAAAGAGTGTCTTATTCATATATATATATAATAAAATGCGTTTTAATTTATTCTATTGTGTTCTCCATTGTCACTGTGAAATGTAACACCACTGATTAAATATATGGATGATTAAATATTATAATGAATAGATGTGAAATTTGATGATATGATATAACAAATTAATCCAAAAATCACATTCAAATGCACTAATAAGAATTTAATTGATATGAATACTATTATAATGTATGTGTCGACTTTTAATGAATAATGAATTTTTAAAAATCACAATAATTATGATATGATATAACAAATTAATCCAAACAGCACATTCAAATGCACTAATAAAAATTTAATTGATATGAATACTGTTATAAGATATGTGTCCACTTTTGATGAATAATGAATTTTAAAAAATCACAATAATTGCACTATCACAGGTTGATGTTTCTAAAAAATGCAAAATGAACAGGTCAATGTGTGTTAGTTACTATGCACCGGTGTGTTTGTATAATACGGCACACTGGTGCATTTCAACCAATGGGCACCACACAAATACTAATACCAATTAGAATGCTCAGTGCGTTTGTGTGATACTGCGCACCAGTGCATTTATGTGAGACTATTGACCAGTGCATTGATACGACCTATGGGCACTGCATAAAAACCAATACCAATTAGAATGCTCGGTGCGTTTGTTTGATACTGTGCTCAGGTGAGTTTTTATAATACTACGCACCGGTGCGGTGACAAAACCTATGGGCACCGCACAAATACCAATACCAATTATAACGGCCAGGTGCATTGTATCACCTACAATGCGCCCAGTGTGGTTTTATACCTTAACGGCCTGGTGCATGCACCTTCAATCACCCCGAGGCATCTAGCTAAAACGCACTTGGACGTTTCTAAACTCCCTGGGGCATCCTAAATTTTTTTTTGTCCCTGTGCTTAGTAGGTGTATAATACCGGTGTGTTCACTGTAAAATGCACCAGTGTGTTGACACCTGATTAGCGTACCAATGAGAAAAACATCTGTAACGACCTTCGACCGCCTGGTTTTTTTTAGTTGTGTTGAAATTCTGTTAGAAGCTATGCCAAAACCTCCATTACCGAAAATGAATGTTGTATAAAAAATTTTTTTTGACAATTTTGGCCAATTTTATAACACTAAAAACGTCTGTTATAACCTCCGCTAGAGGGTATTTTCCTTGTAGTGGACCAAGTATGTGATACCTAGAGAATGAGAATTATATCAAATCTCAATTTACAAGCTAGTAGAATGGTGTATATGAACCTAATATAAAAAATAATAATAACAATATTCCTTAAGAGAAACTAGCTAGCTAACATAATCTTATAACATACAAGCAAGAATATACTACAAACTAGCTACAAATTAGTTCACGGTTATTTTCTAGCATAACATGGAATAAGGAAAGAAAAGACTAAAAAAAAAATACAATACATATTCATGAATTATTTTATCAACATAAAGAAACATGGAAGCACACATGCAGACTTGATTGGAGTATCAGTTAGCTAGTACAACAAACAGAGGAATGCATGGGAATTTGTGCCAAAATGAAGAACTTTTCATTGATAGTGCTGGAAATTCACATACATGTGAAACAATCCCATTAAAACCCAATAGTGGGATGAGAGTAGTTCATATCATCCCCAAGACCAAACCCTAGCCTCACCATAGCTTATCCTACTATCTGCCAAGAGTTGAGTTCCTCTAGATCCTTAAGAAAAAATAACTATCTAATGTGAGCCCTAGCTCAAGTGCTAAAATTCCCTACAAATTAGGCATGAGGCTATATTTACAAAATTGAGGTGACCTTTCACCAACTATGACCTTTCTGTTTTGCAACCAACTCACAAAATAGAAGAAAAGATAGATCAACGACTTAAAAATTATCCACTTCGAGGGGGAAACATCCTTAAAATTACATAAATGAATAATTATTGGATGACACAAATGAAAAAATCTACTTTCTATTAAGATTCTAAGGGGTCACAATATAATCAGAGCCTACATAACAATAATAATGCAAGGGCACAACAATTAAAATAGTGGGCTTCTATGGGGGAACAATAATAACAATATGGGGGGTGGGGGGGGAGTACATGGGCACAACAATAACAATAAGGGGGCTACACTAACAATAATAGTAAGGGGATACACTAGTATTATAGAGACCTAACGTGCCCCTCTCCTTCAAAAGTGTTTTCCTCAATGCTTGAGTAGTTCTAGATGCTTAAATTATAATCCTCCCATGTGTAATATTCAACAGTAAGACTCGATGAGATACTCTGAAATTAATCAATTATGTAGCTATTGAGTTCTTATTTCCATGGTTGCTTCAGGTTCCAATATGATTTTTCCTTCCTCATCAAGTTATGGAAATATTGTTTGAACTGGGAGTTTGTCACCTATAACCTTCTTTACGCATGAAACATGGAAAATTGGGTGCACTCGGGAAGATGCAGGAAGCTTCAGTTTGTATTCCATAGTACCAATCTTTTGCAACACCTTATAAGGACCATATTAATTTGGTGATAATTTATTATCCTTCTTAGCTTTCTTGAGGGACATTTGTTTATATAATTGTAGCCATAAAAATATGTAGTCTCCTACATCAAAAATTATTTCGCTGCGATGTTGATCTTCCTGTTGTTTCATTCGATTTTGTGCCAAAGTTAGGTTATCTTTTAAGATATGGAGAACTTGTTGTTGATTCTTTATGTGATCTTCCACTGCTTGAACCTTATAATTTTCTCTTAAATATGATTTCAATGTTTGAAACTATAGTGAGCATAATTGTGAAATTATGCCTCATTTTTATTTCTTTAGAAGCTTTTTCATGCCATTGGAGTTGATTATATTTCCTAGTTTCCCTGTGATACCCTTTACTTCAACTTCCTTTCCTTCACAAAAAAAATTAAGAAATTTTTTTGAAAATTAAAATCTGTTGTACCCAAATATTGTAATCATTGGGCTATTCAATAAATATTCCCCCATGGATAACTTGATATTATGGCACTTTCCATAACAATTTATAGTTCCTCTATTTGCAACCATCACTTGACATTATGGTGTTGGATATATGAAGCAATTCAATTCCCTCTATACCTTACAATGAATAAAATTATGGGTACTACCTAAATCAATCAACGCGACTACCTATTTCTTCTTGATATGTCCTTATATATTGAGAGTTTGAGGAGTGGTAATTCATGCAAATGCATTACAAGATATGGTCGGATTCATTTCTTGTTTCTCTAAGGTCAGTTCCTAGTATGTATCATCTTCTTTTGAAGTTTCTTGCTCCTTTTCTTCCTCCTCTTCACAATCTATGTAAATAAATTTCTTCTTAGCACACTTATGGCCTTTAGTAAATTTTCTATCACAATTGTAGCAACACCCTTTCTCTCTTTTTTCTTCCAATTTTTGTTGTGTCAACCTTGTAGGATCTGGAAGCCTAGGAGTAGCAACACATCCATATCTATAGTTGTGAGTGGTAGGCTTCCTTTCTACCCTAATTTTTCTTTCAATTTTTCTAGCCAACCTAGATTCCTTCTCTTATCACCAAATTGAAGTTGATGGCCTGCTTCAACAGTCAATTCAGAGTAACTATTTCAAACCACTTTTAGTTGGAACTTAGCCTTTCCAACCTAAGAGGGCTCTCTCAAGGAAATGTATGATATTCATTAGACAATTCTTGGAACAAAGATGGCTAGCTCTGAGTATGTTTTGAATTTTTTTTATGCAGGTGAAGGATGTGAATAAATAGCTACCATTGGGAATGGAGTCAGAGGGAACTCAATTACATGAAAAACATCTAACATGGAAGCTGAGGCATGTCTTTATTCTCATCAAAACACAACTTGAATAGTAAACTATATGCATATAAGAAATTGGAGCATGATTAAACATGAATTCCAAGTGATTACAGATAAATAAAATTGAATAAACATCAAATAGATAGATAATACAAACATATATGAAAACACATGATGAATCTCAGGTCTGATAGAAGCTTTTTGCAATTATATATTACTGACTGAAAAATATTACAAAAGTAGCTTGTAGCATGACATCAATCAAACCTTATATAACTCTAAAACTCTCTCATTTATAGAGTGAGGACTCATACAATTTTTTTTCCACATTTCTAGCTTCAAATTCCTACCTCGGAGACCTATTTCAAATAGGATTACATCACTTGGAGACTTCCTAGGGACATTTTTTGTTTGGCAGAGTTTGAATACAAAAATGACTCTTATTTCATTAAATAGTTCAACAAAATCATTTAATAACCCTTTTCAAATGAAACCAACTAATTTTCTGAGTGTACTGGACTACTGATGTGTCATTATGCCACGTGGATGTTGATTTGGAACTCTTCCAAGTCAAACTTTACATTTTTTACAGAAATCTGGTTTGTGAAAATTTTGAAAAATAGGCCTCAAAATGAGTGCATAATTTCCATACCCTTATGTCTTTGAAAAAAAACATGGAAAATTTTAGGGGCTAATATTCGCAGTTGGGCTAATTTTCCATGTTTTTTCCAAAAAAAAGATTCGCCAATTTCCATTTTTTTATAAAAATGATTCGCCCAAATTTTACAATATAAAATTATTTTACCTTAAAAATCTCCAACATTATATAGACAATATATATAATATCATTATAAATTTGAATAATTTTACAAATAGAGTCAATAAAAATTTTATAGTTTGCATATTAAGGACTAGTGAGATTCGCCAATTTTGTAAACTTCAAAATAATTTTCCGTCCTTAAAATTTTCCCTACTTGAAAAAAGTAGAGAGGTTTTTGTATATGGGCTTATGCTAAAGAAAAACCTCCTTCATATTTCCAAAATGAGTTTGAATTTGGTCAAAAATTGAAGTTGCAGTTGACTGCTAAAACAGTCATGTACAGGAAAGTTCAGGAGAGTTCGTAGCATTTTCCATTTGGAAATTTATGCAACCATTCTAACTTCTATTCTCATTGGAGGTTCTTCATTAGGACAAAATAATTAAATACATTCCTTTACCCACTCCTATTATGATAAACTTTGGAAATTATAACATAAAATAATCTTCACCGAGTTCATTGCAAAAACTCGGCTTTAAGCCTGGAGTACGCTACGAACTTGCTTGATAATTCCATAATTTGAAATTTCCACTTCTTTCCTCCAAAAAACTTTCCATAGCTATGTTAAATGATGAGATGGAGAATTATAAAACAAAATTGGCTCAAAACATGTCTTACCCTCCTCAAAAGGCAGCAGGTTCATCCACAGCAAGTTCATCCACCACTATCATTTTCAAGCCTTTTTTCTTTAACTCTGTCTGCACCATTTCCATTGAACCAAACAAGTTTTTCTGAGGTGGAAATGACCATGACCTAGTGATGAACATCCATAATATAATCTAGGCTTTTCTTCTTGTAATTTTAGGATGTACTGTTATGTTTGATGATGTGGCAAAAATGATGAGCAAGCAGCCTAATCACCCTCCTTGCTGAGTGTTCTGACCAACAGGTGTCTCTACTGATACACTTCAACATCTCTTGATGACTCGTGTGCTCCCAATAAATACTAAATGCTACAAAAACACCAAAATTTCCCCTTACTACAAAAAAAGAGCATGTAAGGCAAGTTCATAGTGAATTCTAATTGTTTTACACTGATTTCCCTATGAACTTGTGTAGAAGTGCCAAATTTACATGAAATGGCCAATTTCACTTATGCATGAGATATTTTTGGGATTTTATTTGAAATTGACACCTATCACCTTAATTATGACCTTTAAGACCCCCACATATGTACATTTTTTGAAAATTAATGAACTTCATGACCTTATTTCACCCTAATGACCTAACCTAACTTACCTAAGACCAACCTAGAAAAACCTAGTTGTTATCAAGGATAACAACTTCTCTAATGAATTATGTTCCCAAAGGAAAACCTCATGTTGGATGTTATCCTTTAAAGCCCCTATGAAGAAATCAATATTATGCTCTTCTGGAATATCATTTACCATTATATTCAATTTTTGGAAGTTCTCAATGTGCTTCTCCATTGATCCCTTTTGTTTGAGATTTATAAATTGGCTAAAGAAGGTGTTTCTCTTTGTATCCTCATAATGTGTTATCATTTCCTCTATAAAAATTGACCACATCATAAGTGGTTCATGAAAATGAATCCATCAATACCATACAAACTTATTGGGTTTTAAATATAGAGTTACAATGCATACCTTTCGTGTGTGTTGCACATTATGGAGATCAAAATATTGCTCCAATATTTGTAGTATCCATGTTACCGGATCCTTGCCATCAAACTTCCTCATATTGATCTTTGGAATATGGTGGTTCTTCAATCCAATGTTAGAGTCTATGAAGTCATTATTAACATTTCTTTTGTTCTCATCATGAGTTTCATCTAATACCTTTTTTCTGTTAGGAATAATTTCTTGTAGCAACTTTGTCAAACCTTCCATGTCTGCTTTTAAACCATTGTTCAAATATTCCATGTTTCCTTTCATTTTTTCTTATATACTATCCACATTAGCCTTCAAACCTATCATTTCTGATTTTAAACTATTCATGTCACCTTTTAAACCATCCATGTCCCCTTTTAGATCATCTTTGGTTGTTCTTTGTGAGAGCGAAATTTGTTGCACTTGGTCCTGTAATTTTGAGATATCATGTTGTAATTCTTCCTCTTCATGCGTCATAGTAGATATTTATGAAGGCTTAATTGGTATGGAGTTATTTTTGGGAGAAATTTTATAACCCAATATTGATATTTATGCTCCAATGTTCCTTTGGAATCAGTTCAAACTGATTTTTCAAACAAAAGTTATGCAATTTAAAAAAAAACAATACACATGTTTTTCTTGATTTTGGGAGCTCGATATTGAAACTGTTATATCTTTGTGATTTTGGATCTCCAAGATCTGAAATTTGGTCTTGTAGTATTTGTCTCAGTCTTCTTTCTAATGCCATAGGTCAGAACTAATTTGTACTCTTCAAGATAAAGATATTCTTTATCTCCCACAATGACATAACTATGACCTCGTTCAGTAGAGCGAACTTGTACAATGTGCCACATGTCACTTTTTAGACCTCTGGCTCTGAAATTGATACACAAGAAACTAAAGTCCATGAAATTTCAGCTACTTTTTACAGAACTCAAATCTGATTCCTGAAACGAAAGTTATGATGATTTTCCCTCAGTCACGTGTTTGAGATGAAATTATGGAGCCTGCAAAAACCCTAACTTCCTCTGATCATCATCTCTGAAACTATAGCAAACCAAAATCTGAAATTAGTATACAAGGTTTTTTGGCTTGAGGGGTCCTAACCTAGGTTCAAATTTTATGGACAGACCAACAAACCCTCCAACTACTGGCCCTTTCAGCGGTGATCTGCTTGCACAAACCAAAGTCTCACCTGAAGCTGTATGGGGGGGTGCTGGAACTAGGTTTCCGCACCCTAAGGGAGAAGATAATGAAGTGGTTCTCAGCAAAACCAAATGCAAGCTTATACCAAGTGTGAACAAATGTGTGCAACAATATACAATAGAATCACAGAGAATGTGCAATCCTTAATAGAATAACACAAAGTCAATGTTCGCCTTAGCGCAGATAAATAAAACAGATTCAGATCTAGAACTTAAACAATGCAAGTACTTAAATAGATCTATCAACCATCAATAAGAATTAATAATGATTTCAGATATCCTTGCATAATAATCAATAAGTAGTATAGATAATGCGATATAACATAACATAAATAGTAAACATCTCATATTCAAAACATAAGAAATTCACCAAAATATTTCTTTTCTATTAGCTCGGATCTGTTCAATACATCATCAAATTTCAATATATCACTTTCCCTTACAAAACCCTTCCGCACACACATCTAGCGAAGTCCGCACATAGCCAGGACTAGGTCTCCATGCACATAGCTAGCAGGAGCCTCTTAACCCAACCCAGACAACCCTTACAACGTATCACAAACGTATAAATATCAATATCATGAACTTAATTCTTACTACTTAGCTTAGACATGATCTATCTATTTATATTCTCCTAGTGCGCAGATATTATGGTCTCAAACCATGGTTTGAAGCCCACAGTTTACCCTTAAGAACATTTGCATCAAAATTGGGGACTTTGACCCACAACACTATTACCGATGAAATAGGTAACCTGACCTCAAAACGGGAACTCTAGCCCAAAAAGTCTCAAAAAACATGAAAAAACACCCCAAAAACAAAAAGTGTGTCTTCCAGAACGCACTTGGTTTTTTTTGAAGGTCAAATTTCAGCATTTTATAAAATTATGCTAAAAACAAAATTGTTTGTTGAAAAAAGGATTGAAAAAACACCCTCAAAACAAAACCAGTTGATGCTGGAATAACAAAAAAAAAAAATTGTGTCATAATTTTGACACTTGTAACAATGGAATTAAAGACAACATATTAGAACATTTTTTAAAATCGTAAATTTATAACATTTTTGATAGATGATGTTAAAGATAAACAAATACATGTCTGAAGGGCTTATCATTTCGAACAATTTTCATCCATGTTGTTAAACATAAAATATCTTGACTTTAAACAACCCCAAAATTGTAATTATTGTCAACCATAACCTTAAAGATAAAATTTGGTAGCACATAAAAACCTTAATGACAAGTTGTAAATCTAAAGTTTTTCAATCTTAAGTGTTCAACATACTTGAACAATGAAATTATGGAGAAATTATAAGACTTAACAATTTAAAAAAATGAACAAGTAAATAAAAAAATTATCATTGAATAGAAACAAGTAAGAGTAATTTTAATTTTAGAGGATAAAAAATTAGCATAAGACAAATTTAAATATAGTTTCAACCAAAACCTAAAAATCAAGCATCAAAAAAAAGTGTTATGTTTCAATGACGCATATAATTATTAAAACTTTTAAAAGTATCTTATACCAAATGGTAACAATACATAATATCATGGTAATATCACTACATAATCTAAAAATTCAACATTAGTTTCTATTTTCTATTTTACTTATAATTAAAATATCAACATTGGTACATTGAATATAACATAAATTATTTTTGTAATTCATTGTTGCATTGTCGATATTATAAAGAGATGAATTCTTCATAATTAAAACATATAATCCAACAAACATAGAAATGTCTCATAACTTCAAGAAAAATGAGATGGAAGTCAAAATTTTTATTTCAAGTTACCATGCAAACATCAATTACATAAAAGTGTCTTAGATAGTTATTCAAAATCAACCATAGGTTCTGGCACACCATCATAACCTACATCTTCAGATGAATGGCTCGATGCAGATGAAGATGATCCATGTTCTTCTCTTTCATCAACTAGTGCTCCATCCGAGTCAACATGCATGCCCACCATTTCAGAGTTCAAAAGTCTTGTAGATCTACGTCTACATTCTGCAGAGTCCCATCTCAACAGTAATTGTTCTGGTAGCAATTTCTTCAAAATATTTATGGTCTGCAACCAAAGAGTTCCTCTCTTTGCCAAATTGAAGTCATACACAAGTATGTCAACATCCTCTAATTTTAAGACATCTGTGCGGCAACGATTTATATTTGTGCCCTTTCTTTTTCTCTTTCTGCCAATTCTTTTTTCCACTACCATCTCTGGCTTGTAAACACCATTCAAAGGGTGGGTACTTGTGGCATACCAATGTACATCAACAGCTGTAATCTTTTCATTTTCATTAATGACCTTTATAACCTTGGAAATCCAGAATGGATAGCCAAGTGGATCTTCATCTGCTAACACTGCTATCATGCAACCCTCCTTAAGATCCTGCACAGAACCCCTGTAAAGGTCTTCCATGGCTTCACGTTGTGCACGTGATCTTCTAGAACCAATATATATTTCTCTTTCCTCTACCTGTGGGGAATTAATAATAGCTTGAGGTCGTTGTTGTTCAACATTGTGTGTTTCCGGATGTTCATGTTCATTTGGCATATTTTGTGGCAAAAAAAAAAGAGTCTTCAAAAGCGTATCCCCATTTATTGATCTTGAAATCATATCACTTTGATTATTGAAAAAAGACTCCCACCAAACTGAATCAGCAACATCGAAGTATTCATATGTATCTCTAATACATCTTTTAATTTCCTCTAGACATTCAGAATAATTTATGTCTCTCTTCTGCCTTCGTGCATTATGGAGTTCAGAAACTGACTGTAATAACAATATCTTTGATGAAAACATTGGACGCTCTGGAATGAACTTCAAAAATGCTAAACCTGATGATGGTCCCCATTCTTCAATAGTTGAATACTTCTTGCCCCATATAAGTGTTATCCCATCAATTTTTTTGATACGAAATTGATGCTGGAAGCTAATGTCGTTAAGTTGTTCAATGCATTTCTCCTCACCATGTGATCCAGAAATAAACCTTCGCATGTCAATAGTTTCTTCCAACACATGAAAAACAGGCTTTGGAATGTACGATTTCTTAATACATTCAATTAATAATGGGAGGCTCCCAACACCTTTCCTCCTAAATGTTACTGAAAAAAGACTGAACATTTGATCAATATGATCATGAGTATGCCCAACAAGAAGGAAACCAACTTTTATCTTTTTAAAAATCCCCAATTCAACGAGCATGTTTAGATACCCAAAAATAACTTGATTATTGTTCTCACAACTTGTGTTGTCTAATTGTAAATACAAAACTTCAGGAAGAATCCCAGACCAATGAGTAACCACATCATGGATTATATTTATGGTCAGATTTGCATCATTGTGAATATTTGGAGTTGTGAAGAAAACTCTTGGAAACCTCCTCTCATTAAATACCATACAACCAACCAAGTGAAACTGAATGAAATTTTCCTCCTGTAATTTTTTTGGCATGCGGACAAAATGTGGAAGAAGTGTTTTCTTTTGGTCCATACCATCAATTATCAATCCCAGATATTTATTTGGATGATCATAACACTTATTTCGATGTTTATACAACTTTTTCCTTTCACTTGTTTGCTGATTGCGATGCTCTTGAAGTTCTTTGACAACAGAATCTATACATAAAATAAAAGAAACATATGAATAAATATATTTTCATAGTTGATAAGTATCAAATTTTAAAAAACAATGTTTTGAACACATACCTCTTTCCACCCCTTGACATTTATCTCTTTTTGCTTTAAGAGAAGCACATGTGTTGCAAATCCCCATCCTTGTCTTCTTAGGAATACGAACATTGTTGAATTCAATTTTCCATATCCTTGTAAAATAAGAATATGTAATAAAATTACCAATTCCTTCAACAACTTCTGCATAATCTTTGTATAACATGAATATTTCTCGTCTCGAGAAACTATCTGGAATATGTATTGTGTCTTTATTTGGCATACACTCTCCATGATTTGAAAAGAAGTCTTTCATCCATGTCTTAGCAGTATTTGCAAACGGCCCCACCTCTCGTTTATAACGTGCTTCTGAATAATATGTGGGATCCCTTTCCAATCTATCATGGATTCTTGACAAACGACAATTACCAATTGAATACAACATTTTGAACGCCTTTCTGCAAAGCAATACATTCCCAATATGATAATCATAACCTGCTAGTGTAGATTGCATGCAACCCACTAAATATGAATTTTTCATGCTTTTATTCATTGACATATATGTTTTCCTTTTCTCCAAAGCAAAGTTGAAATCCATATTTTTCAAGAAATCCCTTCGACAACATTCACTTGAAATCAAATGAACGACAAAACTTCTTGTCGTGAGATATTTTGTCCTTGCCCTTGTATAATTGGAATTCTTTGGATTGATATGAAAAGGTCTACTCCTACTCCTAGTTGCAATATTTTCTTGCAACGGCTTCATCATTCCATCATCCTTTGTAAAAGTAGTTTCATCACCATTAGGAGGAATATTATCCCCACTATCATCATCCTCAACATAGTTAAGAAATTCATCAACATCATTGCGTGAAAAATTTTCTTTACCATCATCAGTTGAAGAAAACATTTCACAAGAATCATCGGCACTTTTGTAACCCTGACTCAAAATAAATTCTTCACCATCTTGACCCATGCTTTCAAATTCTTCCTTGGGAGGATTCAATTCTTCATCACCATGAGTGTCTTTAAAATGGTCACTTGGAGAAAATGCAATATTCAGATCTGTGCCTCTAAAATTATCATTTTCAAGAAACTCTTCATCCTCCCCTTCCTCAGTGGTGCTCTCATAATCCTTGGGATTAGGCATAAGTGGAAGCTTTGAATTTGTATTCACTGGAATTTCTTCATCCTGCCCCTCCCCTTCCTCACTGAAGCTCTCATAATCCTTAGGATTAGGAATAAGTGAATGCCTTGAATCTATATTTATTGGAAAATCTTCATCCCCCCCTTCATCAGTGGTTAAATTATAATCGTTATGATTAGGATGAAGTGAAAATTTTAGCTTTGGAAATTCATCCCCGTCTTCATCAGTGGTGCTGGCATAATCCTTAGGATTAGGACAAAGTGGATATTTTGACGCTGCAAATTCTTCATTCCCCTTTTCCTCAGTGGTGCTAACATAATCCTTAGGATTAGGACGAAGTGCATATTTTGACTTTGCAAATTCTTCATTCCCCTCTTCATCTGTGGTGCTGACATAATCCTTAGGATTAAGATGAAGTGGAAATTTTGACTCTGGAATTTTTTCGTCCCCCTCTTCATCAGTGGTGCTTGCATAATCCTTAGGATTAGGACGGAGTGGAAATTTTGACGTTGTAAATTTTTCATTTCCCTCTTCATCAGTGGTGCTGGCATAATCCTTAGGATTGGGACGAAGTGGATGTTTTGACTCTGAAACATTATCATTCTCCTCTTCATCAGTGGTGCTCGCATAATCCTTACGATTAGGACGAATTTTATATTTTGACTCTAAAAATTTTACATCTCCCTTTTCATCAGTGGTGCTAGCATACTCCTCAGGATTAGGATAGAGTGGATATTTTGACTCTACAGATTCTTCATTCCCCTCTTCATTTGTTTTTCTCGCATAATCCTTAGGATTAAGCTGAAGTGGATATTCTTCATCTCCCTCTTCAAAAATGGTGTCCTCATAATCCTTGGGATTAGGACGAAGTGAAACTTTTGACTCTAGAAATTTTTCATCATGCCCTTCATCACTGTTGCTTTCATAATCCTTAGGATTAAGAGTAAGTGGTATAACTGGCGCTCAATTTACAGAAATTTCATTTTTCTGCACCTCATCAATTTTGTTCTCATCATCTTTAGGATAACGACCAAGTCGGTTTTTTGACTCTCTATATTCATGGTGAACAAACTCCCGTTATATTCATCACTCTGAATAGAGTTGTTGCGTGACAAAGATGTTGATGTTGTAGAAAGAAAAACTTCGCTATCAAAAGAAACCATGGCTTTCAACAAGAATAGGTTGAATGATACAAATTCCTCTCCCACTTACAATATATAGCTTAAAGACTGAAAATTTCCCTCCAAATTTTCCCTCCAAAAAAATTCGCAAAAAAATTTCCCCCCAAAAAATTTCGTGAAAAACTTTCCCTCCAAAATTTTCATTTCAAATATTTGGTACAAATATTAGTCAAAAAATGTATTTAACATTTTTTTTAATAAATTTTTTATGTTGAAATATTTTACCGATATTTATATTCAAAATATCCACAAAATATTTCTATCATGGATGCCTTCCAAACTAAAATAATGTTTTTATTTGAATGATTTAACATTGACTAGATGTAAGTATTAACTATAATATTACTATAATACCTACATGCAAATATTAACTATTTTAACTATAATGACTACATGTAAATATTTTAAATTTTAAATTTTAAACTTACGTTATATTCATCTAAAATTTATTTCAAAATTTATTAATAAACTGTTGGTCTTCAAATATTTCATCATACTTTCTATTCAAAATATCCACAAAATATTCTTTTCATGCATGTCTTCGAAACTAAAATAATTTTCTTATTTGAATGGTTTAAGATTGACTACATGTAAATATTTACAAAAATAACAACATGTAAATATTAACTATTTAAACTATAATATTAACTATAATTAACTACATATACATATTTTAGATTTTAAAATTTAATCCCATGATTTTAAACATTGATTACATGTAAATATTAACTATGATAACTAAATGCAAATATTAACTATTTTATCTATAATATTAAATATAATTAACTACATGTAAGTATTTCATATTTTAATTTTTAATCTGAGATTATATTTGAATTATTCAACATTCAGTACATGTAAATATTAAATAAAATAGTAACTATGATAATTACATGCAAATAATAAGTATTTTAACTATAGTATGAACTATAATAAACTAAATGTAAATATTTTAAATTTGAAATTTTAATCCCACATTCGTTAAACAGTAAACCAATCAGACAATATTCACTATTTAAAAGGAATGATTGTTTCTATTCATCACATCACATCAAGTTTTCTGGTATTTGTTAGAGCAAATTTCTGGAGGTGTTGCGTTGGCATTGGTAACTTCGTGGAGGCATTGCATTGGCATTGGAGGCGTTGTGTCGCTATTGGTAATTTTGTGGAGGTGTTGCATTGGCATTGGTAACTTCGTGAAGGCATTGCATTGGCATTGGAGGCATTGTGTTGCTATTTGTAATTTTGTGGAGGCGTTGTGTTGGCATTGGTGACAGCAGCTTTTTGCATTTCAAAGGTTAGTTTTCCTTCTATTCTGTCAATTTAAAGACGATTTTGGGGAAAATCTGTTTTTCTATAGTTTTTTTGTGTCCAAAAACTACTTTTTAAAGGTTTTTAGGTTCAAAAACCTTAATTTTTTAATATATTTTTAGTGAAGAAAATGCAAAAAAAAACTAATTTTTTTAGGGTTTTAAGGACAAAAATTTTGATTTTTTTTTCTTTTTTTAAGACTTATAGGTTCATCTAAACAGAAAAATCCATAAAACGACCATGCACATAAAAAAAAAAGTAATATTATAACATTTTTTATTTGTTTTTTTTAATCATAAATATATCAGTGATTTCATTATTTTTTTATTTTTTTATTTTATATTCTATTTTATTTTATTTTTCTAATTTTAAATCTTAGTTTTATTTTTTTAATTTTAAATCTTTAATTTTTTTTTTTATTGTTTTGTTATATATATATATATATATATATATATATATATATATATAATTGTATTGTGATATAGTTTTTTTTTTTTTTAATTTATTATATTGTTATATTAAAACAAATGTTTTTTTATTTATTTATTATATTGTTTTTTTTTTTTAAATTATATAATGTTTAGAAACAAGACATAATTGTGATTTAATAAATTGTGTGTTCGAAATGCGTCGACCACGTTCTTGTGCATGTGATTATTACCGAAAGAGTTTCTACTAATTTATATGATGGATCACAGAAGTTTAGATTCCAAAAAATTGTGTGTGTTTTTTTTTTAATATTTGTTATATTTTGATATTTTTAACATTTTTTTTATTATTAAATAATTTTTTAATAATTATATTATATAAAAAAATATTTTAAAATCAAAATTTAAAAAAATAAAATAAATAAAAAAATAAAAAATAAATAAAAAAATAAAAAAATAAATAAAAAATAAATAAATAAAACAAATGTCGTTGACCCCGCCCCCGTGGCGCCGCCCGGCCGGCCTCCAGCGGCAACAGGTGGGCGATTCATTTTTTAATTTTTTTTTTTTTTAAATTTTTAAATTTTTTTTTTTTAAATTTGTTTTAATAAAACATTTTTTAATTTTGGTTTTTTTTTTAATTTTTTTTTTTAAATTTTTTTTTTAATAATTTGTTTTAATAAAACATTTTTTAATTTTGGTTTGGTTTTTTTTTTTTTCGATAATTTGTTTTAATAAAACAATTAAAAGTTCATAGAAACATTGTAATATATAAAAATAATAAAAAAATTATTATATAATATAATAAAAATATTGTTAAATAATAATTGTTGAAAATCTGAAAATATAACAATATATATATATATATATATATATATATATATATATATATATATTAAAAAAAAAAATTCATTAAAAAACAATTATGTTTTGTTTTTAAACATTATATAATTAAAAAAAATATACAATACAATAAATTAAAAAAAAGACATTTGTTTTAATATAACAATATAATAAATTAATTTAAAAAAAAACTATATAACAATACAATTAAAAAAATAAAAAATATATAATATTATAACATTTGTTATAAATAGTAGGTAAATTTTTTTTTTTTAAATATTAAACAAAAACTGAAGTTTGAAAATACTAGTTTATTTTTTTAAAATTATTTTATACAATTTAAACACATTTTTAATTTTTTTATAAAATGTATTCAAAACATATTATATAGATATATATACATATGATTTATAATATTTTGTTTTTAAATGAAAATTTTTATAGTTAATTTTACTGCTTTAATTTCAAACTATTTAGTTTTAGAAATAAATTTTGTTTATTAAATTTATTTTGTCCGCAATATTTTTCCATTAACTAATATATATATATATATATTAGGAAAATGGCATCAAAAAAGATTTCTGTGAATGTTTCTGCACGTAGGGCAGCAGCTCCCAAATCTACAGCTGCAGCTCGACGCACTATGGATACAACTCCCAAATCTAAAGTTGCAGTTGGAGGCACTATGGACACTGTTGGACGCAATAAGGACATTGTTGCACACACTAATAAAAGTCAAGCAAGTGGGGCACCAGATTCATTAAAGCTTATTTTTTATTGGAAGAACGCCAAGGAAATAGATAAAACCGATTTCTCATGGTATCTTGAAGACAGTGAAATGGAGGCTGATATACACATCTATCTGATTTGTGGTATGATTGACTTAAATGAGCCATATGATGTGATGGGCAGAGTACGAGACATATGTATGGTCCCAAATACAAACACTATTTATGTTCTTGCAAGGAAGGCTCAGAAACATGAGAAGGTTAGATATCGTCTATCAATCGTCAAGTATGACACAGATGAAATATCTTCAATTTTTTCTGAAGAAATATCAAGTAACATTGCAAATAACATTGTAAGTATGCTTATTTTTATTTCCTCTATGCATTATTGTAAGGATGATTCAATTTTTTATAAATGATTGATCATTGACATGTTTTATTTTGTTTCATAGGATTTTGTTCCGGGTCTTTCAAACATGTTTGAAGGTATTTATATGTTGGTGCCAAATGTTATGGATGTGATCAAAACTTTTCACAAAGACAAAGCAGAGGAAAGCAGATTGAAGTAAAGAGCAATAGCTCGTGACACTGCAACAGTACAAAGAGGGGATCTACCAAAAGTCACTAAGGTGGGTCAATCTAGCAAACTTAAACATGTTTCTTTTGAAGGTATCGAACATGAAACAGAAAATTATGATAGAATTAGTGAGGAGGAGATGAGAACTATTGTGCAAAAGGAGAAAACAGATCAGACACCAAAAAGAAAAATTGCCAAAGATGTCTCTCTTTTACCTCATGAAGGAGAGCTTGTTTATAAAAAAATTGATATGTTATCCAATAAGACTAGGAAATCAAATATTGGTGAACCTGTAAAGGTCGTGAGCAGCAGTGAAGAACAAATTGAAAGCTCTCACGGAAGCAGAGAAATCATAACACCAGGTGCTGAGTTAGAGGATGGAATTATTAAAACAAAACAAAATGCTATTCGACAAGAGTTGAGGAAGAATAAATTAATTCTTGGTGGCCAAACATTTGAGCTTAATGTTAACCAATTTTATGGCCCATATGAAGGACAATCTCAATATCAAATTAGAAAGGCCCATCACCTACATGTACATAATCTGAAAACATTGTTCAAGTTCAATCCATATGCGCATGTGGTGGATTATGTGGTTCTTGTCGATCCACGTCAGGTTCCCAACAAACAAGCATTTGACAAGACAAAATGTTTTGATTATAAATATTATGTAATTGGAGGGAACCATTCGATAGAGGCTAAGAGACAATTGATTGCAGAATATCCCAATAACTATCTTTTTCAAACAGTGAAATGCATCATTTACGCTGGCTTAACAGAAATGGAATCAAATTTATTGGCATGGGATCATAATGCAGATAATGAGTATAGAATGAAAATGACTTTCATCCAAAGGGTCAGATTTATTCATAATGAATTCATAGAAAAATGTGGTGGAGATAAGACATAAGTTAGTGTAGCATTTCGAAAGGAATGTTTAATGGAAACAGGTTATCAAATTGATGAAAAAAAAACAAAAGATGGAAAATTGAATACAAATATCTTCAGAGGCACAGATAACATTTTTCAGTTGGCATTTAGAACTCGAGAGGTATGGATTTGATTGATGAGATTTATGATCGGTGGGAGAATATTTCCATAAAAAATCAGAAGGTTAGAAAGAATAAACCCATAATATGTACCAACAGTAAGGGGGGTCCTGAAATGAAGCAACTTCCAAAGGATATGACTATTACACCTTGGAGAACAATGCAAGGTGTGAAGGATGATAAATTAGTCAAATCAATATTAGCCCGTGTCAAGTCGGGTGAATTATCAATGGAAGAAATGTGTGCAGAATTTCAAAAGTAAGTTTCTTGAATTATTTCTTATTTTTCTTTCATTATAATTTTCTTTTAAATAAAACATAATGATGTTGGTAGAATTTATTATACATGTCAATATATTAACGCTTTTATCTTGATTTATTCAGTCAGAAAATTTTTATGAAAATACAATAACACATGGTTAAAATGTTGAATGAGGACAGTTGGGATGATGTTGTACGCAACTACCCAGAAGCAAGTTCTACATCAACACTAAAAGAGTTTTATATTGCATTCAATAAGGTATGTTGATGTATAAATTCATTTTATTCATATTTAAACTATTTTTATTTTATTACTTATACATATCTATATATATATTTTTATGTCATTAAAGATGTCGAAGAAGGATGGAAATGGAGTACCAGATACTTTCAAAAGCTTTATTGAAAAAATTAAGATGGAGAACATGAGAAGGAAGCATCTTATGAATGTTGAACTAGATCTTACTCTTAATCATTATATTTGGAATGGGCTCGACAGTGTCCAATATCAAATAATACAAGGTGACTATGAAGACATTGCATCACTAATACCTAAAAGGGAATATGGCTTAGTTATTGCAGATATTCCTCATGGTTTCAATTTCCCAGACATTGAATATGATAGAGAACCATATACTTATCAAGCTTTTAGTAAAGTAGTTACAGGTTTTCAAGAAGTGACAACATCACCACTTTGGCGATTTGTGACATTTCATTCAGACACACAGTTTCCAATGTTATTAACAAGCTTCAAGGGTAAAGCAAACTCAAGGATGCAAATTACATGGTAAGATTTTGAAATTGTATGTTTGATTCCTCCTAAATTTTTTTATTCATGTAAAATTTAATTGAACTTTTACTATGTTATGTTACAGGCAAAATTCAAATATTGTTTCTTCCGAAGATCAGCCTATTATAAATGATTGTGAGTTCATCCATGTTGAATGTTGGACAAAAGACAATAGCTATAAGCATATTATTATGAATCGAGTAGATGGGAAGAGTCATAGTCAAGTATTGGTTTATGATGCAATTGTAAGAAAACTAACATATGAGGATAAAGATGCAAAAGGAGATATAGTTAACATTTATCAAAAACCACAAGCATTGATTAACTATCTTATAGATCTATGTTCAAATGAAGGAGAATGGGTTTTGGATTTATTCTCAGGTTCAGGTAAGTTTTATTATACAAATTTAAATTTAAATATTGTATTTTTTACTTTTTATCTCACCATACTAATTTTCTTACTTATTTTTTTTGTGCTTGATGATTAGGTAAAACACTAGCATGTTGCCTACTAAAAAGAAGAAATTGCATTGCCATTGAGAAAGACCCAGTTCAATGCAAATTTATTCAACAAAGAATTAACGCTCTTAAATTCCTTTCAGATGCGAAGCAAGAAGTTGGTTTGAGGAAAGGAGATTTTAATGAATCACATGTGGAAAAAAAAGCAAAGGAACCTCAACCACCATTATATGGAATGATTGGAAAGGGACACTTTGGAAGATTTGCTGACATGAAAATGCTGCGGAAGAAGCCATCAATGTTGTTCTAGATGATGTTGAAGATGTATTAGTTGATATTGTTGATGATGTTTAAGTTATGCTTGCAAACAAAGCTTATTTTTTAGAACTATTAATCAGTTTTACTTGTAATGTTCAGACTTTGATATTTTATGAGAACAACCCTTTTTTTTTGCAAAAAACATGTGATTGCTATTATTTTTTGACATAACATTCAATAAAAATGTTGTTTTCTTAAGTTTTTTTTGTTAAGATTCTCCCAAAAAATTAGTTTATTTAACATGTTTTTTCCAACAAAAACTTTGTAAAAGTGTATTTTTTGCATTGTATTTATATTGAAAATTTGTATTTTTTTGTCATATGGTTCAAAATATTGGTTTTTTAGCGACAATTTTTTGATGTGCATTGAAAAATTATTTAACAATACATAAACATGTAGAAAATATAAAATTTAGAATATTGACCCTTTTTCCATCTTTTATGTATGTGAAAAAGTGAAGATATCATTACAAGTTTTTATTTAAAAAAAAAATTTATTTTTATTTTTAAAACACAAGTACATAAATGCACTTAAAAATAAACATCTCACAGAAGAAGAAGACATTAGAAAAGCTATAGTGTCAAAATCAATCCTATAAAAAAAAGTTGGTGATGATACACCACCACTATTCAAAATCGACATAAAAAACATCACTTAAAAAAAAAATTAATTAATTAAAAAAAAAATGAAAAAAACTTAAAGTGCCAAAAACATGCTCAAAATTTTTTTTCTTGATTTTGCATCGCCACTTTTTCAAAATCAAGTGTTTTTCTTGATACTTCAAAAAGTAGGTAACAATGAGGTTACCTATTTCATCGGTAACATTGTTCCACCCCAAATCCCCTTGACTCCCTTTGTGCAGTGCGCACATACAAAATTATACAAAATGACATCAGAAATTGTGCCTCAGGGGACCCCACTCCAACAGGCCCCCAACACAAACATGTGACTCGTCTCGAGTCGCTGAGGCTCCTGCTCCTTGATCTTAGCCTGAAGCTTGTAGAAATAAGTTTTGAGAGGGAGCACAGATTCCAAACTTTGCGCTGTGGAAGCCTGTGGTTGTTGAACTAATTTTTCTTTGGTAGGTCCTTCAGCGGCCATCTCGATGTTGTGCTGAGTTTTTTGGATTTCCTTTAGAGTGTTGTATAGCATCTGTGAGAGTTAAAGCGCTTCTTCTTCCCATGGTTACATGCATTCCTTCAGTAGTTGTTCCTTCCAACGCAAATCTGCAATCTCAATTTGAATTTTTCTGTACTCCTCTAGACGAGCGAGGCACTGTGAAAGAACCAATGTGGGCACCATCATCCTGATTTCCTCAAATTCCTACTCCTTCTGGTGGAGGGCATCGCACAGCTACTGTACTACCGAATCATTTTGGACAAAGTTCCGAACACTCATATCTTCGTTGAGAAAATTGTTACATTGAGTGACTAGAGCAGCAATACTATCGTGACTTGCACGCTGGTCTAACTCGCCTGAATCACGCTCTCTTAAATCTGGCTTGCATGTACTATTAATTCTTGCAATTCAACTTATACAAGTTCTAGCATGTACTTGTACTGAACCTCCATGTCTTTCCAGAAATACTCGATTGTAAACGTGACAGTGTTTTCTATTTTTTTAAGATCATCTTTTGTCAGCGTCAGGACCTCCTGCCCTACCTTTTTGGAACCTTTATGCTTCTTTCGTGAACCTCCAGCAGCCTAAGAGCCACACTTGGTGCCCTTGGATGTTTTAGCTTCCCCTATCTCCTTCGGCACAGATCCATTATTTTTTAGCACTGTTGTGGTTTCTACTGTCTCGCCAGTTGTTGTGGGGGTTACTTATTTTTCTGTGACATTCTTTGTCACAAGCTTTATAAATTTCTCTTTGACTATCGCGGTGGTTTTATTTATTGATTTCCCTATTGGAATGTGTAGCTTCATTGGGTTAGGTGGTGTCAACCAGGCCGACGGTCATTTTGTTGTCACTCTAAGCAAATCATCTTCAGTTACCAGGAATGGTAGCTCATACCATACTCCCTCTACGGTGCCCTTTGCGAGGATATGAATATTATGAAAGGTAGCCTTGAAATCTGCTACCATCTTGTATTGATCATACAAGGTAGGCGACAGTCACGGCTTTGACTACACCTCTTGGTTCAAGGTAGCATCATACATAACCCATAAATTTTTATTTTCTTTAGCGCGCATCGGGTCTGAAGAGTTCCACAAGGTTGCATAGTGCGTATCTTCACACATCTTTGGTTAAATATCTAGGAATTGTGTATCTTCTGAAGTCCTCCATCCAATGAGTGCAATCAATAAGAGGGGCCAAGCATACTGGAAGGGCATGTCTTCCTCCTGTGCCTCGCACACATTTTCTAAAAATTGTTTACATAAGTAACTGCACCAATTGTAAATCATGCCCTTTTCACAGCGTCCTGCGAGTGCAATCACATGTGCGAGCACCTCCATGGGTATGCACTTAGGCATCATATTGCAGGCCAAAGTGATCATTCCAAAGCACACTACGAGGTCATTTATTTCCTCCACCACAAATCCCAGGGTCTTCCTTGTGACGTTATACTTCTTCTTAATTTGTTCTGCCATAGCTTTCTCCTGTGATTTACCACCAAAGTCAGCAATAAGTTCGGCCCCCTTAGCAGTAATTATAGTGATTATGTGAATTAATTCAACGTTAATGGGGATGCACTCTCCCAACCAAAGCATGTCATCGTGAACTAAGGCTAGCAACTGTCTGACACAGATCCATTTATGGGGTTACGCCCAAAATGAGGGATCTGGAGTAGATTGAGCAGGCTTGCCTTGTGTAGACCTAGCACCCCCCTTTTTGGCTCGAGGCACAAAATTCCCCCTTCGTAAGTGACTTTATCCAAGTCTAGTTTTGGCGCAAGCTCTGGGAACTTCTCGACATTCGCGATGTCCCAATCGTTAAATCGTAGTTGCGGAATATTTGCAAAAATTTCCCCTTCCTCTCAGGGATCAGGAGTATTTGGATACCTGTGCACACCTTGTCCAGGTTCTTAGGTGATTTTACAGATGGTTTTCATGGCGCAATATATCTTGGCAACCGTGAGAATGGGGCCACTTCGACCACATCCTCTTATTCTTCTTCAATTTTTTCTGGGATTTCTGCCATGGGTATTTTCATGTTCTCTCCTGCTGAAGGGCATGATCTTTGGATCTTCTCTCACGGATATTTGCATGTTCCAAAGGATTTCCATTTCTTAATCTTAGATGGCGCAAGTGTTTCCATAACTGGTACTTCAGGCGCAGTAGGGTCATCGCTCGGTCTTGTGGATGTCATATTTTTGGGAATAACGTAACCTAGCCCTGCTCGATGCAATGTGTCCTTAAACCATGGATCCAAACCAGACATAGACACAATAAATGCAAGGGCAATCAAAGATCTCAAAGTACAGAAATCACTCAAAAATCAAAGGGAACTATTGTGGCCCCATAGGTCATATTTATACTTGTGGCGCATCTTCAATGGCTCCTTGTGCATTAATGAGGCTACATTACTAGCAAAATGGTCGTAAATCTGGAAAAATCCCTTCATTAAATGCATCCTAGATGCTCCCAAAAATGGTAATAAATCTGTCTTATCAAGTTTTATTGTTCCAATGGATATTTTTGACACCTTTGCGACCCAATCAACCTCCTCACACAGATACCGCACGTACGTCGCACCTTACTGCGCATTCGCCATCCCATCTATGCAGGTCTGATACTCCAGCCATATAGTCATTTGGTAGGCACAGGTTCATCCCTGTGTGGCTTAATATGGCTTCCATTGACATACCTAGGAAGGTATTCACCGCTCAATGTGGCCAGGCGCACAGCTCCTCCATTAGTGATTTCCTTAACAACGTAGGGCCCTAGCTAATGCATCTTTAATTTTCCTAGGTGGTGCACAAACTTGTCATATAGTAATACCAAATCATCTTCCTTGAATACCTTTTGCCTAATATTCCTGTCATGCCATGCTTTTTCATGCACCTTTTGAACCTACTAGTGATCATTTGCAACAAAATGATCTTCTTCCAGAGCAACTAACTATTACAATCGATCTTCTAGAGCATCTTCTTCAGCCATATTGGTAAATTCTATAATGCGCAGAATAGGAATAATGCATTCCATGGGAAACACAACCTCTTTCCCATATACCATCATGAACGGTGTCCTTCTAGTAAACTTCTTGCAAGTAATCCTATATGCCCAGATAACTCCTGCCACTTGCTCATCCCAATCATTTTTGTTAGCATTGCATACTTAGTGAATGCAGTCTCCAAGATTTTATTGAACGCTTCAAATGCGCCATTTTCTTGCGGGTGATAGGGAGAGCTCTTCTGATGACGCATCTTAAATTATTTTGTTAATGCTTCAATGGTGTCATTTAAAAAATGTGTACCCTAATCACTTATCAAAATATTAGCACAGCCAAACCGAGTCACTATATTCTCAAAAATTAACTGCACAGCTGTATCAGCAGTACAATCCTTCATCAGCTTAGCTTTAGCCCATCTGGTTACATAATTAATGACAGTAATAATGTAGCGTGCACCACTCTTCCTTCCTAGAGGATTAATAGGTCCCACAAAATCTATAGCCCATTTTTCAAAAGCTTGCAGTGCCATCTATGGATTCAAGAGAATTTCGTCTCTGCTCGAAGGCTTTCCTGTCCTTTGGAAAACATCACATGCACAGCAGTTCGCATAGGCATCATTGTGTAGTGTGGGCCACCATAACCCAGCTCGCAAGATCCTCTGCGTAGTGGCCTTACCTGCATAATGACCAACAACAACTCCTCCATGAGCTTCATTTAGAATGGCACGTCACTCATACTCCAAGACATATCTTCGCAGGAACTCATCCGCACCCAATTTGTACAATTGTCCAGCAATAATGGTGAAGTCCTCTTCACGCACCACAAGTTTCTTCTTTTGTTGAACTGTATACTCCTCAATCGTGGGTCCAGTAGTCAAAAACTGAATGATATCAGGGAAATTATCATCAACCACCTTTATCGCAAACAATTGCATGTCTGGAAATCCATCGTCTATATTTGTAGGTTCCTCTCCTATTTCAATGCGCGACAGATGGTTTAGCCCAGCATTCAATCTTGTTGGTTTGACCATAATTTCAAAATCATATTCCTTAAATAACAACAACCATCTATAGATCTCCCCCCCAACAAGGGCTATTTGACCAGGTACTTCAAAGCAGAATGATCGGTGAACATCTTACAGTGACCTTCAAGAAGATAGTGGCGGAATTTCTTCAGTGCATACACCATTTCTAGCCCTTCTCTTTCCGCGGTAGATTAATTATTCTTTATGCTTGACGATTTCCAGCTTGCATAAGCAATAAGATGACGAATTTCCCCTGCGCATGGCTGCGCTAACACAACTTCGAGCAAAATACAAGAGGCATCCACATGTACATGAAATGCCTTTGACCAATCTAGGAATACCAGGATGGGCGCAGTGACCATCTTGTCCTTGAGAAGCTCAAAAATCTTGTGACAGTCATCATCCCATTAAAACGTTGCATCCTTTCTTACCAGCTTTTCCATGGGCGCAATTATCAGCGCATAGCCCTAAATAAACTTCCTAGAGCACAACTGCTTAATATTCTCAAGTACTTCCAAATTGACTATAATTAACATCTTTGCAGGATCCACCATCAACCCTTGCTAGCAGACAATGTTTCCCAGCAGTATTCCAAATGGTACACAAAAAATACACTTCTTCAAATTCAAGGAGATCTGATACTTCCTACAAGTATCCAACATTAAGCGTAGATTTGACACATGCTTATTTAACAACCCAAATACAGTCCAATCATCAAAATACACCTCCAAAAACTTGTGTATAAATTCTTTGAAAGTAGCAACTACTACGCGCGAGAAAATGGCAAGAGCATTCTTTAATCCAAAGGCATAACTGTATATTGGAAGGATCTCCATTCAATAGCAAAAGTGGTCTTACTCCTATCCTCTGGTGAAATCCAGATCTAACGATATCCTAAAAACCCATTTGTAAAACAATATTCTTCTTGACCTCCAACATTATCCAAAATTTCATCTTAGAATGGAGTTTGGAATGGATTGTACACACAAGCATCATTTAGTTTGCGCAGATCTACACAGATTTTGATTTCTCCCTTGGTCTTCTTATATTGTACAACCATTGGACTTACCCAGATAGATTCCTCTATAGGTTCAATAATGCCCGCTGCAACCATTTTTTCCAACTCTTCTTTCACCTTCTGCTTATATCTTGGGTTCATCCTGTATGGGTGTTTTTTTCACTGGGTGCGCATCAGGTTTCAATGTGATTTTCATCACTCCAAGCACCCAAATGATTCATTTCAACTCTGAAAATTTCATAGGGAACAGACCTTGATATTGTGTTGGCAACTCAGCAAACTTTCCTACTATATCATCATCCCAGTAATCTCCAATATTTTCCAACTTAGGTTGTTCTTCAGTTCCAATACTCACATGTCTGAGATTTATGGGCTTTGTCATATCCAACGAGGTGATTGAGGGCCTAGCCACTGTGTTTTGTCCCTCCGATTCAGGGATCATGATATTCCTTGGATTCTCATCATTCTCTTCTACTATCAGGTTTCTGCAATTCACAATGGCTTTCATCTACGCGTCCCAAGATGGTGGAGTGCACTCAATGACAGGCTTTATTGTATCAAATATTACTTCTTGAATTTTATTAAAATTTTTACCAACTGTATCGAATCCACTATCAAAGATAAATTTAAGAATAAAACTCTATGTCAGCGCAGACCATTCACTAGTGCCTCTGCACAGCTCTATCTCCAAGTACCATTCAGTAGGCACCTTTCCCAACTTGTGACTAAACATATGGACCCATTAAGGTCTTTGATCTACACCCCATACCTGATTCCATCTTGCCAAATGTCTGCGCGGATCCTCTTTACCAAAGTATACATCTTCCATTTTAATGACTGGAAATTCAAACCACAATCTCATCATGCACGCACATTCCTCCCAGTTGCCCATATTCTCCTTATGAGTTTCCCACCATCTTGTTGGAGTAGCGTCTAAGCCAACATGAAAAGCATGGAATATTTTTCCTTCAGGCACAATCCTTTCTAGCTCTCCTATAAACATATTTACATCAATTGATCCATCAGAGTGCGGTAAATCACGCACCTCAGATGTTATACAACACAGAGATCGAGTCACGCGATTACTACGTAGCGCAAACACCTCATGGAATCGGTTCTACCAATTTTCTAGTTCTTCATCAGAGTCTGAAAAACAAGAGCTATCCTTCTCCCACTTAAGATTCACATATGTTGTTGGATAATTACAGTGTTCCTTACAAAAATTTAGCTTATATATTTCGTCAATCTCATCCTCAACACGCATTGGTTCAATATAATTTTAACCTTCTCCGGGATCTGTATGAATGATTACCCTGACTCCATTGCTTTCAAATTCCATCCTCCTTCTCTTCAGATTGATAACACCATCCATGTCAATAACCCAATCCAATCCTAGCAGTGCAGGATAGGGATCAATATCATATACAATTTGGATAACTTCGAAATCTACCATCACCTTAACACCCTCTATATTGACCACAACTTGTGACAACCTCCTAAAGGAATGATCTTTTTTTGATTGGCCATGCGCAGTTGGATAGTACACCACTCCATATTTGGCTCTCCCATGTGTTGCCATGTTTGCTTAGATAGAGCATTAGCATCTGATCCCAGATCTAAAATAACTTGGTCCACTTCATAAGCACAAATATGTGTGATCATGCGCATCTCCCTACCTTTTCTCTTCTTGTTCTTGTATATTTTGTTGACCGCTCTTTGTTCTACCATGGGTTGTTCTTTCTCTGCGCAATTATCTATCAACACCTACAGATTTTCGATTGCCTTATTTTTGCACATTAAATTTATACATGCTTGTAGAAATGGTTTGATCTCCTCATCTCCTTCGGCTTCCTTCATTGTTATACCAAATGTTGATGTACTTCCTTCTATAAATTACTTTCGCACTTCAATAAAGTTCTCTTTCACGCACTGAAGATTTAAGCCTTCTTTGTTTTCTGGTGCTTTACAGATCCATACATCAGTGGTTGGTTGCTTTCCTTTATTTTCCTTGGTGGCTACACCACTCCTAGTAACCACATTCACACTTGGATCTTCTTCACGATTTTATGCGCGAACCATCTGAAGATTTTGTGTTAGGGTCTGCGTCTTCTTTTCCTGTATTTTAGCAATCAAGACAAGACAATCTTATATGACATGATCAAATTGTCTACAATACCTACAATATTGTCGTGTTGGATTCGGACAGTCGTGTGCATAATGGCCATCAACTCCATAGTAATAGAAAATGACTTTCCCTCTTCCTCGGCCAGCTGATCCACCTCCTTAGCCTCGAAGGGGATGCTGGTTATGTAGGCTCAACTTGCATTCTATATATCTCTGCTTTATCCAACATCATATCAAAAGTGTGACAATGCTGCTCATCATGCCCTAACAATGAACAAAATTTTCAAAATAACTGCTTTAAGTCAGGCTGATATTTTCCAATCCTTGGGCAAGAATCTGTGTCGTGTAATCCAGCAATTTTACAGATAGTGCACCACGCAGGATTCTTCAGTGGACTGGGACCTCCAGGATTCAGGTAATTGTTGAAGATAGGACACTGGTCTTTATAGTGCCTAGAAGCTTTACATTTTATACACAAAACCTCTGTGCAGACATCCTTGCTTGTGTATTTGCACATACTTTGAATTTATAGATGCATGGATTCCAGCTAATTCTGAATCAGTTGATTTCCCAACACAATAGGTGTTGGGGTAGCTTCCAATTTCATTACAGCTTCCGCAGCCTTAGCTTGTGTGGAAATATTTTGCTAACCTAATGGTTGGTGCAGATGTGGGAGAAACATAGCAATGAACCATTCCTTATGTTGAGTATCATCAATAAAAATTCCACCATCTATGATGGTGCACTTCAACCTTTGATCAGCCTCCCATACAGATTCATTAAGCTCCTGACGAATATCCTTCATCTCGGTCACCATTTGCGCATATGACTTAGGTTTCTTAAACTACTCTTTGAGGGCTGCTTTGATTTCTTCCAAGGTATAATTAGGGTTTCCTTGAGCATACCTGGTGTACCAATCTAATGCATGATATTGGAATGCAATAGCCAATTTTTCCTTCCTGACATCAATATTGTTAACTTGTTGAACCTGCCATACGGCCTCAATCACAAACCAGAAGTGATCAGTGTCCTCATTTTCAATGCCTTTGAAATTAGGTAACTTCATTGATGCAGCCATATCTACTTCAGGGGGAGGTGGAGGTGGTGGTGGAGATGGATTGCGCGCTGGAGTGGGTGATCTGTGATGTGAGTTTAGAAGTGGAGTGGATGGAGTTGGAAATGGACTCAAGGGTTTCTGATGTGATGAGCTCTCTTCTTCAGATTCACTTGAGCTAGCAGTTTCTGGTTCAGGTTCACTATCATAACTAGGCTTCAGAGGGCTATAAATAATTTTTTGTGATTCTTCGTGGTAAATTATTCCACTATGCATAGTTGGACCTATTTGACGCATTCAAGAAGAATGTTCACACAGACAACGTTGTTCACACAATAGAATTTTTGGTAGTAATTTTAATCAGCATAGGAACTTACCTTTAGGGCCTTTGAAAAACCTTCTTTCTTATTTATAATAGGACACAAATTGATCAATGGAAAATTCAGCCACAAATCCTCCCAAGAGGTGATCGATCCAATGATCTACCACGTGGGTGATCTTATTATCAAACTTCTCTACTTGCTAGATCAATTCAGGAGTCCACTCAGTGACTATGTCATCTTTTATGCAGTGGAATTCATCTAAGCATGACAACTCCTATATTTCATGCGCAAAGGAACAAAAGAATATTTCATATACTTATGTATAAATATATTTATGTGCTCAATTTTCGTCAGATAAATTAGTACTTATATTCTCTTGGAGTGCAAATTCAAGGACCATTGTATCCAGCCAATCTTGTAATTTGTTTCGTCACGGATGCCACAACATCAAATCTCCCTCAAAATGATCTAGGTCCCGGAAATGGAACCATTTTTTGGCTTGAGGGGTCCTGACCCAGGTTTAGAGTTTATGGATAAACCAATAAACACTCCAACTATAGCAGCGATTTTCTTGCGCAGACCAAAATCTCACCCGAAGCAGTATGGGGGGGTGTTGGAACTAGGTTTCTGCACCCTGAGGGAAAAGATAATGAATTGGTCCTCAGAAAAACTGAATGCAAACTTATACCAAGTGTAAACAGATGCACACATCAATATACAACAGAATCACATAGAATGCGCAATCCTTAATAGAATAACACAGATTCATTGTTCGCCTTAGCACAGATAAACAGAACAGAACCAATCCAAAACTTAAATAATGCAAGTACTTAAACAGATCTATCAACCATCAATAAGAATTCCTAATCATATCAGATATCCTTGCGCAATAATCAATAAGCAGTACAGATAATGTGATCTAACGGAACATAAACAGTAAACAACTCAGATTCATAACATAAGAAGTTTGCCAAAATATATCCTTTATATTAGCTCATATATGTTCCATACATCATAAACTTTCAATATATCACTTTCCCTTAAAAACCCCTTCCACACACACATCCAGGACTAGGTATCTGTGCACATAGCCAGCAGGAGCCTTTCAACCCAACCCAAACAACCCTTACAGATGCATAAAATTATCAAAACATCAATATCATGCACTTCCTTAGAACTACTTATCTTAGACACGATCTATCTATTTTTTAGGTCCCTGTAATATTAGTGTATCCCCTTATTGTTATTAGTGTAGCCCCCTTATTATTATTTTTGTACCCTTGTTGCCCCCATATTATTATTATTGTGCCCCATAAAAGCCACTATTGTTATTGTTGTTCCCTTACATTATTATTGTTAGGTCGGCTAGGATTATATTGTGACCCCATGGACTCCTATATATAGAAAGGATGTTTTTTCATTTGTATCATCCAAGAATTTTTCATTTATGTAGTGTAAAGGAGGTTTCCCCTTCGAAGTGGTTGATTTCTAAGGCATTGATCTCTCTTCTCTTGTATTTTTGGAGTTGGTTTCGTAAAGTTTGTTTCATAACACTATTTATATACACCTAGCGCAGATACTATGGTCTGAAACCATGGTTTGAGGGCCACAGTTTACCCTTAAGCCTATTTACATCAATATTGGGGACTTTGACCCACCCCAAAGCCCCTTGACTCCTTTTTTGTAGCTCGCACATATAAAATTATATGCAAAATTGTGCCTCAAGGGACCCCGCTCCAACAAGGTTCACTAGTATTTCGACTCCACGTGGTTTCAATTTCAGCTTCTGAAGCTTCGTAGAAAAAAAATTGTAGCAAAAATTCCAAGAGGACCTGTTTGAAGAAGTGACAACCTAGAATCCAAAGCTCTGATACCAAATTTTATGCAACTAGCTCACAAAATAGAAGAAAATATAGATCAACGACTTAAAAATTATGCACTTCGAGGGGCAAACCTCCTTAAAATTACATAAATTAATTGGATGATACAAATGACAAAACCTACTTTCTATACATAGGATTATAAGGGGTCATAATATAATCAAAGCCTACATAATAATAATAATAATAATAATGTAAGGGCACAACAATAACAATAGTGGGATTCTATGGGGGCACAATAATAACAATATGGGGACTACATGGGCACAAAAATAACAATATGGGGACTACATGGGCACAACAATAACAATAAGGGGGATAAAATAACAATAAAAATAAGGGGCTACACTGTTATTATAGGGACATAACACTTTCGGATGCCCTCATGACTCTTCAACTCACCAATGACTCTTTCACTCATAATAAATTTTACAATCATATGGAATTGTGCATGATCTTAATATTTCATATTTAATGACAACGTAATATTCAAAATATTACAAGAGGAAATACCACAAGCTTTGAGATGGAAACTTGTGGAAGGAACGTTTCATTTTGAAAGTCTCTTTGATTCTCTAACCAAATCCTGGGTATCCTTGATGCTGGTTAGATTATTAAATAATTTTTGTTGATTGAGATCTGAAATTCATGCAGCAATCATCCTGACCCCTTCAATCCTGTAGGTACACAACCAATGATGAGGACACCTGAGATATAAACAATTCACCATAAACAAATAGAAAACTTGTGATAATTATCCCCCCATCTATTATTAATAATATTGCTTAATATAATAAATCTTGGGAAACTTGAAGGAGTTTACAACCTTGAGATATCAATTTCATATTGATACTGAAGCTTATCTATCAATTTTCATTTATGTGGCTCAAAAATTTGCTTGTATTTTTGTGTAATATTTGTTGGTTTTAACCAAATCAGAACCATAGTCATATTCTTTTGGTGTTTCTCTGAGTCTTGAATGGATTTTATTTTACATGATTTTGTGTTCTCTTTGTTTGCAACTGTTGATCCCTTTTCATAATATTAAAACCCAGCAATACAATTTTCCCTTCTTCGACCTCCAAAATTCTACTTCGTTTCCAGAGAATCCACACTCTTGGTGTTGAAAAATTAATTATGAATAATACAAGATTCTTATTCGATGAGCTACACCAGTACCATGAGCAGAAAATAGCATCCTATCTTTTCATTTTTTAGTTTTACATAAATCCTCATTGTTGTTGGAAAAGATGAGATTATTTTCATTGGTGTTGTTATTGTTATCACTCCCCCCAACTTCCCAAGGCTGAGAGTGGGATTGAAGGAAGGTAACCACAAACTAGGCTTTAGTTCAGGTAGCTATCCCTATCATGACCATAGATGGCTCTCTCTTAGTCACTTTGCAGTCAATGGAATGACTACATATTTATTGATCTTAGGCTAGGTATGTAAGCTCAGTAAATAGGATTTTTGTTTGATGTTTTAAGTGTTGGATAGGAATGTCAGTGAGGAGGCTAGGTCTACGATTTTTAGGTATGAATTCCAAGGTCAATTTGCAGAGAATGTGTGAGGCCATATAGCTAGCTTGAAATCTTGTTTAATTTTCCATTGAGTATAGGATGAAGTGATAGAAATTTTGAATGATCACTAAGGTGAATTCATTCATTTAGAATAAAATAGACATATCATGTAAACCTTGTCTAAAACATAGCGTGAACATACATTATTTATGCTTATAAACTTACAATATAAACACATGGAAACATGTATCTGAAAGAGGAAAATATATCATTCAAAATGAATAAATAAACATACAGATAAATAACAAATGCTCCAATGCATACCACAGGATTCTCAACACAAGATTGTCTTTGATTTCATTCCAAAAGGTTGTAAAATAGATCCACTGAAAAATAAGACTATCCAACCCAAGAAAAGACTAAAGTGGGTCTACTTATATAAAATATGAACCATGACACCTCATAGGGTCGAAATCCCATCCAAAATGCATCATAAATACATGAGACGGGTCATTTCCTAGATTATAAGGAAGTTAGAAACCATTTCCTAAAATTCAGCGTTGAACTAGGAGTGTGTGTCCTCCACATTAGATTACATGTTCCCTCATGATAAGAAGAAAAAATCAACTCAATTACTCTAATTCCAACTCATAGGACAGAAAACCTCAAAATTCTGATATTTTTTTGGCTTGAAAAGTGTCCTGAGGAATCCTATGCAGATGTGTAACAATTTCTAACAAATGTGTAACTGACTTTTACAGATGTGTAACAGAATTTTGTAGCCAATTTTGAGGCACTTTGAGGAGTCCAAATCTAATTCTGGAAGATAGGTCAACTAGCCCTACATGTCTTGTTTCTAGAACAGCTTGAATTTTTCAAAATGACCCATGGGAAGGCCTCCAAAAGTTCATTCTCCCAAGCTTACTCCAGATGCGTAACAAGGCCTCCAAAAAAGTGGAAGAAGCATAGAAAATGAGTGGTTTTTTGGCCTTTTCTGCAAAATTAAAGCTTGTCATGAAAAAATGGTTCATGGTTCATGATGTACTCATCAAAATGAATCAAACTATATAATCCATTCATCATTTGGATCCCCGTAAAACAAGTGTAACAAATTCTTGTCACACATCTGTGAGGAGGGAATTTCCAAATTTGTACAAAATCACAAAAAATATGAAAATTCTTCAAAACTTCTCAAAATTGGTTTTGTAGACCCTGTGATTGATGGGCTAAACATCCAACGAAGCTTCATCTAGCAAATCTAAGCTATCCTTTTCTTTAAGCTTCATTTGAGTTTCTTTTAGCCTTTTCTTCAGTTGTTTTAGCCTTATTTGTGAAATTTTGTTCTTGGTGTGATAGTGATTTTTTATGTGTCTTTGGAGGTTGTTGTCTCTCTTATCTCTCTTCAAGAGCTTCTCCAAATTTTTATTTACCCTTCCTAACCATATTTCTCTGTCTTGATTGATCTCCATAGTTATTATCTCATCAAATGTCAACTCTTTAAGTGGATGAGCTAACTATCTTTCTAGCTCCAGCGCCCTCTTAAGGCCTCTTGTCTTTGGCCTTCTTGGCTATGTTTCACTCTCCATGTCCTGAATTTAGTAAACATCTATGATTTTCTTGCCTTTACCTTTATCTCCCTCTAGGTATGGCTTAGTTTTTCTTTGTATCAGCTGCTTCACCTTCAATTACCAATTCTTTTTGTTGTAGGAAAGTGATTTGAGAATTTGCAAGGGAGAAAATCCCCCTCAACTCTATTATTTCCTCATCCTTATCCCTAATGATCTCTTCAGTTGATTTGACCTCACCCTACTTTCCTACCTCAACCTCCAATGGCGTTGGTTCACTATGTTGGTGCAAAGGTGTTTCATCTTGATGCATGAGAGGTTTCTCCTCTATTTCACTTTGCTTAGCAATAATGTCAAGTGTAGGTACACTTTTGATAGATTTGGGCACAAATACCTATCTCTTTCCCTTCTCATAGGTATGAGTGAACTCAAAAACCATAAGAGCCTTTGAAATATGACTTTGCATGCAGGAGGAGCCAGCCTCCATAAGTTGTGCTGACAGTGATGGTGGTGGTGTGTTATGCATGACAGGAGCACTAGTGGTAGTCGCTGCTACTACTCTCTCTATGAAGGTTTCCCAAGTCATGTTGGTGGCTGAAAGGTGATGAAACATAATTATTTTGACCAGACCATGGTGGAAAATACTAATTTAATGATCTCGGTTTCTTCTTTGAACCTTCCTAGTCATTCTAACCAAACTTATGTACAAGTAATGTGGAAAGTCAAGTGATTTAGTAGAGGTGAAATGCATCAACACCCTGATATGGTACCTATACAACATGGAAAATCTCCCTTCACTTGTGAAATACTTAATTATTAACCTTGTCAAAGGAGCATATTTATTAAGGAGGTGTCTGAAAGGGAAGATGTACTCTGGTTTCTCTCTAGCAAGAGGTTTGAGAAATAGTTTGTAATCTTCAAGGTCTATGTCCATGACCTTAAACCACTTCTTCCCACGACAAGGTATTCTAGTTTCTGAATAAATCACATATGTTGATAGGTTAAAATCCACACCTGCAATGATGCCCTTTACCATGTTGATATTAGAGGAAAATAACTTTTAATTTGAAGATGATATCCTCCCTCCATAATCTTCTCACAGAACCTCAAACATCCAGTCCTCTCAAAGCATCTTTTGGCCAAGGGTGAAGCATTGGTTTCTTGCATGGTGGAGGGTTCAAATATGATGTGGCACCCTCCCTTGAGGATTTTCTTCTCACTCTCCATCTTTTCTATC
This sequence comes from Pinus albicaulis, assembly GCA_034641835.2. Lineage (NCBI taxonomy): Eukaryota > Viridiplantae > Streptophyta > Pinopsida > Pinales > Pinaceae > Pinus > Pinus albicaulis. The sequence continues at coordinate 391,815,132 of CM076584.1, read as the reverse complement.
AGTGAAAATATGAAACCCCAGTGTGTAGATGAAATGTGTATGTGTAGTGTCATTTGGAAAAACAGGGTATAGGGATGGGATAGGCTTAGAGGGTGAGATGAAGGTTTTGAAGCCAAGGAAAATTCTGCAAAAAATTCAGGAGATAAGCTTGTATGGTGGCTCCATGATATGAGTGAAATTAAGTGAAGTGGATGTGATGAAAGTGGTCAAATAAGGGAAACACAAGAATTTCCCAGTTTAACACTAGAAAATTGGCAAGAAATTAGGGTTTGGTGAAAATGATTCTTAGGAAGGGTATGGATGGTGGGGAATGATAGTATGATGTATGTGGTAGGTGTATGATAGTGTTAGATGAGAGGGTTAGGGTTCGGTTCACTAAAATGTTTCAATGATGAGAAGAAGTGAAAATGTAGTGGAAAAGGAGGTGAGCAAGAAAATCAACACTATGCTTGATAAATTTACCTAAAGAGGATATGAGATGATTACTTACTGTTGTAAAGGCTTTAAAAAAAACTGATTCCAATGACCCTTGAGCTTGTTTGAATGATTTTGGATCCAAAATACCCAAAACACAGCACTTTCCATATGTGTAACAATGTGTTCCAGATGCATAACATTGTGTTCCAGATGTGTAACAGTGTGTTCCAGATGCGTAACAGCTGCTACATATGCATAACAAAGGCTAGGATATGTGTAAAAAATAGCTCCAGATGCATAACACACTTGTTTTGGAGTATTTTTCTTGCCTTTGTTCAAAACCTTGACCACTATGGAGTCAAATGGAGGTAAGAGAGGAGCTCTACCACACATGAAAATATAAGAATGAGTTGAATGAGCCTCTTTTTGCCTTTTATAAGCTTTTGAAATTACTTTTTTGTCCTCTACTGAAAAAAATAACTATGAAGACAATTTTGTCTTTTTGAAATCCTTTGATATTGAAAAAAAAATTGAAATAAGACAATTTGTCTTACTTTATTCTCCTAAGTATGCTAACTTGCTTCAGAAGACTTATATGGTGAAAATGAAGGATAGTTTTCCTTGTTTGATGACAAATTGGACTTTTCAAAGGCAAAACAATAATACCTAGACAACAGACCTAGATGAGATGGATTGAATGACCTAAGACTTCCAAATGACAATGAATGGGATGACCTTTGAGGTGATGATGGCCATGGATGGGATGAGGGGAGCATCATTTCTGACCTAGACTCCTTCAGTGACAAAAATCTATTTTGAAAACTTGTTTGAAAAGACCAAAAATTTTGACCTATGACTACTAGCAAATTAACTTAAATAGTATCTTTGATCACTAACATATTGACACTAAAATTGGCTACAGCTGGGGATGGAAGCTCCTTTAGGAGGTGTAGAGAACACCGTAGGCCAAGTAGCCTCATCCATTGGGAAATGGATTCAAAACTAGAAATTGAAAAAAATTTGGCAAACTTGAAAAGATGAAATAAATTTGGAAATGACTTTGAATAAAATAAATGACTTGAATCTGACTTGAAAATTGGTTGAAACTTTTTAAACGTTTTGAAATAAAAACATGAGCTGAATGTAGAAGTCCCATGGCCTTCTCCTCAGGCTTCAAACTTCTGCAACAACTTCCTTATTCTTGGACAGCAAATTGAAATGATATGTACAATGAAAGTGGACCTCCTCTTCAATGATCAAGTAAGGTAATGTTTGAGGAACCTACCATTGATTTTTTCGTCCCAGAACTTCTTGCCCTTCAAGATCCTCTAATAAAAATGCCTTATTACCTCTGAATGCAGTGATCTTGTAAGGATCTTTCTAAAGATTATAAAACTTGTCGTGCTTACCTTTGTCTTCATTCTGGGCATCCCATCGAAGAAAAACATATCCAAGCTTAAAATCATCAGATTTTGTCTTCCTATCATAGATATTTTTTATTTTCTCTTGAAGCTTTGAAGTGTGAATGAAAACTTCAACTCTTGACTATTGTAGATGAATCATTTTGTTGATTCTTCATTGGATATCATTTGGTTCACTGTCTATCTCTTGTAAAATTTTCATCACTGGTACAGCCAAAGAAGTAGGAAACATTGTGTCAAAACCATAGACAGGATGGAAAGGTGACATGTTAATTGATCTCTTTGTGCTAACTCTATTCGCCCATAGAGCATTGGTGAGATTTTTGTGCCAATTTTTCTTGTTTTCTTGCAACGTCTTCTTGATTATGTTAACCAAAGATTTATTTGATGATTCAGCCAAACCATTTCCTTGAGTAAAGTATGTTGTATAATGACCAAGCCTAATGTGATACTTATCACAAAATTCAATCATTTTCTTGGACTTAAAGGTGGCTGCATTGTCAATAATGATTTTGTATGGACAACCAAAACGAGACAGATTATTGTTCTCTAAAAACTGAATAATGACAGTGTCATTATATTGCCTCATGGGGATGGCTTCAATCCATTTAGTGAAGAAATCAGTGGAAGAGAGTATCCACTTATGTTGGGTTAATGATGTAGGATGGATCTTGCCAATGAATTCAAGTCCCCATTGTTGGAATGGCACTTTAACTTCAATTGGTTTTAAGGGAAAAGGCAAGAGCTTTCTCTTTCCATGAAATATTTGACAGTCATGACAACTCATGACCATTTTCTAGACATCAGAAAATAGACTTGGCCAATAAAAACCTACCCTCAATATCTTTTTTGTTGTAGTCTTCCAATAAAGATGACTGCCACAGTTACCTTTATGAAAGTCGTTCGTCACTTTTTCAACTTCTCCTTCAACCAAACAATTCAACAACACTCCGCCCGGATCTTTCCAATACAAGACATTGTTAAGGATGCAATATTTAAGAGCTCTCAACTTCAAATATCTATATTTAAGACTTGGAAATCTGGGAGGAGGATTCAAGTGTTGCAAAACATTAAATATATCAGCATACCAAGGAGATGAAGAAAAATTTTCAAATACCTCGAGTAATGTTTCTGTCTCTTTCTCCAAATATAATGCAACAATAAAATTAATGTCCAAAGCATGTAGATTTGAATCTACCATAATCTTTTCCAGGCCTTTTCCCTTGATCAACTTTGTAGACTTGATCTCCAAGTCATACTCCAACATAACAACGATCCATTTTCCTTGTTGCCCTTCAGGATCATTCTACGTAAGCACTTCTTTGACAGCAGCGTTTGGGACATACGCAATGAAATGAGAGTGGATAATATATACCCGGAATTCCTTCAATGCTTCGACTAATTCCAAGGCCTGTTTCTCCATGATGTTATACTTCAAGGCCGCATCTCTTATGGTTCTACTAAAGAAGGTGATGGGTTGCTCTATGTTCTGATTTTTCTTTTGCATAAGGACATCAACTAGAGTGTGCTCTGAAGAAAAAGAAAAAATTGATGAAATAAAGTATGTAATTTGTACTAATAGAATAGGAGTGTGTGATAAAGCCAATTTAACTTGAATGACTTCTTTTCCTCTTCATACCATTTTGCTTCACTATCTTTCTATTAAGTCCTTATATTAATAGTGTAGTCCCTTATTCTGTTAGTGTAGCCCCCATTATTGTTATTGTTGTACCCCTGTAACCCCCATATTATTATTATTGTGCCCTTACATTATTATTGTTAGGTCGGCTAGGGTTACATTGTGGCCCCGCTAGGATTACATTATGGCCCCATGGACTCCTATATATAGAAAGGAGGTTTTGTCATTTGTATCATCAAAGAATTGTTCATTCATGTAATGTATTGGAGGTTGCCCCCTTGAAGTGGCTTATTTCTAAGGCATTGATATCTCTTTTCTTCTATTTTTGGAGTTGGTTTCACAACATTTGGTATCAGATCTTTGGATTCTAGGGTTTCGCTGCTTCAAACAGGTCATTGTGGAATTTTCTCTATAATTTTTTTTCAACGAAGGGTCAAAAGTTGAAATTTTTAGAGTGCGAAGCCAAAATACTAAGGAACATCGTCACACAATTTCAGAGCTTGGTTTGCAATATTTTTGGAGATATGATCTATGGAATTTAATGCTTTTTGCAGGCTCCTGAATTTCACTTAACAAGGTCATCGCGGAATTTTCACTCTAACTTTTGTTCTACGAAGGTTCAGAAACTAAAATTTTTAGATCGCAAAGCCGAAATCCTAAGTAACATCTTCGCAAAATTTCAAATCTTGGTTCGTGATATTCTTGGAGATAATATCTGTGGAAGTTAGGTATTTTTCAGGCTCCCGAATTTCATCTCAAAGAGATGATCGTGAGAAAATATTCATAAATATCTCTCTGAGCATCAGATTGGAATTATGTAAAAAGTGACTGGAATCACACGGACTGTAGTTTCCTTTCTATCAATTTTAGGTTCAAAGGAGAAAACAGTGACATGTGGAAAGTTGTACAAGTTCGTTCTACTGAACCAGTCCATAATTAGGTCATTGTGGGAGATTGGACATAATGTTGCCTTGAAGAATCCAAATCAGGTCAGACCTGTGGCATTAAAAATATGATTCAGAGGGATACCTGAGGGCCAAATTTTAACTATTGAAGATTCAAAATCACAGAGATAATTCAGTTTCAATATCGAGCTCCTCAAAAGCAAGAAAAAGGTGTGTATTTGGTTTTTAAAATTGCATAACCATTGTTTGAAAAAGCAGTTTGAAGTGATTCCAAGGGCATATTTTAGAATTTTTATCAGTATTGGGTTCTATAATGCCTCCAAAAAATAATTCCATACCCATTAAGCCCTCAAAAATCTATACTATGACGCATGAAGAGGAATAATTGCAGCATGAGATATCAAAATTACGGTACCAAGTGCAACAAATTTTGATCTTACGAAGAGCAAACGAAGATAACATAGATGGTTTAAAAGTAGAAATGGAAGCTAAGTTGGATGTTTTGAAGGATCAAATAACAGCTAACATGGATGATAAATTAGTGGAAGATCACATCGAGCATCAACAACAAGTTCTCCAACTCTTAAAGGATAACCTAGCTTTGGTGCAGAATCTAATGAAACAACGGGAGATCAACATCACATCAAAAGAAGTTCTAAAGCAGTCACAGAAAGAAGAACTCAAAAAGTATGATCAATTTCATAGTATCTCAGCAAGTGGAATAAATTTCCTGTAGAAGATTCTACATGGGAGGATGAGAATTTAATACAAAAGCATCAAGAAATAATCAAACGTTGAGGACAACACTTGTTTGAAGGAGAGGGGCATGTTAAGTCCCTATATTAATAGTGTAGTTCCTTATTTTGTTATTGTAGCCCCTCTTATTGTTATTGTTGTACCCTTGTAACCCCCATATTGTTATTATTGTGCCCTTACATTATTATTGTTAGGTCGGCTAGGGTTACATTGTGGCCCCACTAGGATTACATTATGGCCCCATGGACTCCTATATATAGAAAGGAGTTTTTGTCATTTGTATCATCCAAGAATTGTTCATTCATGTAATGTATTGGAGGTTTCCCCCTCGAAGTGGCTTATTTATAAGGCGTTGATATCTCTTTTCTTCTATTTTTGGAGCTCGTTTCACAACATTTGGTATCAGAGATTTGGATTCTAGGGTTTCATTGCTCCAAACAGCTCATTGTGACATTTTCGCTATAACGTTTTTTCTACGAAGGATCAGAAGTTGAAAGTTTTAGAGTGTGAAGCCAAAATATTGAGGAACATCGTCACACAATTTCAGAGCTTGGTTCGCAACATTTTTGGAGATATGATCTATGGAAGTTAATGTTTTTTGCAGGCTCCTAAATTTCACTTAACAAGTTCATAGTGGAATTTTCGCTATAATTTTTGTTCTATGAAAGTTCAAAAACTAAAATTTTTAGATCGCAAAGCCGAAATCCTAAGGAAAATCATCGCAAAATTTCAGAGCTTATTTCACGATATTCTTAGATATATGATCTGTGGAAGTTAGGTATTTTTCAGGCTCCCGAATTTCATCTCAAAGAGGTGATCGTGGGAAAATCTTCATAAATCTCTCTCTGAGCATCGGATTGGAATTATGTAAAAAGTGACTGGAACTACACAGACTGTAGTTTCCTTTCTATCAATTTTAGAGTCAAAGGAGCAAACCGTGACATGTGGAAATTCGTACAAGTTCGCTCTACTGAACCAGTCCATAATTAGGTCATTGTGGGAGATTGGACATAATGTTGCCTTGAAGAATCCAAATCAGGTCAAACCTGTGGCATTCAAAAGATGATTCAAAGGGCTACCTCAGGGCCAAATTTCAACTATTGAAGATTCGAAATCACAGAGATAATTCAGTTTCAATATCGAGCTCCTCAAAGGCAAGAAAAATGTGTGTATTTGGTTTTTAAAATTGCATAATGTTTGTTTGAAAAAGCAGTTTGAAGTGATTCCAAGGGCATATTTTAGAATTTTTATCAGTATTTGGTTCTATAATTCCTCCAAAAAATAATTCCATACCCATTAAGCCCTCAAAAATCTATACTATGACGCATGAAGAGGAAGAATTGCAGCATGAGATATCAAAATTACGGTTTCCAAGTGCAACAAATTTCGATCTTACGAAGAGCAAATGAAGATGACATAGATGGTTTAAAATCAGAAATGGAAGCTAAGTTGGATGTTTTTAAGGATCAAATAACAGCTAATATGGATGATAAATTATTGGAATATCACATCGAGCATCAACAACAAGTTCTCCAACTCTCAAAGGATAACCTAACTTTGGTGTAGAATCTAATGAAACAACGGGAAGATCAACATCACATCAAAAGAAGTTCTGAAGCAGTCACAGAAAGAAGAACTCAAAAATTATGATCAATTTCATAGTATCTCGGCAAGTGGAATAAATTTCCTGTAGAATATTCCACATGGGAGGATGAGAATTTTATACAGAAGCATCAAGAAATAATCAAGCATTGAGGACAACACTTGTTTGAAGGAGAGGGGCATGTTAAGTCCCTAAATTAATAGTGTAGTCCCTTATTTTATTAGTGTATCCCCCCTTATTGTTATTGTTGTACCCCTGTAACCCCCATATTGTTATTATTGTGCCCTTACATTATTATTGTTAGGTTGGCTAGGGTTACATTGTGGCCCCACTAGGATTACATTATGGCCCCATGGACTCCTATATATAGAAAGGAGGTTTTGTCATTTGTATCATCCAAGAATTGTTCATTCATGTAATGTATTAGAGGTTTCCCCCTCGAAGTGGCTCATTTTTAAGGCATTGATATCTCTTACAATAATATTTGGGTTTCCATGTAGGTTTTGAATTGTTTCCATAAATGCAGTAGCAACTATACTGGCTTTAAATGGATGAGATAATGTACAAAAGTGTGCATACTTGGTAAGTCTATCAACTACCACCATGATGACACTCTTTCCTTCAGACTTGGGTAAACTTGTGATAAAATCCATTGAAACCTCCTCCCAACGTTGACTTGGAATGGCTAAAGGTTGTAACAAACCTGGGGTATTAATTGTCTCCACTTTGTTTTGTTGGCAAACGAAATATTCCGCCACAAAATTTTGAATATTAGATTTAAGGCCATCTAAAAAAAAAAACCTTCTTGACCGTGTTGTAAGTTTTTAAAAATATTGAGGGCCCTCCTAAGGGAGAGGTGTGCAAATCCAAAAGAATCTTTTGTTTGAGTTGGGAATTCTTACAAAGATATAATGATCTTTGTACCATAATGAATAATTTTTCTAGCTAAATGTATCATATGTACTCGGATCTTGTTGTAACTTTTGAATGAGTATCCACACTTCTTCGTCATTCTTCCATTCATCCATTTCTTTGCTTATCCAATCTGGTTCGATAATAGAAATGGCACAAAACAATGATTCCACATCCTCATCCTTTCTTAAGAGTGCATCTGCAACAACATTTTGCTTCCCTTTTTTGTAGATGATTTCAAAGTCATAACCCAACATCTCTGTGACCCATTTTCACTGCTCTTCTGAAGATAATCTTTGTTCCAAAAATTATTTAAGACTCTCATTATATGTTTTTATCTTGAAGTGTCTTCCCATTAGTTAAGTTGTTCATTTACTTAGTGCATGTAGTATTGCCAACATTTCCTTCTCAGAAATAGGTTTGTGTAAATACTTTCCTTTGATTGGACAACTTTCAAAAGAAATGGGTCTTCCTTCTTGCATTAAAAAATTACCAATTAAATTTCCTGAGGCATCACATTCCACAATAAAAACAAATTGTGAAGTTTGGACTAGCTAAGAACGATGCTTGGTACATTGCCTATTTAAGAAGTTCAAAGGCCTTAGTTTCTTCTGGAGTCCAATAAAATGCATCTTTCTTTAGTAATGTTGTTAGAGGTGTTTCTATTCTCCCATAATTCTTAACAAACTTGTGATATAGGTTTTTTTTAATTATTATTAAAAAAAAACTTTATATGATTTACCAATATAATGTTTAATGTTTTTCCAACTTTTATCTATTTTAATTTCAACTTTATTATTTAAATATTTTAACCAGAGGGATGGAATGGTTAAAAATAATAAAGTTAGATCTAAGATTTTTGTGATCCATAATGTAGATAAATGTCTTTTGATTAATCACATCATTAGGATTTGGTCGGCGTTTGAACCATATAATGTGGTTCATCCTCAAACAAGGTGAAAAATCTAATCAATCTTATTGAATAAATTGTGTGGATGCATCATTGCCTAGAGATAGCCGTTGAAAACTAGCTTTTAAAAACTAGTCGTTATTGAATTAGTTAATTAGTTATTTGGGAATAATATTTTTTTAAAAATCATTGTTAAGAAAATTTTTATTAAATGAATAATAATATAAAATAATTTATTAATAAATATTTCAATAAAATGATTAAAATATTATTATTATTATTATATGATAATATTGAGGGAAAGAATAAAGATAAGGCTAAAAGAAAATGTTCTAAAGTTGAAAATTTCCTATGATTGGAAAAATGCCCTATGATTTTTGAATGGATAGAATAAGGAATAACCAAAGTGAACAGACCTATTATTCATGAGAAGGAAAGGTTTGTTTTCTTGTTCTTGTGAATAATGAAATATTCTATTCTTGGAAGAAAAGACCAACCATTCAATAGTTGTTCAATTCTTATCATTATTTTACTACATATGCAATTGAGACCATATTTTTGGATGGTTAAGATGCATCAATTACTATCATCAATTCCATTATAAAAAAGTACAGGGGTTCAAAAAATAATTCTATTTCCCCTCAACAAATAGATTACTAAGTCTTAGTTTGAATTATTTTTCACCTCTTGTAGAGCCATGTATACTTTATTTTCATTATTATAGAATTTACAACCATAAGTTACAACTATTTTGTATGACTTGTCTGAAATATTATGGAAATTAGAAAATTGCTCAAGCATTTTATGGTATGCTTTCAAACCTAATTAGTCTTTTCAATTGTATGATATTTCCTAAAGGCAAAAATAAAATAGGTTAAAAAGTGTGAACACTAACATCCAATCCAAGTTCCAACAAGCACTTATTTCAATATGTTGTGAACCTTCAATTCTATTGGAACCCAAAATTTAAACCACCCAACACCCAAATGGATTTTCTCATTCTTGAATGAATTATTTCCATTATTTTGTCACAAGTTCCTATCCCAAAATAGAGAAAATATGCTAATGAGGATAAGTTACTTCAAGTAAATTTTTAGAAAGCAACTAAAAAATCGTATATGCATTCCATTATGGTTCAAAACAGTACAAGGCAGATATTTATTAGTACATCATAAATAAATAATCAAAATACACACATGATATCTCTCGTAATAAAAATTGGACTTATTAGTACATCAGAAAGAAATAATCAAACTACGCTCATAATATCTCTCGTAATAAAAATTGGATGTTCCCTTCTCCTAAATTATCAATTGGCCAAGACATTTGACAAGTAGTTGAATTTATATATGTAGCCTGCATGAACTAAGAACTTTCCCTATAATAGCAGTAACATGTGAGTATTTCGCAACACAACAATCAACACAACTGCATTCTCCTATGTTCAGTTCACCTTATCTATATCTCCTTGAAATGTATTTGGCAAGCATGAGTAATATTATTGAAAATCTCGACTTTGTGCTCCATGTCAAATCCAGAAGCAGCTTCAGGGCCTGTAGCCATTTTTATGTATCTTGAACCATTGGAAAGTTGCAGATACACGTTGCCTCTTCTTAGTGATGTCGTAGGATACCAGAGAAAATTAGCCCTCTATGTTGCCAAAAGGATTGAAGTAAATAATGATATAGCACTTCAACGTTAGTTCATTTTTCTTAGGCTTTATTGGTTTTCACCGTATTGAATCTTATTGTTGGACATCTTCAGATACATGTTTCCTGTTCTTAGCAATGTCCTAGGAGACCAAAGAAAATTAGCCCTCTATGCTCACAAAAGGATTAAAGTAAATAATGATAATAGAATTATTTCCATTTTTTACTTTAATCCTTCTTGGAGTGTGATTTGATTTCATGTTTGAAATGGATTTCATTCTTTGATTTATTAAAGTAAATAATGATAATAGAATTATTTCCATTATTTACTTTAATCATTCTTGGAGTGTGATTCAGTTTCATGTTTGGCATGGATTTTCATGTCTTTGATTTTTTTTCAATATTTCTAGGTTGATCGCTACCATACATTTAATTAAGTCACAATTACATTATGTTTTGCATTAAATTTTATCAATCGTGTTTTGGTTGGCCAATGATGGCCTAATTAGAACTTCCAATTTCCATATAAACCTTCAAGACTCAAGAGTTAACAATGCCACAATGCTATGTGTAAAGGAATACCTACAAGTTGTACTTGTATCACAACATTGAACAATGAACATGTCTTATAGATTCCCAATGTCAATTATCCTTGCGTGATGCTCCCTTCATTGAGGAGCCTAAGAATTTATGCCAACCCCAAGTATATTCCAAGTTGCTCAATTCCAATGTACTAGTAGCTAGAAAATCTAGTGAAAATAAATAGGCATTAGTGATGTTTTCGAAAAATGGTTTCCCATCAAAAATACGTTTTCAACCATTTCAAGTACGTTTTTAAAAATGGTTATCTAAAAATTATAGGAGTAAAAAACTGCAAAAATGCCCTATGATTGGAAAAATTCCTATAGAATTCCATCTCTGATGTCGATTTCTTGTCTGGCCAATCCTTGCAGAAGAAAATCGAGTGTGTAAGAGTAGGAAAATCTGGGGGTTGTGACTTTGGTATCCACCGCTCCTTCACCACGCCCATCCCACCACCTCCATTTCATTTGATTTTTGAAATTTCTCGCGCAATTGCCCAAGTTTGAAATCATGCTGCTAAAATGAGTTTGAAATCCTGCTACAAAAATTGCATTCAATGGTTGTATGTGGACCGACTACTTTAACTATGACCTGCATTTGCATTAAGTGTGACCTGCATTTAGTGCAAGGAGTGAATTTTTTGGAGTGGTGTAGCTATCTGAGAGAGAGGTTGCAGGAAAATGAATAGTCGTGTATGCACATACATATTCATGGTGCCATGCACTAAGCTAAACATTGGCTTAGTGCATGGCCCTTAAGAATTTCCATAACTAGATATCCGAGCATCTTATAAAGGAGGACATCGTTCATGATCATATTCTCCCTTACCTCAATGAGCACATGATTACTTTGTTTCACCTTGAGATAGGCACCATAGGTACTCCTATGACAAAGGTCATGGTGAGAAAGACCTTCGAATTTGTCTGTAGAAATGATAGGTATGTAGTATGATGGAAATTTCACCCTTAGTTATTAACATAAAAAATTGTTTACCCTTAGTAATTAACATACAAAATTTATAAGGATCTGCAAGGGTTTCTAGTCCAAAATATAAGAAAGGAGGAGTGCCCAAGATAGCCACAAAATTGGTATCTCAATCTATTCAACAAGGCAGATAAATTTGGCCCAGATACCATTGTTGGAATGAATTCAACTTTCATTAAGAATTATTTACTTATAAATACAACATTGAAATCATTGGATTCAACTTCCAAGTTTTCTTGGACTTCTAGTAATTGTTCACCATAACCATAACAGATTAGGTGTCCAACATAACTAAAAAGAAAATTTTAATAAATTTCACTAAGTTAAGCCAATACTAAAATATCTTGGCCTAAAGAACGTTAAGAAAATTTTTAAAGGAAGTGCATCCATTTGCATAATTCCAAACTTGAGACTAGAGAAACAAGATATTAAAAAGGGATTTTAGAGAGAGAGAGAGAGAGATCCATATCAACCTTATATCAATCAAGTGTTGAGAGGGATCAAATCTCTTGTGGCATAAACCTTTCTTCAAGTTTTGCATTCTAAAACAAGTATCGAATTTTCATTCCAATATTTGTTCCTAATTCAAAATTATCCCATTACTTTACTAAAGTATACTGAAGTAAAGAAACATATTATGTCTTCCTAATAACATACAATTTGAATCACCAATTTATCCTATACAACCACACAAACTAATTCATGCTTGAATTCTTTGCTGGAAACTAACCTAATAATACCATAACCCAAATTCAGAATTTGTTTTCAATTAATATGTTCCACTCAATATCTTCACACAAAAAGAAACTAACCCCAGGGTCAAACAAAATCTTTATGTATCTTGTAACTATAAATTGAAAACTAATTACAACAGTGCTAAGAAAACACTATCCGATTTAAACTCAAAGATTCATTCACACAATTATATGATTTCATAAATACATTCAAAACTAATTAGAGAATAAACCAAATGTTTTGCAGCACACACAAAATCCTATGGAAATATTCAGGTATCAAAACTTGGTTGCAGAGTCCTTTGTTGGAAATTTATGATTCACACATAGAAAGATATTTCGTTTTGAATCAAAGGTTTCATTTTACTCTTATGGTTGTTTAAAATATTGACCTTCAGAAATCCATTTCAAACTAAAACATATTCATTCCTACTCAGCAATGTTTAATAAAATAAAATCCTAAAAACTCAAGAAATCTACTATCAGAAATGATTTCATAGACTGAAGTAGTCTTAAATGGAAATCTACCCTTTTGATAATCAATCATCCACCAGAAGTTTAAGAGACGGAACATACATATCTTCAAAAGATTTAAATGTTGTGTAATCACACTTCTAAGTATAGAATATTTTTCTAAGAACTACAATGAAATAAATATTCAAAGTGCAATTACTCTATACTAATCCACATACATACCTTTCTATCTAACTAAAATTAACTACAGAACTTGACTGAGGCTGGTGGTGGGCCCTTTCCACGACCTTAAACAAGTTAGATTACGACAATAATTTTACAGATTAAAGACACTACATAGATAGAAGTTGATATCACTACATTAATAGTCTTCAGTAATGCATAAGTAAAATAGTTCCAAACTAAATTAAAACAAAGTTATGCAGTGTTCACAGTCACAGATCTTTCGTGCTTCTAATCATTAGCCTTCTAACAGTTGTGCTTGGCCCTCTTAAACAGATCACGACCTAAATATGTATTTAACTAAAAAATCCATAAAGATAATGCAAGTATGATCTGAGCTTAATTAAGATAAGAAATATTCTCAGGGATCACTCATTCATTCTATCATATCGACATTTATAATATCATGATGCTATATTTATGCTGGAGGAATTGTTACTTCTATCATGAACATGAGAAGATGCTTTAGAATGTCCATCATTTTTATTGATGCCAATTCTAGAATATGGTACCAAATGTTGTACAAATCAGGTACTAAATAGATGCCTAATGCACCTCGAGTTAGATGTTGAATCATTAGTTACTTGTCAATGCCATCAAGTCTTCATCCTCATATTTATGAATCCTAGCAATATGTCAGTCAAATTGAGTTAAAAGAGTATGAATTCTCTTAGCATCTATCTGAACTAAAAAAAATGCAAAAATGCATATAATTGTGACTCTTACCTCCATTTATGAACTGGAACAGTTAAACATGTATAGGATGGTTTTGAGGTGTCAAAAAGAGAAAAATGGAGTAGGATATTATGAAAGGTATTAGGATAAGGTGTCAAAAAGGTGACAAAATTAGGGCCCAACATCCTCCCATGTCAAAGAGGATGGATGTCCTCATGCAATTGTCTTCTTCCCAAACCAATCAGACATCAAAATTGGGGTCGTCCTTTTTTTCATTTTCCTGCCCCACTAACCAAAACCTATACACCATCATTTTTATTTTTTGTATGTTTCCAAAACCTCTGGACTTGTTCATAAACATTGTATCCATTAGTATGCCTCAACTGCCTCACCTTCCATCTAAGTATTTTTTTGTTCTTCAAGGCTAGCTTATCATTCTTTGACACCAGAGCCAAGTTCTAAGTCTTGTACAATTCATTCTCTTTCCTAACATGACGATACAGAGTTTTATAGTTATGATACTTCTATTTAATTTTAATATTATTCTTTTTAATTTTACCAACTTGACACTGTAAGTCCTTTACAACATGAGCAGATACATCCTGAGGTAGGTTATGATTCTATGAGCTACTTCCTTTATGGGTTAATTTCTCATGGGTATGGATGGCCATTGTCTCAACCACTCGTTTTCTTGCTACTAGCCCTTGTTCATATAATTCATTATGTATAAAATCACTCTGAAGATCATCAAAGTTTTCAATTGGTCCCTCCTCCTCATGTGAGGTTTTTTTTAGCTTCTTTGTTCCCATAAGTTCCTGAGAGGGACTCTTTGTTTATATCTTTGGAGAGGATAAAAAATTCATCGTCCCAAGGGATTTAGCACCCCGAGAATGGAATTGTTGATGAGTCATGCTTCGGGTGTGCAGCTAACCTTGTTGTGTGGTTGGAATATCTGATGTTTTAGGGAGCTCTTCTGATTTTCGAGGTGGATTCGATATCGGCGTTGCTTCCTTTTTCTCGTGGAATAACTTCCTTCGCCCCTTCTTAGGAACAATCTTGATTTTTTCAACTAGTCACACCTCAGCTGTCAAGGCTACTAGTTTTACAACCTCCACCTGTGGTTTCTTCTATTTACACTGTTGGGTTTTCTCAGATGTTTTGTCCTTCGCCACAGTTTCTATATCTTGTTTATGAATTTATTTATGTTTCTTCCTATTTGATGTTAGGGGTTCTTTCTTCACAAAGGAGCTAGGGTTTTTTAATTTTGGTTTTTCTATGCAGCTCATTGTGCTTCCCTCAACTTCCAATAAGTCAGTTGTTTTCTCATAGACTTTGTCCTGCTTAGAGAATGAATAGGGAGGGGCATCAATCTCTTTGTTCGATTTCTTGGAGAATGGATTGATGATTCATTGCCTATACTTTCCTTGGTTTTCCTCCCACAGAAGTTTTTTAGTAAGGAAGTCTACCCATGTTTCTTTATGTCATCCCATCTCATGGAAAATAAGCATCTTAATGAGACTATAATGGCATAAACTGGTGCCAGCCTTCTTGGAAGTCGATCGAACACTTATAGCAACCTTATGCAAACTTTGATGAAGGAATAAAGGGAAACTAAGCTCGCTTCCATCTATAAAATGAAGAAGAAGTCCAATGTGGTAGAGGAACACGACCACATACCTTCCTTTGCAAGTTATGAACCATTGTAGCGTGGTGATGAGAGACCACCATCCTTCTTCAATACAGCTCATGAGGACACCCTTGGACCAGTTGATCAATTTATATGCTAGTTTGAGTAATTTTGAGCATTCCTCCCAATCGAGTGGCGTGCCTTTGAAATAAATTTCACCAGACATAGGTAACCCTATCACATTTCTTATCAGTTCCTCTATAACTTTTATCTCTAAACATGCAACCTTCGTTATATTCCCATCAAAACTTTGTGCAAACACCATAGCAACTTTATCATTCTATGCTTAAAACTTCTTAAGAAAATCGATCCACCCTTTCTCCTTGAACCTAGTTTTACAAGCTGCATGTTCTAGGCGGGCACAGTATTGAATGAAAGTGGGCTCATGTCTATCAGCCCCTATGTCGGCGATAAAACAGTGTCAAAACCAAAGGGAAATTTGGGAAATCAAAAGATAATCCATAGGGTGCTAACAAAATTTGGAAATGTTGTATAATCATAGACAAGCAACTCTTCATTCCAGGGTTTCAAACAGGCTATGAGATTAATTAGAAAGGGTGGTCATGTTTTCATATTATGACACGAACTGGATCGATTATAATGATGGTAAAATTACTGAAGCATATATATCATGATGGGAGGTTAATGAGTAGAATGCACTATTGGATAATACAATATAGAGTACTAATGATAATTAATTCTAATGTCATGAGGGAGGAACATACAAAATCGTGATAACACATAATTCAAATGGGTGGAGGCAAGATCACTAATCATATTCCATTATTCACACTCTTTTCATTATTCCAAATAAATGAAAACTAGTTCATACCTTTGATTGACTATATAATGATGCCTAGAGGTTCAAATATAATTATTGGTAGCACATCTTGATCATTAACATAATAATTTTACCATTTTTGAATCTAATGTAGATATGTTTTTGCTTTGGTCATGAACAAACTAAGGCTTGTAAACTTTAATACCACCACCAAGTTTTAACGTTGTTAAGTTGGAGTTGGAACACACTGATACACTTTTGGGCTTGATATTCACAATCTTAGGAACATAACTTATTAAATAATTAAACTTGTAAACTATAGTAAGTATTGAATTAAGTACAAAATTTCTAAAATTACCCAGCAAAAATAAAGAAAATACTGAACCACTGGGACTGTGTTAAAATAATAACTATAATTCATTCCATGTTAGCTTGGAACTGGTGTAGAAAATCAGCTTTTAGGAGTAAAATGCAACTAAAATCTAACTTATGTTGCTTCAAATCAATACGGGTACCACCATTCCATCTATTTTGACCAGGCCTGGAAACTTTGTTTCCTGGTGGCATTTCAATTTTTGAGAGTCTGAAATGCACGAAAGAAGACTCCAGGGGGATTCTTTCCTGTCATTATTTTGCTAAGCCTGAAAAATAATAACTCTGTACTTAGCATATCCCTATCTACTTCCATTCCATAAATTTTAGCAAGATTGAGTTAGCTTATGCTCGGAGTGTTCATTTTAGAGAGTTTGAAGAACTCAAAGTAGAATCTATGGGGGATTCCTTTTCGTAAGTATTATTCCAAGCTTAGAAAAGAATAAATTTGTACTTGGTATATCCCTAACTACCACTTTCCCATTAATATTAACGAGCCTGGGTCAGTTGGTGCTTGGAACATTCAATTTTAGAGAGTTTGGAAATGTTCAAAGTAGACTCAATACTGTCCTTTTCCGTAATTAATCCATCAAGTCCAGATAAAGGAATAAACCTACACTTGACATATTTCCTCTTTATTCTATGTGAGTTGTGGAGGAAACAAAAAGTCAACCCATTATTATTTATACTATGCACATATATACATATATATTAAAATCAATCAAATTAGTTTGAAGAACCACCAAGATTTGGATCCCCTTTATCAATCAACTCCATTTTTGGGTTCAACATTACATTTTACAAAAATTATTTTTTGGAAATAGGGTGGTGGTAGATTTTCAACCTACATACATTCACCACAAGTGAAGTTTTATCATCATCAATGGACTAAAATTTGACTAAACCATTGTCAAAAACTTCCTCCACTTTATAGGGTCCCATCCATTTGATTGAAAACTTTGCTTTGAAGTGTTTAAACTTGTTGTCGTACAATAATGCCTAGTCTCCTGGTTGGGAGACTTTCTCTTCAATATAATTTCCATGCATTGAGCCCTTTGATCATGTACCAACATAGTATTTTGGAGAGAATCATGTCTTATTTCATCAAGTTAATTTAGCTTAAGAACTCTTTGTTTCTAAGCTTCATCTAAATCCTATTGGACATTGGTTTCAACGATCCCTGTGTGTTTCACGACATGGACTAATCGCCTCTTGTGGATCCTAACTATGGTGATTTTAGCAGATACTAATGGCTACGGGTTTTGGTCTAACGGAAATCATGATTCCAACAATTGGTATCAGAGTGACATGTCTCGAGTTTGAAACTCACCCGGCTCGCATTGGGGGGGAGATTTTTGGACATTAGGTTCAACGCTCCCCATGTGTTTCGCGACATGGACTAACCGCCTCTCGTGGATCCTAACTCTAGAGATTGTAGAAGAGACTAATTCCTGCGGGCTTTGTTCTAACAACAATTTTGATTCCAACAAATCCATCCCAAGTTTTGTAGCAGTTTGAAATTTTTTCACCTAAAATTCATCGGGCAGCAGGACCTGCTTCCCATATACTAGCTCATAGGGAGTGTACTCTAACACATTTATCCATGTTATTCAGTAATCCCATAGCTCTTTTGGTAACCTGGCAGCCCAATTTCCATGGTTCAGATGAATTATTTTAGTAAGAATAGACTTCAAGACTTTATTAATAGATTCTACCTGTCCATTCACCCGAGGATGGTATGGTGTAGACTTCCAGTGCTTAATTTTCTACTGTTCAGTAATGATTATTACCAACTTAGAAGTAAAGTGTGTACCCTGATCAGTGACAATATCTCTAGGTACTCCAAAACGAGTAAATATATCTTCAAAGAGGAAATCTACAACAAACTTCTCAGTGGTAGAATATAAAGCTTTAGCTTCCACCCACTTTGTCACATAATCAATACATACTAGGATATACCTCATCTTTCTAGACATAGGAGAAATAGGCCCTACAAAATATAGTGTCCACTTTTCTAAGGGTTCAATTGATACCTGGGTTTGAAGAGGCATCTCATCACTTGGAACATGTTTTCCCATTCTTTGGCAAGCATCACAGCTAGAAACAAACTTCTTAGCACCTTTAAAAAGAATGGGCCAATAATGGCCCGCATGTAGCACCTTGTAAGTTCTCATTTTTTCTACAAAATTCCCACCACAAGTTTCATTGTGACAAGCTTTCAATACATCATACATCTCATCCTATCGCACACATATCCTCATGATTAGATCTGTTCCAGCGTGGTATAGGTCTCCTTCTATCTATGAATAATTTGCACTCAGTGGCACAATCTTATGCTTTTCCCTAATACTTATATTTTGTGGAAACTTTATTGTCGCCAGGTAATTAGCCACATAAACAAACTAGGGAGTATAAGTAGAAATGGAAAATATATTCTCATCAGGAAAATCATCTGGAACTGGGACAGTGTCTTGTGAAATGTTCATTCTAGACAAAAAAATTGCAACTGAATTGTCTGGTTTGGGCCTGTCAATCACAGTAATATTAAATTCCTGAAGCAAGAATAACCATCGAGTGATTCTACCTTTTGTAATAGGTTTTCTCATAAAAAAATTAATAGTTGAATGATCGATATGAACAAAATTTTCGTAACCAATAATATAATGACCAAATTTGTTGATAGCATGAACTACTGCTAAAAATTCCTTTTCAGTGATGATGTAATTCAGTTATGCATGTGAGATATTTTTGCTAATAAAATAAATAGCATAAGGAAATTGATTCTACCTTTGTCCTAACATAGCTCCAAGGGTTGTATTTGATGCATCAGTTCAAATATGAAAACGAAGGGACCAATTAGGCCCTCTTAATATTGGAGCAGACAACAGTTTGTCTTTTAATACCTGAAAAATCATTTTGAAAATTAGTATTCCATGAAAAATCAACATACTTATCCAACAATTTAAACATAGGTGCACCAAGTTTGGTAAAATGTTTGATAAATCTCCTATAATACCCTACAAGCCATAAAAAAACTTCTTACCTCTTTTTGTGATGTTGGGACTGGAATTTATGAAACTACCTCAATTTTTGCAGGGTAAACCTTTATCTGTGTTTGTGAAATATGATGACCAAGGAAAAATCCCTCGGTTTGCATCATTTTAAATTTTTCATTGTTGAGGGATAGATGAGTTTCTTGACAACAAATCAAAACTTTCTCTAAATTTCCCAAAGCCTCCTAAAAATCATTGTCATACAATGCGAAGTCATCCACATAGACTTATATCATCAAAAATGGCTAAACCAACCCTCTGAAAGGTTGTTAAATCATTACACAAGCCAAATGGGAGAACTTTGTAAGCATAGCTACCCCAAGGGCAAGTAAAAGTAGTTTTCTCTTGGTCTTTTGGGGCTATTTAGATCTGATTGTACCCACTATACCGATCTAAGAAAAATAAATATTTTTCCCTAATAAGGTGTCAAGTGCTTGATCAATAAAATGCAGAGGAAAGTAATCTCTCAAAGTGGCCTTGTTTAGCTCCCTATAGTCAATGCAGATTATCCATTTCCCATTTTTCTTGGGAACCACCACTAAAGGAGATATCCATTCACCGTCAGAGATCTGATATATAAAACTTGCGCTCAAAAATTTTCGGAGTTCATCTTTAACAATCTCTTTCAGGGTTGGGTTCATTCGTCTTTGTGGCTGCCTCACAGGTCTGATTTCTTCATTGGTGTAAATATGATGTATATAGGTGTCGATTGAACCCCTTTCATATCCAGATAGTTCCAAGAAAATGCCCCAGATTTTTTTTGGATCATTTCCACTACTTTTTGTTTATGTTATCTACTTAAGTCTGTACCTATAAAAAATGTTTTTCTAGAACATATTTCAATAGGTTTTACACATGCTTCCTTGTTTTCTTCTATCGTTTTGATATTAAATGATGTAAACACAACAAGATAACAAGTTTCATGAAACTCGTTGCTAAAAACCTGATTATAACGAAAAAAAGAAACAGGGTAATCAATACATCTTATATCAGATAAAAATTGTTGCAAGAAATCTTCCTTTGATTTCTCTTGAAATCCTCTTGATTGTTCTAAGGTTAGCAGAGGAATAATATATTCTTCCTCTCCATAAGGGCTTTCCAACCAAAGAGGGACTTCTCCAGCTAATTGAGCAGGTTGAAAAATTGTCAATCTTTGGATTTGAGATCCATTAGAGATGGACATTTCTCCAGTCTTGCAACCAATGACAACACCATAAGTATCTAGCTAGGGTCAGCCTAGGACTATTGGGTGCCCTGGTTTAGTTGAAATCAATCGGGTATTCCCAAGTGTCATGCCAGGAGGTAACTCCACCAAAACTAAATTGATTTGCATTAAAGAGTGAACACAAATATATACATGGAGGGTGAGACTATTGGTATTCATCTCTCAGTGTCTCTTCATCTTCAGCCTCTCCTTATTTTCTACTTACACTATTTTAAAATTTCACCCAATCCCTAGGATTAGGTGTCAGCATTCCCCTCCTTAATCTGAAGGGATGTTGGTGAATCAAAGCATCGTACTGAATCTTTCAAAAAAATTTCTTCCAAGCGCTTTGGTGAATATGTTTGCAATCTTCTCATTTGTGGAACAATAGCGTAGATGGATTGTCTTGGCCTCAACATGATGTCGAATCAAATGGTATTTTGTATTGATGTGCTTCATTCAATCATGGAACTTTGGTTTCTTGGAAAAAATTATTGCAGAAGTGTTGTAGATCATGAGTGGAGTTGAATGCATTTGTTTCATCTGCAAATCGTCCAGAATTTTTCTGAGCCACACAATTTCCTTTGTTGATTCAGTTGTTGCCACATATTCTGCCTCACTTGTGGAATCTGTTGGAGCTAATTTTTTGCGTGATCTCTAGGAGACAGCTCCTAATCCAAGAATCATATTATAACCTGAAGTATATACCCCAGTTTCTTTGTCTCCGTCAAAGTTTGAATTAGAGTATCCAATCAAGATGAAGTCACCCACTTGTGTATACTTGAGTCCAATGTCTTGAGTCACTTTCAAGTACTTTAGAACTCTTTTTGTAGCATACAAATGTACCTCATAAGGTTTTTGCATAAACCTGGAGAGGATTCCAACAGAAAATGAAATGTTTGGTCTGGTAGTAGTCAGGTAGTTGAGACTTCCTACAATTTGTCTATACTTTGTTGCATCCTGAAATTTTTTTCCTTCAATGGATGTAAGTTTCAATTTATTTTTCATTGGAGTAGTCAAAGGATTTCACTCACTCATTCCAAACATGTTCAATACATCTCGAACATACTTCTTCTGTGAGAGGAATATAAACTTAGGATTTTTAGTTACTTCAATACCAAGATAGTAGTGAACATAGCCCAAATTATTCATTTCAAATCATTTCCTCATTTCCTTCTTTATGGATAAAATATAGTTTTCATTGTTCCCTGTCATCAAAATATCATCTACATACAGCAAAATATATACAAATATTTTTCCAACTTTCTTGAAAAACAAATTTGCATCATCAATATCACAATGTTTGAAGTTAAGTTTTAGAAGATTCTTATTTAACTTCTCATACCAGGCCTACAGTGCTTGCTTGAGGCCATACAATAATTTTACAATATTGCATATTTTATGTTCTTGGCCCTTCACAACAAATCCTTTTAGTTGGGACATAAAAACATTCTCCTTTAGATCTCCATTCAAGAAAGTAGTTTTTACATCCATCTGATAGACTTTCCAACTTCCCTAAGATTCCAAGGCAAAGAGTGCCTGGATGGTAGCCCATTTTGTTGTGGGGGAAAAATTCTCCTCATAATCGACCCCTTCTTTATGTGCAAACCTTTTGCCACAAGCTTGGATTTGTTCTTATCAAGTGAGCCATCATATTTTTAATTGTTATTGCAGACCCACTTGCAGTCAATATGTTTGGTTCCCAATGTTGGAGCAACCAAATTCTAAGTGTCATTTTTTATCAAGGCATCATATTCCTTCTGCGTCACTTCCTTCCATTCATCATGAGAAGTGGATTCTTTGAAGGAAGTTGGTTTAAAATATGTAGACAAATTCACTTCATAATTATATGAAACATCCATATCAATAGGTGAATCAAAATTATCTACATCACCTCAATTTTTCCTGGTGGAACTTCTTGTTCCTGTCTTTCAAAAATCATCAGGATGGACATTTTCAAGTGTCTTTGTCATCCATTTTGGATGACCTTTCTAAGATGGCCCAGGCTCCTCAGTTGACTAAGTTGGGGTTGAACCAAGACTTAGTCTCCCATTTTTTTCAATCACATCACTCAAAGTGTCATACGTGGCTGGAGCTTCATGTGGGGGAGAGAGTGATTCATAAGAATATTCCACAGATTGATCCAATATAGTAATACCCCCTTCAAGATGTGGAATCTATCAAATTCTTGAAATGACTTTGCATCCTGAATCTATCCAAGCGATCAATTTGTCGATCAAAAACATTGTTAGTCTTGGAAGATTCAAGAAATATGAAATCTTTAGATACTAAAAACTTCTTATTAACTTCCTCATAGAGACAGTATACTTTGGAGGTAATTGAATACCCTAAGAAGGTACACTTATGACTCCTTGCACCAAGTTTGTTTCTTTGTTCCTTAGGTATCAAGGCATAACAGGTGGAACCAAATACCTTAAGATGTTGTACCGAAGGAATGTGGCCATGCCACAATTCATAAGGAGTCTTGTTTCTAATTGCATTATAAAGACACCTACTCTTTATATAAAAAACACATAGAACTACATCAGGCCAAAACATCAATTTTACATTCTTGAAAAACATCATGGAGTGAACCATATTTAAAATTGTCTTGTTCATTATTTCAGCTACATCATTATGTTGGGGATTGTAAGGCATGGTTGTTGATGTTTGATCCCATGTTGGCAAATTTAGTTTTCAAATTCATTTCAAGTGTATTTGTTTCAATTATCAGTGCGAATAGAACCAATATGAGTTTGTGCATCATTTTCAATCCATGCATTAAAGTTCTTGAATGTTTGAAAAACATAAAATCTGTTCTTCAATAAAGAAACCCAACACATTTTGGTGTAGTCATCAATAAATTTCATCATATATTTATTTCCATTTGTAGAAGGAACGGGCATGGGGCCACATAAATTTGAATGAATAAGTTCAAGTTTTATATTTTTTCTAGAATGTAAATCATGAAAAGATTGTTTGTTATTATTTCCTAGCATACAAGCATCACATTGATTAAGTTTCATAGGAATTATATACAAACCAGTAATACCATTTATCTTCAACAATCGAAGGTTGTCATAGTTCAAGTGTCCAAACCTAACATGCCATAAAAGACTTAATGGGAATGTACCTTCATCATAGTGAGAATTGAATGCAAAGTTTTGTGCATGAGCAGAGGTACCTTGCAGCTTTAGAATTCTTTCTTCTTCTATCCCTGTCATGACAAGTGAGCGATATGATGATTTTCTCACCTCAACCTTTCCATCAAACATATGAATGGAGTGCCCTTGCTGGCGGATGTGGACTAAAGATAGAAAGTTTCTCCTCAACTCTAGAAAGTATAGAACCTCATGTAGAAGAAAGTCAGGAAGACTAGGCAGTTTAAGCCTAATTGTGCCAAGCTCTGATGGTTTGAGTTTTGATTTGTCTACAAAGTATACTGCTCCATCAACCTTGTTTGTAAATTCTTCAAAAAAAATTCTAAAATTTTTGTGGCATGTTTCTCATTAATCAAGCAACCAATAATTTTCCCAAGAAGCAATTGAAGCATTAAACAAGTCTTTAGTTACTCCAATATTACAATGTGACACAAAATAGTGAACGCATTTAGTTGTAGAAAATATATAAATTATGTGTTATATATCCAAGATTTTCCTAATCACACACTATTTAACTTCGTGCACAATACAGAATCTATTCCACTATTGATCATCACATGCGGAAATTAAATCAATTGCAATGCACACATGAAACCATAAAAATTCACACACATTAACACAGTCGTTTAATGGGAAATCCTGAAGCTAAAAACCCCAACTATCTGTATATAATATATGTCATATATATCATGTAACAATCCTCATGCAAAGCTGATCATATCAAGCTCTCGGTACAATACAATCGCTACACACTAATCAGGCCTGATCTTGCAAATCCATGCACCGATCTCTGCCACCCGCTAGCCTGCCTCTACTACGCAATCCCTGCTGAAGAATGGCTCTGAATGAACTCGAATTTAGCCAGCCTTTCTCACGCAATCCTCATTGGCATCTCCACTGAGTGTTGGATGCAATCAATGCATCACTATAGTCACAACTAATAGTCACACTTGCTCTTTCACCTATCTCTCCACTGGTCTCCACTGAAACTGCCATGCACTGTAGTTAATTGATGTATTCTTCAGTTGATTAATGAGTTATTATTTAGTGAATTAATTAACTAATTAATTCACACCACTCTCACTAGTGTATCAATCAGTTAGACTAGATACAACTAGCTCAACTGAGTCTAACTAAGTTAAACTGAATACAACTCCACCAACTACTTCTATAACTCCACCAAACTCTGTCACATGAGTTCTAACTGAAGTCCTCATGAATTAGCTCCAGTAAACCCTCAGGAATAGCGTAATTCCTTTTTTCAGCTGCTGTGCCACATCTGTGCACTTAACTGAAGTGCTCCAAGAGAATAAGATAATGTTTAGAGTCCAAATATTATTAAGAGCTAATAATATTCGACATATCTATTTTTAGATCGGCAATCTAAAAATAGATTCCGCCCAATATGTCTAAAAATAGAAGTCCATCTATTTTTCCAACTTGACCAACCATCCACAAATAGCATCCTGCAACTCATAGAATATGATCGACATGTCTAAAAATAGAAATAGTCTAAAAATAGACTTTGCGCCAAAAATAGCCTGCAGGCCCACTTAGTGAAGGTGAATCTTTTCACTAAGCTCATCATCTTGTTGAATCTCAATACTCCCTCTTAATAAGATAGGGATTATCTGCCACCCCGATCCTGTCTCTATGGTATTCGAATTTGCTCCTGGTGAGCGCCTTCGTCAGAATATCTGCATCCTGATCCTCCATAGGAATGTAAGATAGTAACATGATCTTCCACTGCACACAATCTCTGATATGATGGTATTATATGTCAATATGTTTAGATCTATCATGAAATATTGGATTAACCGAGAGTTTAATGCAACTCTTATTATCACAATATATCACAGTAGGATCTAAGTGTGAACCGAACAACTCGACTAGGATCTTCCTCATCCATATAGCCTCGCATGCAGCCAAACTTGCTGCCATGTACTAGGCCTCCGCTGAACTGAGTGCCACAGATATCTACTTCCTATTGTACCAAGAAACTGCTATAGACCCGATACTAAATATCCCTCCAGAAGTGTTCTTTCTATCCGTTGGGCTCCCTCCCCAATCTGCATTCGTGAAGCCATGTAGCTTCAACTCATCTAACTGTTTGTACCACAATCCATATCCCGATGTGCCCCTGAGATATCTCAGGACATGCTTGCCTGCCTTCCAAAAGATCTTGGTAGGCTTAACCGTAGCTTGTGAAAGCTAGTTAACAGCATAGCATATATCCGGTCATGTATTGACTAGATACATGATCGAACCAACCAACTGTCGATAAACAGTGGCATCCACTACCTCTGCTGATGTAGCATCCACTTTCCTCCAACCACCAGGAAGAGGAGTGTCGATAGCCTTGCAGCCTTGCATGTTGAACTTCTCCAGTATCTCCCGGGCATACTTTCCTTGAGACACAAATAGTCCACCCTTCCGTTGCCAAATTTCCAATCCCAGGAAATAATGAAGGAGGCCCAAGTCCTTCATCTCAAACTCCTTTGTAAGATTTGCCTTGCATGAGTGTATCAACAGTTCATCACTTGTTAGTATCAAATCATCTACATAAATTACAATGATCAGAAACTTACCCTCCACCACAATCTGGTATAGGTTCGGATCCGCCTCACTCTTGGTGAATCCAAGTCCAGTGAAATAACTGTATATCCATGTGTACCAAGCACGAGGTGCTTGTTTCAGCCCATACAGCGCTCTTTTGAGCCTACACACATGCGACTCATTGCTAAAGATTTTGAATCCTTCAGGTTTCTCTATGTACACCTCCTCCTCAATGACTCCTTTGAGGAACGCAGTCTTCACATCCATCTGATGAATGTTCCAACCCATCTGCGCTGAGAGAGCAAGGATGGTCCATATGGAAGAATACCTTGCGACAGGTGCAAAGTTTTCTTCATAGTTTATCCCCTCGATCTGTGAGAAGCCCTGGGAAAAAAATCTTGCCTTTTACTTCTCGACGCTCCCATCAGTAGCTTTCTTCACTTTTTAGATCCATCTCGAACCTACCACTGATTTCCCTTTCGGCCATGGGAAAATCTCCCATGCATTGTTCTTGACAATCGAATCATACTCTTCCACCATGGCATCTACCCATGCGGGATCCTCCACAGCTTCCTAGAAATAATATGGTTCTGTCACAATACACTTGCTCATCAAAGCCATGTATCCAGTAAATTGGTCAGGTGACTGTCTCTGTCTGCGCTGTGATGTAGGTGCTCCTACATTCTGCGCTGCATCTAGATTTAGTCGCTTAGCTTCTGTGGTGTGCTTCTGCCCTATGATGTTTGGCGCTGCATGAGTGGTTTCTTCCACTCCATGAAGCTCCTCTTGTGGCTGATCCACATCCAGAGGCTCATCTTTAGGAACTAGTAGCTCCTCATCTGCATGCAAGTGTAGCTCCCTCTCAAGCAAAAACTTCATGGCTTTCTCCTCATTAAATTTGATATCCTGTCGCATGACAGTCATCCGACTGTCTGGAAAATACACACGATAATTGTGGGGTGTTTCTGTGTGCCCCACAAATATCCCAACCTCTGCGGTTGACTCCAGCTTCTTCCTGGAATCCTTCGTCACATGAATGTAAAAAGGTGAGACAAAAGTCTTCAAATGATAAATATTAGGCCTCTTACCAGTACTCTATGAGGACAATGGTTTTGCACATAAACTGCAGTGTTGCATGCTTCAGCCCACAAGTGTATGGGAAGGCCCTGATCATGCAACATCGCCCGTGTAGCACCCACGATCGTTCTGTTCTTTCTCTCTACGACCCCATTCTGTTGTGGGTTATGAGGCGCTATGAGCTCTCTTCGAATTCCTTTTGTGCTGCAAAAGTATTTTAATTTTCCAGATATGTATTCACCACAATTATCGCTCCTAAGAGCTTTCACGTGCTTCCCCAACTCTTTCTCAACCAGCGCCTTAAACTCACAGAACTTTGAGTATGTCTCGCTCTTCTTCTGCATGAATAAGATCCATCACTTACGAGAAAATTCATCAAAAAATATCACATAATACCTGTGCTTTGCTGTCGAAGCTACTGAGAAAGGTCCACACACGTCTGTGTGAATTCTCTCAAGGATTGTTGTGGCGCAAATATCCTTCTCATGAAAAATGGTCTTCACAAATTTTCCCAAAGTACATCCCTTGCACTGATCTAACTGCTCAAGTGTACCCTTGGGAAGCCCGGTAGAAATCTGCTACAAAATTTTCAAAGCGCCAGGGTAAAGATGGCCCAATATCCTATGCCACAACTCGCCCTCATCCCGGCTCATTACTCCTTCTGCTTTTCCTACCATTTTTGCGCAGCCATCTACCTGCAATTGATAAATTTGCTTAACTCGAACCCCTATCCTCCGAGTTTCACCAGTTGTTTTATTGCACAGGAAAGCCTTTCCCTCGCTAAAAACAACATCATAGCCCTTGTCTTCCAACATCGCCACAGAGATCAAATTCTTCTTCAATCCTAGAACATGCATGACATCCTTCAATATGAAAGGTTTACCAAACTCCCTCTCAAAAGAAATGGGCCCGATACTAGTCGAACTATATCTACCATCATCGCCCATCTCGGTGTGCACTCCAAGATCCTTCTCATCTAGATCACTAAACAAATCTTTGTCTCCGGTCATATGGAAAGACGAGCCACTATCAAGAAACCACACTGATCCCATCACACTTGAAACCAAGCATGCGATCAACGAAAAATCCAGCTCAAACTGCGAGGCTAAGGCCTCTCCAACTGCAGATTTAGCAGCCTGCTTATTTTTTTTCTTCTGTGGACAATTAGTGGTGTAATGTCCGTGTTGGTGACAGTGAAAGCACTTCACCTTGGACAAGTCCTGCTTCTTGCCTTTCACACCAGATTTAGAAGGATTTTTATTTCCCTTCCCTTTCCTTGCTTTGGCATCCAAAGTGAAATTTTCTTCATCTTCATTCTTCGATGAAGATCCATCCCTGGTACCCTGCCTTATCTCCTCTTGGAAAAGATCCGACCAAAGTCGCTCCCATCCTGGCAGTTTCTCCTGACCATTGACAGAGTCCTCGTAGCTATTCCAACTCTTAGGAAGCCCAAGGAGAGCCAAGCTCACCAAGTCCTCTTCATCTATAGTAACCCCCACACTTCCCATCTCATCCTTGTAGTGGAAAAAATTCGTGAGGTACTTGGGTATATTGTCACCTTTCTCCATTTTTATTTTTCTGAACTTGTCTTTAAGTGCCAACTTCCTCTGGTCACTTCTGCTTTGGAACAAGTCTGTCAAATATTTCCACATTAATAATGGACTAGCTTTACCATGAAGGCTTGACACTATGTGATCCTTCACACCTTCCAACAGAATCCTTCGACATTGTTTTGTCTTCTTTTTCCATGCGTCAAGTGTGGTTGCATCGCTAGAAGCAGGTTTTGGAATTTCTGCATCTATGAACTCCTTCAACCCATTATCATCCAGCACCACCTCCATCCTATTCTTCCATGAAATATAATTCGAGCTGCCATCAAGGGAATACTCCAATCGCAATCTGTTGAAATACATTTCAATGAATGCTCAACTTTGACACTAATAAAACACTGCAACAAATTCGAATTCCACCAGCACAAAACTCAACCGCTTCAATAATTGCAATCTGCTCTTATTAATACCGCTCTCATACCATGTAGAAATTATATAACTTATGTGTTATATATCCAATATTCTCCTGATCACACACTATTTAACTTCATGCACAATACAGAATCTATTCCACTATTGATCATCACATGCGTAAATTAAATCAATTGCAATGCACACATGAAACCATAAAAATTCACACACATTAACACAGTTGTTTAACGGGAAAGCCTGAAGCTAAAAACCCCAACTATCTGTATATAATATATGTAATAGAGACCATGTAACAATACTCATACAAAGCTGATCATATCAAGCTCTCAGTACAATACAATCACTACACACAAATCAGGCCCGATCTTGCAAATCCATGCACCGATCTCTGCCACCTTCTAGCCTGCCTCTACTGCGCAATCCCTGCTGAAGAATGGATCTAAATGAACTCGAATTTAGCCATCATTTCTCATGAAATCCTCATTGGCATCTCCGCTGAGTTTTGGATGCAATCAATGCATCACTATAGTCACAACTGATAGTCACACTTGCTCTTTCACCTACCTCTCCACTGGTCTCCACTGAAACTGCCATGCACTGTAGTTAACTGACGTATTATTCAGTTGATTAATGAGTTATTATTTAGTGAATTAATTAACTAATTAATTCACACCACTCTCACTAGTGTATCAATCAGTTAGACTAGATACAACTAGCTCAACTGAGTCTAACTAAGTTAAATTGAATACAACTCCACCAACTACTTCTATAACTCCACCAAAATCTGTCACATGAGTTCTAACTGAAGTCCTCATGCATTAGCTCCAGTAAACCCTCAGGAATAGCATAATTCCTTCTGTCAGCTGCTATGCCACATCTGTGCACTTAAATGAAGTGCTCCAAGAGAATAAGATAATGTTTAGAGTCCAAATATTATTAAGAGCTAATAATATTCGACATATCTATTTTTAGACTGGGAATCTAAAAATAGATTCCGCCCAAGATGTCTAAAAATAGAAGTCCATATATTTTTCCAACTTGACCAACCATCCACAAATAGCATCCTGCAAATCATAGAATATGATCGACATGTCTAAAAATATACTTTGTGCCAAAAATAGCCTATGGGCCCACTTAGTGAAGGCGACTCTTTTCGCTAAGCTCATCATCTTGTTGAATCTCAACATTAGGTTTACCTTTTTCTTTGTCATGATTTTACCTTTTTTGTCATTTATTTCCTGCACAATTCTCTCCCAAGGCAGATTACTTGTGGATGCATCATGTCCATCTCTATTGAATTGTGTGCAATGAAGATCAAACTTTTCTCCTTCAAATTGCTTGCACCCCTGCCTCTGAAATTTCTTCTTCATCTTCCTCTTCTGCCACCTCTTCCTCTAGAATAATGTTGAGAAATATTATTATCTCTAGGTGCAAGACAAACAACTTCTTCAAAATACTAATGAGTTGTCTTCTTCCCAAAAATCCTTTTCTCTCTACAAACTTCTTCTCAAGGGAGTCAAAGGTAATCTCCTTGAGATTTCTAATTGTTTGCAATGACTCAAGATAATGAGTAAGTGGGATATAATGCATTGATATGAGCTACAAGAGGTATGTATATTTCAACACCAATGATTTTAATTTCATGCATGATAGATCTTACTTCTGATGCTAAAGCAAGAGGGTCATTATTTTTCAATTCAATACTGAATAGTTTAATCATCAATTTAACAACTTGAAGTTCTGAGTGTGAATCATACAATTATTTCAAATTCTTCAAGGCTTCATAAGCATTTGAGAATGGTGTAATATGGTGACTCGCCTTTTCATTTACAGATGTTGCAATCAAGGCATAGGCCTTATTGTTATCATCGTCCAAAATGACGATCTCCTTGTCAGAGGTAGGCTTTGTAGGTGCATTTTCTCCATCTCATTCACAAATTTCTTTCCACGACTCATTCAAAATGAGAGTGTGCTTCATTTTCCAGGACCACTTAGGATAGTTCTCCTTTCCAGTGAGAACCACCCCCGCAATATATATGAGTGAATGAATTCTAAAATTGTACTATAGAAAACAAATTACACTATGCTACCAATACTGTAAAAAATTGCAATTCTAATGCTAAATTGTTTTCTAAAAAAATGAATTATGTGATCATTTTTTTTGCAGAGGTATATATGGGGGAGGGTTTATATGGGGGAGGGATTATGAGGGGGAGGGATTATATGGGGAAGGGATGTATGGGGGAGGTTTTATTTTGGGAAGGTAAGGCATCAGAGATGGCGTAATTATGTATGGAGTGGTGTATTATCCATGTAGCGGGAAAGTAGTGGAGTGAGGGCTACATACAGAAGGCAGCAATTTGTATTACAATGGTCAGGAGAAAGTTGTGTACATAGTTTTTATGGGGAAGGCGAGGAGGTTCGAGGAAGATGATATATGTGAGGATTCAGGTGTCGAGAGAGCCAAGGAGGGAGCACTGTCGAGACTGGGAAAGGCGAGGAGGTAACGAGGTAACTAAGGTGGGGAGTATACCATAGATCACC
Source organism: Pinus albicaulis (assembly GCA_034641835.2). Lineage (NCBI taxonomy): Eukaryota > Viridiplantae > Streptophyta > Pinopsida > Pinales > Pinaceae > Pinus > Pinus albicaulis. Next base: position 391,782,832 of record CM076584.1, on the reverse strand, counting down.
CCAATTCCATAGATCATACCAATATGATGGTGGTGTCGAGGAGTGTGGCGTTTTTTTATTGCGCAGTGGAGAATCTGACTGTGTACGAAGGAGGTAGCTAGTGTCAAGATTGTGAACACGGTGTGGGAGGAGTCCACGACAACAGTTCTTGTAATATGGCTGAATGAGGCCAAGAGGGACTAATATGGTGATGTCGAGGGAAGGTGCTTGGTGTATTATTGTGCATGTATGTTCGTGCAGGGGATTCAAGGGACCATGAAACAAAGAAGGAGATAGTGTGAAAATGGTGTTTTGATGGTGTGCAGATAGTGTGGGTGGGCTAGAGTGTTATGTTGCAATGAGGGAATCGATTGAGTACAGCAACGAATATGTTTGGAGAGCGTAGAGGGATTTTGTATAATTCTAGTAGTATGACAGAGACAGTTTTGCAAAATGGAGGAGGGAGTTAGAAGGGTAGGGAAGCCAAATATGGAGCTGGCTCGAATACCATGTCAGGCCAGGAGGTAACTCTACCAAAGATGAATTGATTTGCATTAAAGGGTGCAGACAAATATATACATGGAGGGTGAGACTCTTGGGATTCATCCCCCAGTGTCTCGTCATCTGCAACCTCTCCTTATTTTCTATTTACACTATTTTAAAATTTCACCCAATCCATAGGATTAGGTGTCAACAACAAGAGGCTATTTTTACCACCACGCCTTCTAAGACCCCAATGGGTTTAACAACATACTTTTCTACTAATTCCAACACAATAGGTGTAGGTCTTACCTCATTTAGTTTTATAAATGTCATGGTGTCAAAAATAATTGCATTAATTCCTTCTCCCAAATCTACCAAGGTGTTAGGGAAATAAGTCCCATTGATTCCTATAGTCACCATTGGGTTCCCTGGATCATCATATTTTGGTGGCAATCCAGATATCATCTCCAACATTTGGCTAAATACTTTTATAGTCTGGTTATTTTTTTCTTCCCTCTTGGTTTCTTGATGGAAAGATCCCTAATGATCTTAGTGTAAATAGGTATATATTTAATGGCTTGTAATAAATGGATCTTTATACAAAAATTCCTTAATTTGGATTCCAAGTCATATTCTAAAGGTGACTCGGTCTTATTTACAAGAAATATTTTAGGAAAAGGAAGCTCCTTAGGCTTCAAGGTGATCCATATTTATGCAGGAGCGCAATAAAATAAAAAAATAAAAATAAACGCAGAGATGTAGAATAAAATATACTTCATTTCATTAATATCAAATAACTGAAATAAGCTTACAGAAAGAATGGAAATAAACTAGCTCGGGTGATGGTAGCTTATCTCTGAGAAGAGATGTGGAGGCTACATGCCTCTGAAATCTATTACAATGAGGCTCAAGGACCTTTTTACTATCAAAAATTTCTGGTAAAACCCTAAACATGTTGGATGTGTCCAGCAATGGTGGAAAGTAGGGCTGAAGGTGGTTCACATTGAACATGGGGTGCAGACCAAGGAAAGGTGGAATAATGAGCTCAAAGGAATTTTCCCCTATAGCCTTGGTGATGCTATATGGCCTATATCAGAGTGGGTGACTCTTGCGGTGGGGCCCAGCAAGGCGCTCCTTCTACAAATGTAGCCAAACTTTGGTGCCCACCTGGAACTTGTGTGGCACCCGATGTTAATCATGTCACTACTTGTACTTAGCATTGGCTATGTCCAATATTTCATGGACCTATTGGCGGATGTGTTGAATGCACTCAATGAAGTTGTTTGCCTTGTCAGCTTTGGATAGGACATGAGTTGAATCTACCTGAGAAGCTGAAAATGGTATGGCCACATCAATGGGACATAGTGGTTGGAATTTGAATCCCACTTGAAAGGGGTTGTGGCCAATTGATTTGTGGAGAGCCCAGTTATAGCTCTATTAGACATAGGGGAGGCTTTCATTCCATGTGTGTGGATGCTTCAATTTGTACATGCGCAGAATGTGTACAATCATCATCTTGACATCCTATGTTTGGCCATCAGTTTGGGGGTGGAAAGTTGTGGACTTAGTGAGCTTGGTTTCCAGCATCGGCCGGAGACTTGACCAAAATGTACTGAGGAACCTGTTGTCTTGATCTAAGATAATGGACTCTAGGATCCCAAAGTGTACCCACATTCACTCAAAGAAGATTTTATTAGTGGCTTCTTCTATGATATTCTTCTTGTAGGCCTCCATAATGGCCATCTTAGAGAATATGTTGACGAAAAAAAAAATGTAGTCATTGCCATGCTTGGTAGAAGGAAGGCCCGACATGTAATCCATGGAGATGGATTCCCATGGTCAACTAGGAGTAGGTAGCAGAGTATATAGGCCTTACTTCTTTATGGCCAGTTTGGAAATGGCACGGGAAGTGCGAGATCTAATGTACTTCCCAACATCATGTCGAAGCTTTGGCCAATATAAATACTTCTGCAATACTACTACTATTTTCTCGATCCTGAAATGTTCAGCGATCTGAATATAGTGCGCTTCCCAAATCATCTTTTCACGCTCACTTGGAGGAACACAAAGGTGTCCTGGGTGGCATAACAGTGGTTCCTCTAGGTGAAAACCGTGAACTTTCTTACTCTCCAAGAGCATCTGGTATGTGTTTCTGAATTCTTGACCACTTTTGTAGAGACGCTTCCAACCCGAAGTCTCGTGCCCATAAGATTCAAGCACAGTGGTTAGTGCCATAATCGATGCTCATCTGAGACAGTCTGCAACATTATTAGCATTGCCCTTCTTGTACTTGATGTTCAAATGGAATTGTTGCATGTAAGTGGACCATTTATGATGGTGATCATTCTACAACTTCCCTTGTGCATTTATGAACTGCAGGGGTCGGTGATCTATGTCAATAATCGTTTCCTTCCCTAAAATGTAATTCTTCCATTTTCATTAGGCCTGCACAATGGAATAAATATATTTGTCATAGGTGGGATACTTTTATATTGTGTCTAAAAGTGTCAGACTGTGTCTAAAAGTGTCAGACTGTGTCTGAAAGTGTCTCACTATGATATGCCACTGGATGCCCCTGCTGATTAAGTGCTACCCCAATAGCATAGTCAGAGGCATCTGTCTTGATCTTGAATGATTGTTGCAAGTCTGGTAATGTGAGCACTGGTGTAGAGCAGAGGTGATGCTTCATCTTTGCGAACACCTTCTCTTCAGATTCAAACCAAAATAACATTTATTTCTCTCCTCCCTTGGTGACTTGGCTCAAAGGCTAAGTGATATGAGAGAACCCCAACACAAAATTGTGGAAAGACCCTGTAAGATGTGGAGCTCTATTAGAGTGGTTGGGGTTGGCCAATCCCAAATGACCTAGATCTTGGATTGGTCCACATGCACCCCCTTCTCATCAATAATTTATCCCATATATTGAACTTGGGCCATGCCAAAAGTGCATTTCTCCAAATTGGCACACAATTTGTTTTGTCGCAGTGTTTGGAAGACCTGTCGAATGTGGTGGAGGTGCTCTTCCCAACTCTTGTTGAAGATCAGGATGTCATCCAAATACACCACCAAGAATAAGTTAGTGAATGGTAGCAAGATGTCATCCATCAGCCTCATGAAGGTTGCGGGAGCATTTGTCAACCTGAAAGGTGTGACCAACCATTCAAAAAGGCCCTCCTTGGATTTGAAGGCAGTATTCCACACATAGAAGGGTTCGATTGGTACTTGGTGATACCTAGACTTAAAGTCAATCTTGCTTAAATATTTCACCCCATTGAGTTGGTACATAATATCATCAATCCATGGGATCAGATACCTATTCTAGAGAGTGATCTTGTTCAGTTCCTGATAGTCAATATAGAGTCTCCAATTCCCATCCTTCTTTTGCACCAACATGATTAGGCTCCTGCAGGGCGATGAACTCAGTTGGATGTGAACTTTTTGCAGCAGCTCCTCAATCTACCTCTTGATTTCATCATTCTCCATAAAAGAGTGTCGATAGATTGGTCCATTAGGTAGCGGTATGCCTAGGGTCAAATCAATGGAGTGTTTGACCTGACAGTGCAGAGGCACCCCTGCAGGTGAGGTGAAGATGTCCCCATACTCCTCCATGGCCTTGTCCATTTGTTGTTTTCATGTGGAGGAACCATGTCTGGAGGTCATGGACACAGTATTCTTATTTCCTTGAGGGAAAATCATAAGGAAAATAAATTTCCTAGTTTTGGAAATGAGCTTACTGCATTTCTTCGCAATGATCAAAGAGATAGCAGTAAGTGATGTTACATTTGGTATCCTATACAACTTATTACCCAAAGTAAAAATTACAACGCGAGGTTGAGACTCATACATAGCATGTTTCTTCCACAAGTATAGTTGTCCTAATCATATATCACAAACTTTAGGAGGAGAAACATCACATAATACCTCATCTGTGAAGTGCCTTATGTTGTAGGGAAGGCGACACTATTGGCTGACATGGAGATCACATCCTTGGTGAAGCCACCCGATGGTGTATGGTTGTGGGTGTGTTGTGGTTGGCAGGCCCAGTTGCTTCACGACCTTTGTTGAAATGAGGTTATTTTGGCTTCTATTTTCGAAAATGAACCGCAACAGGGAACCCTTCACCCACATTTTTGGAAGGAAGAGGCACTCCCCCTCCTTTCGATCTTCGAGTTCTTCCTTCTGGATCTTGTTTGTGGCAACAGTGGCACTAGGCTCTGAATCGAGAATCTACTTCCCTTTGTCATTACCCTTTCCGGGTTCATACTTAGAGTCGGAACATGCATCTGATTCTAAATTCTTTGTCTTGACCACCAATAACTGCTTGGCCAGACACTCACATGTGTTGTGAATGGAGCTCGTATGAAACTCACACTACTTTCTCGTGTCCTTATTTCCCTTCATGGTATTGTTCTTCACTTGTGGATTCGATGAGCTGTCTTGGGCCACCCCACCTTGGCCTTGTCCTTTGTTCTGCGGTTTGTGGGTGCCTTGCCCTTGCATCTGATTTGCAGATCCAAAGTCTCGCTTCTTTTGTTTGAATTTTTGTTCAATCTTGGCAGCATATCGGTATGTTGCACCAAGCTAGGAGATGTTGAGGAAATCCATTTCCTCCTGGATATATCTATATAGAAATATTTGGTACTTAACCACCAAATTTTTCTTTGAATATTTGATACCCAAATTTGTGCACAAGGTACGGAACAGATTATTCAGCTCATGCAAATCTTGATCCCTTTGTTTCCGCAACATGGTCCATTATATGTACTTTTCCTCATAGCTCCCCATAGGGTAGTATTATTTCTTGATGGCATCTCAAAAATAATTCCAAGTGGGTGTGGTTGAGAATAGGGAGGATTCCCCCTCTTCCTTTTTCTCACAGTAGGTTTCCCACCAGTCCTTGACATGGGGGGCGGCTTTAAGGAGTGAAAAAGTAATATTTTCCTGATTGGAAAAGTCATGAACCAAAAAATATCCTTCTAATAGATTCAACCATCTATATAAGGCATCTGCATACATTTGGCCCTCAAATATGGGAATGTTGATTTAATTTGTACCTTAAAAGGTGTGGCGCCTGCAGAGTGGCTTCCGGATGAAGATGCGTCGTCGGTGGGTAGACGTCGAAGGATCTGGGAAAATTTATCCATCATCGCATTCCTTTGTTTCTCGAGGGCCTCCTCGAGAAATATTTTGATGTTATCTCTTTCTCCCTCATCTTTATTTTCCTCCTCTGTGGGAGTTCGTTGAGGTTTGTGAGGCTGATCTTGCAAAGGTTCAACTAGAACGAGCCCTAACTCCTTATACCCTGATCTCGTTTGCGGCATGCAAAGAAAGATCGAGAAAGAGCATACTACTCTGATACCATTGATCCAGATTTATGTAGGAACACAATAAAATACATAAATAAACATAAATGTGGAGATGAAACAGAAAATATACTCCATTTCATTAATACCAAATAACTAAAATAAGATTACATACAGAATGGAAATAAACTAGCTCGAGCGATGGTAATGCCTGCTCAACTTAGTGTTCCTAAATTGATGTCATAAATTGTCAACCAGGGCTAGTAAACTGTTGAAGTGAAGTGCACTATATGTGCCTAGGTATCTTCTTCCTACTTCATTGTGTTTAGTGTTTTTCTAGTGTTTTTGGTTTTGTGTTTTTGTGCTAAGAGGAAAAGAACTAAATTGTTGGCAAAGAGAAGTTATTGGTCACACTAAAAACAGAACAAAATCTACTCTAAACTGTGTATGGCACCTAAGAACAGAAAATGATAATCCATAGATTGTAAAGCTTGACAAGAAAAGTAACTCATAACATTAACTCAATCCAATTCATTTCATTAGAGGTATGTTGGAACAACTTGAGAATAGGATAAGTTTGATGTAATGAAGTTCTCTTTAGTAAACAACAACTTAAAATATCACAGATAAAATCTCATCCATTGTTAGAATTTTTTTGGAACATTTTGAGAAAATATTATCTGCAATATAGTAAGGAATCCTATGCTAAAATAACTTATGACACTAGAATTAACCCATTCTGCAACTCAAAATGTCACTATTAAACCTCATTCAAGGGTTAGAGATCTCTTGGAATAACTTTGGAAAAAGGTTGTTTGTAAAATTATGAGAAATTACAGAACAGTTAAAAACTCAAAATGATATAACTAATTCTTGTCCATATGATAATGATGTGTTAGAAGAGACTAAGAAAAAGAGCAGCTTGTAAAATAATGAGGGTCTTTTAAGTCTAATTAACAGGACTAGAATGCAATTAACTAATAAAACTTGAAATACAATGAACAGAACTGAAATAAAATGCAATTAACCTCCAAAGTAATATAGCTCTATCTCATTCACGTGTTAGTGATATATTGGAACAATTCATGAGAATAGGATTGACTGTAATATTCGATGTAAGTAAACATAAAACATGATGCTCAGAAAACTGCCTAAATTAAGAATAAACAGAGTTAAAAATCACTTATCTAGAAAATATGCACAAAGCCTTTCGGACAGTAGGGGCCCTCTACCATCAGATTGGCACACGAATCCTCAACTCCTTAAAATTGCTTCAGATCATGTATCAAAGTTGTACTTCTTTCATTAAAGGAAAAACGCTCAGAAAACAGAGTATCACAGTTTTTGAGAATTAACAACAGAACATCAACTAGCTAGTTGTTTCTCGGTTCCCCGAGTTATTCTTATAAGCAAATACATAAATATCATTGAGTAGAAATAGGCATAGGTGTCTTTTTCAATCAAAATCGAATTAGAACTCTTGTTGAGGACTCGTACTTTGTTGAAGACATCTGCAGAGTCCTTGTCCTTGTAGAAGTCTACTTCTTAGTTTTGGCTTCCTCCACGTGCATAACCACTTGCAGATTTTTGCTCAACCTTCGTAGAGGGCAAGGAATGATGTAGGAGAGTTATGGAATTCAACCATATGCGTTTTTACTTTAAATGACATCTGTAACCTATGTGAACATAAAGATGGCTGCGGAATATGCGACTAGCTAGGGAAAATTTTAAGGATGGAAAATTATCTTGTAGTTTAAAATATTGGCGAATGTCACTAATTCCTAATATGAAAACTATAAAATATTGATTAATATATTTGTAAAATTATTCAAATTTTTTAATGATTTTATATATATCCTTTATATAGTGTTGGCGATTTTTAAGGTAAAATAATTGTATATTGTAAAATTTGGGCAAATCATTTTTAGAAAAAATGGAAATTGGTGAAACTTTTTTTTGGAAAAACCATGGAAAATTAGCCCACCTGCGAATATTAGCCCCTAAAATTTTCCATGCGACTAGCTACAAAATGGTTGCATTTTGTAGCTAAGTCTGATCAAAAATCACTATGACAACAAAACCACAAAAGTATAATAAGTCAATCATTGCATGCATTCTTAAAGTGACTTTAATCATTCCTATTGATCTTTTAAGCCTATAACTGATAAAGGACAAATGGAATGAAGTGAAATTTGGTGAAAGGAAAGGACATCTTTGGGGCTCAATAGGTAGCTTATCTCTAAGAATAGATGTGGTGGATACATCCTCTGAACTTTGTTACAATGAGGATCAAGGGCCTTTTTATTATTGAACAACATGAGAAACCCCTAAACAACCAAAGCACTAACCCTAGGGGATGGAACACCAAGAGTTTGTTGGCCCCATTGGGGTTATTTGGGAAGCCAACTTCTCGGGGTCGTAACTTAGTCACATTATCTATGTTTGGTGCATACGATATATTGTCAGAAAGATCTCTTCGAGAACTACATGATTTTTCATAGGCTTGTGATTTTTTTGGACCTAAAAAAACGTCGTTTAGGGAGTCAAAAATGCTTCTAAAGTTTAGGAACTATTGAAGGCTGGAAAGTGGATGCCTCAACATTGGGGATTCCACCTGGTCGGGAGCTTAAAACAACTCATTTTCCGTTGAAATAGTGGGTCTGACTGGGGATATAGGGACCAGTTTCCCATATAAAGATATTTTATATGAATAACAAAATGGAATAGAATCAACACAAATGGGGTGATATATTTCTAATGATAACATAAATTACAACTAAATCTAACTACTTCCCCAGATCAGACTCTTTTATATGATTATAGAGAAAAGTTTCACAAGCATGAAAAAATATAGATCGTTGCATACTTAATGAATATGAGAGCATGTAAGAAACTAAATCAATTTAATCAATTTAGTTGATGAATAACATCAATCACATAATAGACTTCTTATTTTCATATCTAACGGCATATTGTTCGATATATTATATTAATAGTAATAAGAACATATGTCACTTCAATGCTTATCATAATGAAACAAGTAGAAAGAAATAAGTTTGCTATAAATATCAAAAACATAAAACAATTAATACACAGATAATAGTACCTGATGCATCATAGCTTTAGATCTGAAAAGGATAGCTTCAGGATTCATATTTCTAATTAGATAACTTATGTTCCAACAATAGTGTAAGTTCCAAAATTTGTCTTCTCAAAATTTTGGACCCCTTTCTAAATGCATGAAAGGGGTTTAAATATTAATTAATATTACAAAAATATAAGACTTGTGAAAGAAGTCTCTAAAAATATTACTATAAAACTATATAACGAAAAACTAGGAAAACAAATTGCATCAGTTGGACTAGTCTCATGATTGTTTCCCATATTCATTCTCTAACTAATCCTTGAACTGGCATGCTTTCACCATAGGTTCAAGGTGGGGGGATGAATTGGTTTCATTCGCATCTGCCTCGTGAATATTTCATCCTTAAATGTTGGAAGAAGTTGAGATGTTGTGTTGGAGAGACACCTCAGCATTAGCCATTGGCTATGAGGTTTAATCAAAAAGTACCAGTAACTTTCCATATTTGATTTTGTCATGCTTTGAATGTCAATAAATTTTCTTCTTGATGTTTCTTGCCAAGATTGCCTTAGGAATTTGATATCTGGCAAAGTGTCTTTTGGACAATCCTGAATTAGGTTGGCTTGGAAAAGAGAATATTTTATGTATTCAGAAATGCTGGAAAATAAATTTTTAGCTTTGATAATAGCTAATTCAGCACTTTTCATTTTTATGTCCCAGTCTCCAAATACTATGTCTTTGATTGATTCTTCAAGACGAGGGAGATCAATCGCTCTACCCTATGCAGTGTCTTTCCAATATATATACTTAGACACTGTATCATCAATCTCATAGTAATAAGCCCTCATATCATATATATGAGTGACTAATAGATCATTGGTTTTAGCTAGCTCGTGAATTTGGTTTAGCTTGTGATAGAAAATTGTTTGTTGTTTTGATAGTAATGTCTCCAACTCTGTTGTTTCCTTCCTGATTTCATTGACTTCGAGATTTTCCTGGAACTTCTCAATTCTCTGCTGTAACTGATGAATTAGTTGATCCTTTTCTTTAAGCTCGCTCCCGAGTTTGAGTTTAAGACCCTCAAACTCTTGTTGAAGATTAGTGATATTTGATTGCAGCTCATGCTCAATCTTTTGCTTTTCATTCAAGAAAACTTGCTCCATTTGAGCAATTTTCTGGTCTTTTTCTCTGATTAATGATTGAATTTCTATTGCTTTATGAATGGTTTCATTTGCGTAAGCACCTACAAATTGAGACAATTTATGAAGTTCTTCCTCTAGAGTCGATTAAGTCTCTTTCCAAAGGACTTGCATTGGTGTTACATTTGGAGTTAGTTCTAGAGATTTTTCCATCCTTTGCCTCTTCCTTGATCTGGTCATGACAACTTTATGTTCTGGACTATAGAATATGTCCAACAGAGGTACTTCCTCAATGTTGAAGATTATTTCAGCAAAAGGGAAAGCTCAGATGATTTCCATGTCTTTGGTAGATGTAGCTTTTCTATTCTCTTCTATATCACTATGTCTTTGTCTTTCACTTTGCTCAAAACCGTTTTTAGGAACCCCTATAGTGAATGAGGTTTCTTTTCTTTCTTCTGGACTCTTCGAATTATCTTAATCAATAGAAATTTGTTGTACACCTGGCTCCACTGCAGAAGCTACTGAGTCTGTAGTGCCAAAAATAAGCGCGGTATCTCACTGAATAGTATCATAAGTTGTCGGAGTATCAGCTGCAGACAGTACCTTATGAAACTCTTCCCAATCTTGGGTGAGTTTTTCATCTTGTTCAATATTTGCAATTCTTGTCTCTGTAATTGGTACCTGAGATGAAGACGTTGAAACTGCAATATGTTCTATTTCTGGTGTTGGTCTTTGGAACAAATATTCTGTAAGATGAGTGTTTCTTTGTTCTCGATACTCTTTAAACTTTAACAGGTCTTCGGGACTGAGTCTTTCCGCTGCTATTTCCTGAACTCTGGAAAATTTGGAAATCGACTCGAACATGTCATCAAACCTATCAGGCTCGCTTGGAAATGCTCAAAGCTTGACCTGATTTGTTATTTCTCTAGCAACGCCATAAGAATCATAATTTCTATTGGGAAAAACTGGGAAATTAAACGGTTTTAAACAATCAATTTCAACACAGGCATGCTTGAAATTGTTTAGTGCATATGAGCCCCGAAAAAGGGAAAGTTGGCCAAATGGTCTTTTTGGCATCTTTCAAGACTTTTGTCAAACTGTTGCCAACTATTTGATAGGCAATATCTTTGGACAATAATTTGTCTGGTATGTACAGAGGTAAGACATGTGGAGGGGCATAGCTTCTAAAAACACAGATGTATGTAAAGTACTCCTCACTAAACCACATACCTATACACTTAAGACTTTTATCAGCTTAAGGGGTAATTCTTGGGATTTTGATTTCAAAAATGACTTGGTAGACAAGGAGCATTATTTCATTGTAGATTTTGAAAATATGAGAGTATTATTTTGATTCCCACAAGAAATCTAACTGGACAAAGATGGGGGTTACTACTTCTTCGGTCCATTTCCATCCAAAGGAGGGAAATTCAAAAGAAAAGCAGACTGCATCCATGATATAGGAGCTCATGTAAAAAGGAGGGGTTGTATTGGTTGTAACATTTTGATTTTCCCTATAGGTTGTGATGAGTCTTATCAAATTATCGGAAAGAATGGTTGCCCAATTTAGAATATACCCATCAGAGGTTGCTTCTATCAAGGGTGTCCAATTCTCTCTAAACTTATCAGTATTTACAGACCCAAACAGGTGACGCATCATTGCAGCTATTTGAGAGTAAGGACTTTTAAGAGAAACAACTGAATGCATACCCTTTTCATAACGCTTATGTCGGTTAGGGTCATTTCTCCACTCTTTTATTACTGATGTAGGATTGTCGTTCTCTTGCGTGAATTTTTGAATGAATTTTGAGTCATATTTCTTATGAGGTTCTGGTAATTTATAAATCTTCCTTAAATTTGTTGGCCTAAGGAAACCAATGAAATTTTTTTATTGGTAACAAATTTTCTATCCCTTATATCTATATTTTCTAACACCCATATCACTAGGTCAGTGTATGGAAGCATTTTTGGATGAGCAGCAATTCTATGAAGAAAGGAGTTAGTCGTTGTTACGCGGATTAATCCCTCTTGTTGGCAAGAGCTATCTCCCTAGTACTCAGCGAGTAGCTAGAAACAAACATCCATTTGAAAACCTTTTTCTCTAGATTAATTGCATTTCAGAATTATTATAAGAAAGTAGTGAGGACATGCCCCTACCTTGAAATCCAAACGTTCGAGGTAGTCTTTTATCCTGTTACTCCAAAGTATTTTCTCCAATAAGTAGAACCTGCAATCAAAGACAAGACAAAAGGATCAAAGCATTTGCAACATATAATAATCAAGAAAAGCTAATCCAAATTAGTGATCAAGGAATCTAAGTATTGATTTTATTTCAATAAGCATAAGAACAACTCAATGAGAAAAAGAGATCCATATGTATTATCTTGAATAAAAAGAGTAATCTTATAACCTGATGCCTTGATGTCGTACATATTTCTCTCGGGTCCTGAACAATCGTTTCTCCTCCAATTTGATAAGCCTTCCTCTTTGAATACCAACATGGAGGTATATACACAAGGGTGTGATCATTATAATGCCAACAACAACTCACTAGTGTAGAAAGTATGCATTCTTATGAATTTCTTCAGCAACTACAATGTATGTCTACCCTTCAACCTGAAACTTGAGCTCAATTTATAGGGAAATGGAGGTAGTTTCAGCTGCATGAAGAGGGGGATGGATTCCTCTCATGAAGGGATTTGAGCTCCATAGACCAAGGGATAAGCTCCATGAGTGGAGGGATAAAGCTCGAACTGATTGCGACTCTAGAAGCTTCCAATTGGGAGAATATTTGACCAGCTAGGCTTCTAGAATTTACTTTTTATTTTATTTTATTTTTTGCGGGGGTGGACAGGTAATAGTGAAAAAAATTGCAGGGGTTGCCTCATTTTATTGACCAAACAGAAGCACATGCGCAGGGAAAGGATAGAAAAACAACGTAGGTAGACTTTTAAGGGTTTTACAGAGCTTTTTTCCAATTCCAAGATTTGATTCAGGAACATTAAGGTTTTTGACTTCTAAGGGAACATGATATAGGTGGTGATAGACCCATATGAATAGTCAAAAGTCATGGTGAAAAAATGACGTGTAAAATATTTCCCCCTAAAGTGAGAAGTCTGAGGTTATTCTAAAGAGTGAAGTGCTTTATCATTCCGAGGATTGGATTGGAAACACCGATCGAAACTTGTAAAAACATACATACATACATACATACATACATACATACATACATACATACATACATACATATATATATATATATATATATATATATATATATATATATGAGGTATGAATTTCCATTCTCAAATCAAAACTAACTAAATGTTCTGGTACATATATGGTTTCAATATTACATCAAAAGTAGACACAGTATGGGCACAACCATCTGTCATGAGTAGTCTACTGTATCATGAATAATAAAACTCCTTGCAGCCTGGATGGTGGAAACTAGATCCAGGGTCTTGATTTCCGCTTCCTGAACTAGTACGAATCATCCATGCGATTGATTCAAAGTAAAATATGGTAGAAACCACTTGATTACCGGTCAATGATGTGAACAGTTAAAGAGTGTGAGAGAAACTACCAATAATGACAATGGTTCTCAAAATACTGTAGTACAATCTATGAAGTGTGAATGAATGATTTGCAGTCGAACACTAATAGAATCGTTCGATCTATGGTCAATGATGCAACCTATCATCGAAGGCGAGAAACCTGCCATTAGGGCATGCAAATCCCAAGGTACTGATAGGATTCTAGATCAACTTTCTAGATGATTAGCTGACGTCGATAGAAAGCGATCCATCGTATCAAATCCCACGACACGAAACCATTAGATCAAGTTTTAAAGAAATAATTTCAAGGACTGAATCAGGGATGATCAACATGAATGGAGAAAAATGTTTGCAAATGAATGGTTTATTTGAACTCTCCCTTGAACACATAACAACACCGCAGATGGCTTGGAAACATTTGACCTAAAGCTAATACCCAGAAACCGGCTGACGAATTTCAATTTGGTTCGATTAACTGTTAGACAAAGGATTTCGCAACCCAAGTACAAGTGTGACAAAGTGTCATGTTCAAGAGTGGCATGTTGTTTTGTAAACAAGGGTGACAATTGGATTCTTTTTCTCTCTCTTTTCCCCCACCATTACTGGCAAGTACCTCTTTATTTTTGACAAGCTTGAGGAGGATATCATTTGCTTGTTTGTGTAAGCTCATCCTTCGTATGAGTCCATCTTAGTATTAAAATCAGACCCTAAGAAGGAGTGGTTTGGTCTTGTTTGTAATCGACAGGTCCTTTACTGTTAAATTTTAACGAGTCCAGTATAAGAGAAACTCGACATTTTTCAGTTTTAGGGAATCAGAAGAAAAACATAAGTAAACTCCATGGTTGTTCTTTTTCATAAATTAAGTCTCTCAGGCCCGAAAAAGGATAAAATAATGCAGGAGATAACTCTATTGACCATGATTAGTCAACGTATACCTTTTTCGTAATTAATCCATTTCAATCCGAAAATGGGTAAACTTATACTGAAGGGACGATTGCTCATTTACTTTAACGAGTTCGAATAGTAAAGTACTTGACGATCTTTTCATATTTCGAGAGGCTGAAAAGGGCTTAAAAGAGAAATCCAGGGTTTCGCTTTTCATAATTTTACAGAGCCCGAAAAAGTGATAAAAGTATACTCAATGTCAAAATAATTCTTTTCACCAAAAAATCCTTTATCCTGCACAAAAACTCAAAAGATTACAAATACCTGTTTCCAAAAAGTAAAAAATATTTTAAAAATGACCTTTTAAAGTGAAACATAAATAAAATAATAATATTTTATTCATTTAAAAACTATAAAAAGGGGTTAAAACAAATCATTTTCAATTTTTAAGTCTGTGAGCAAGGTATGGAGAGCTTTTACGTACCCCTCGTGAGCAGATATCGGGAGAACTGACCGTCCATTACTTGAATCGTCAAAACTAGGTAATCCACATCATCTTTAGCTTAATTTTTATCCATTTCATTTTTCATTTTGAGCCTTTATTTCATTTTTTAGGAGGATTTTATGTTTTAAAATGCGCTCTCGAGGTTCCGCGGGCAATCCATGTGATAACCGCAGTCCCTCATATTTTTTAAAAGAAAAAATTATCATGTTGTAGCAGGTTCTCTATGGAGCGCATGCGAATGTCCGCATTGTCTGCACAAAGAACCTGCGGAGGCACCGTGAACATTTTAAAAAACTCAAATTTCTCTTTAAAAATGGTGCAATTTTTCTTCCAAATGGTTTTAACTGTTAAATGTGTTGATTTGTAGGTTGTTCAACCATGTTGGAGTGGCGAGAACGTGAACACGAGCTCATAGATAATGACGCCACAGATGAAAATACAACCATGCGTGCATTCAAGAATTGTGGTTTATACAAATTATGGGCTATCCAAGGGATGAAGGCACAAGTTGAGTTAATGTTTTGGCTTGTAAATACGTGGGATGTTCAAGACCAATGCTTCATAATTGGTGACCACCGGCTTGAGATTGAGCTACAGGACATTTATTTCCTTACTGGATTGTCTCAGAGAGGAAGAAGCATATCCTTATTTGGGGCCAGACAAGGAGGTCTTCCCACTTCCAGCTATAAAGAATAATATTGTAGTAATGAGGCAGATTTGAAGGATGGTCACATAGATATTATAAATATCTTGTGATTGGATCTCAAAGTGATAGCATTTACAGTGACCAGATTCTACGGGAATGCAGCTCCTCATGTGGCTACTAAGTCACAGATGCAAACAGCAGTCGAGTGTCTTGGAGGAACCATTTTTAACTGGTTCGAAGGAGTATTGGCCAACATGAAAGGCGAATTGAATAAATAAAAGAATGCAAAATAGAAAAACTTAGGATATGGCACCATTCTCATTTTATTTGCTTTAGAGAGAATTATGCTTCTTGCTCCTCAACTGATTCCAGTAGATCATGGGGCTCCTCAGGAACCTCGGATGGTGCAGTGGGTGACACTAATGGCTCTCCATGGTGGAGAGGGTGGCTCAGTAATTCGGTTTAATCTGGCATATTTCATGTGGCTTAGGAACCAAGTCTTCACCATTGAAGACTTTCCTTATGTAGGAATGGATTATAGGGGTTATCCTAAAACATATTTGCGTCCAAGGGCACAATGGGACGAGACAAGTAAGTGAACCATTTTGATGTTTTTAATCTAATTTTTATTTGATTTTTATCATCCAATACTGACAAAAATATTTAAATGTAGATATCGGTCCACAACAACCAGCAACACTTCGCCGCTTTGATAGGTTGGAAGCATAGCCTGTAGCACCTCCATAGGACCAGGCAGCAGAGATCCTAGAAGACATGTGTTGAGCATTGGAAAAAGTATGAAGTCACAATGTATTTCTTTATCTTTTTCCTTTAAACATAACTCTTTTTATTCTAGAAAGATGATATAATGAAGGATTATGGTAGAATTGCAAAGATTAATGTTTATTGTGAAATTGGCTAAAGATTGTCTTTTATTTTAAATAGGAAACAAATGAAGTGGGAAACCACCATTCGAAAGACAAAGCTAAAGCAGGAGTAACTATTGTTCCTCCAGCCAAGGGCCGTATCCAGACAAGAAGGATGAAATCAGGACGTATAGTTAAAGCAGTGTATGGAATAGTACTCGCTTACAAGATAAGAATATGAAGCATTAGCTAAAAGAGGAAAATAGAGCGAATCCCTCAGGATCTTTCGATCCTGAGGGATCGTTGTTCAAAGTTTATCTTTGTTTCTTGTATTGTCCGCTGAGCTGTTATAAAAGGCAGCACCTGTAGAAATCGAAAGGGACGATTATCATTGAAACTTCCTTTTTAATTCTATAATTTCATTGACTCTCGCAATTCAGGCAGAAAGGGACTGTTTGTAAACGCTGTTATGCATGATTAATACATGATTTAGTTGTCGTTCCATCACTTGACTCTGGAGTAGCTCAACGGTGTTTCCCTAGCGGCTAAGGGCCTGGCCCTAGTGGATCCACTTGCTCTTTTGTATTATTATCTTTCGATTATATTTGTGTGACGGTTTGCATTTATTTTCATTACAGTTTCAAGTTTAATAGTTTACCATTTTATCGCTTTATAATCTTGGTGTGTTGTATTGTTGAATTGTGTTCTTCGTTCCTTTCCAATTTAATAAGAATCTTGATCCCTATATAACTTATCTTGTTATGCTTTAACAGAGTTTTGTTGTTCCATTCCAGTTGCTATTCCATTCCATTTTTTGTTCTGTTCTGATGATTGTTCATTTCGGATTGCTATTCAATAGAATTTTTTGTTCGAATTTATTAGATAGAGTTTGTTGTTCAGTTCTACTGCTGTTCAATTCCAGTAAAATAGATCTGTTGTTCATTTCAGTTAATTAGTTTACAGTTTATTTCATACCTGCAAAGAGTTTGGTTTTTCCTTTGAGAGCTTGCCTAGTTTACTTTCATTAGCAGCATTATTGAGTTAGTTCAGTTTCCATTTAAGTGCTTTGGTGTGGAGTATAAGATCATCAACTGTAAAGGACATTGGTTATTGCTACCTACGTTCTCAGATTGATTGTCTTGTTCTTATTTTATTTCATTTACATCAGTTGCCAAAGGAAAGAGTCATTACTACTGCATCCTGACTGATGATTGCTAAGTGAATGAGTGGATTTCAGAGCATTTAATTTCATGTCATTGTAGTTAGATTTCATTTCCAAGCATCTGTTTACTCTTGTATCTGTAACATTGTACTATGTATTGGAAAGCATTACTCTCAGATTGAATTGCAGCCTCAGACTGAGTACACTCTTGAAATAAAAAATCGTACCTGGATTGATAATTAATGTGAGATAAATAGGAGTTAAAAAGACACCTTTTATACCTCAACATTTTGGCATCATTGTCGGGGAGAGTGTAGCTATTTAGGAAAGAGTAATGTACATTTCATTTTCTCTACTAGGGAAGAACTAGGTATTAAAAACGGAAGGTAAGAACCTGCGTACCGAGCGAGGAACATGCTCGTTCATCGGCTCACTTCATAGTAGAATTAAGTGAAATTTTTAGGTAGGAATGAATGCTTGTGTTTTTTTTTGAATGACTAGAAAATATAAATAGAACAAATTCCTCCCAAACCCGAAAAACTTAAGGGACCGGTGACCCTTGGGAAAACAACTTTCATCGACGAAATCCTTAAGAAAGTCAAATCTCAGCCATCAGTAGGACCTAGAAAAGTTACTTCTAGACAACCTAATAGCTCCCTTCAGGCCACAGAGTCACCATTTGTAGCCTTTGCTGAGGTGCATAGACAAACAGAAGAAATTGAGCAAGATTCCCAAGAAATTGAGAATTCTCGCCTAATCTCTCTGCAAGAAGGGAACTCTAGTAATATCCACAAAGGAGGAGGAGAAACAGGGGAAACAGAAGAACCAAAATCTCCTCTTGAAGTAATCCAAACAGTGAGCATCCCAGATAAGGGAAGTGTTGTCAACATCATTCAAAACAAAGCTAAAGGACTTGAATCTCCTCAGATAGTAGGTCAGCAAGGAACACTCATTATTCCAGACCAAGGAAGTGCTATCAAGGTCATTCCTACTCCTTCTAGTCAACCTAGGAATAATTCCCCAAAAATCCCAGAAGGATATTGGCACATATTTGATCAAATGGCCCACAACTAGCAACCACCCCAACAAACATCCACACTGCAATATCCCATTGTGGATACTATAGTTAATGCACCTATGAAGGCCATTCCTCTTCAACATGTTCCTACATTCCATGGCTTAACATTGGAAGATACAGATGCATTTCTATTTGAATTCGATGTATTATGCAGAGGGTTTGACTATACCACTGATCCCCAAAAGTTAAAATTATTTCCTTCCACATTAAAAGGATCAGCCCTACGATGGTTTATGGGGTTAGGTGGAGGTGTTATAAATGACTGGGATCAGATAAAAGCTGATTTTATAAAGAATTATCAGGATTATTGTAGGTCCAGGGAATTAAAAGATGAAATATTTTAGATGACAGAAAAAACTAATGAAACACTTGAGGAATATGTAGAACGCTTTCAATACAACCTCCAAAGATCAGCCTATGCATTTTTACCCTTACCTGATAATGTGTTAAAAACTACATTACTTAAAGGGATGAAGGAAAAATGGGTTGAAACATTAAATATCATGGGCAAAGGTGATATATATCAGGAAAATTTTGCTGACATTATTAATTTATCTATCAGGAGTTCGAGAGGCAAAACAAGGCTAAAGTCAGCAGAACGTGATATTATCACAAGGGATAGTAGACCTTTGGTGAAGGTATAACCTGCGCAGAAATTGGAAATCTACTAGAATATTTTAAAACTGATATTCTAGGGACTCTGACAACGCAGTTCGAAATCATGCAAGCTAAACAAAAGCAAGCAAAATCAGAACAAAATCTGGCAATATTCTGCCCTAAATGCAGAAAGAAACACAACCATAAAGAGTGCTCATTGGATATAGTCAAAGTATGTGCTATCTGCACAAAATATCACTCCACAGAAGGTTTCCCCTCGCTCCCAGGATTGAAAGCAGTCTACAAAGAAGCAGAAGAAGAATAAAAAATGGTATGCCTACTCAATCGGCGCCGACAATGGTAGCCACGAAAAATAGGTATGCCAATTGATCCATCCTCTTCTTTTCAGTCTCCTCAGTATAATTCTTAGCAATATAATGGAATGTGGAAAAATCAACCACCTTTTCCCAATTGGTCACAACAACCATTTTCACCATGGCCAAATCAAACAAATCAGACCAATTGGCCAAACTTTCCTTACTGTCCACTGTTTTGGCAAAATAATGCTTATCCAACACAATGGTCCCCCTCCACCTCGCAAATTCAGACCTAGCAGTTGAATTGGAAAAGACCTACGAATGAACCAGCTAGAACGATCCCTCTCCCTCAACCTACATTTCTAGCACCATATACATTGCAACAAAATCCCCGGACCAACTTGAGACCGCAACTCCTAGCCCAACCCAACCCAAAACCTAATAACATACCGGTTCAATCTGTTCAAATAATCGAAGCACCAAAAATAGAAACCAAGTTAAGGGAGTGCAACGACCTTCAATTAAGGTCTGGGCGCATAATAGAATCAGAGGGAGACAAAAAATTTCAAGTTGAAAATCCGTTACCTTCATTGCAAAAGGAGAATGTGGTTAAACAACAAACTCATTAACAAGAAATCACCTCTTCTCCACCATTCCTAGAACGATTAATCATACCTCGTCCAATAGAACATCCTGATTTTGATCTTCTGCGAGAACTGAAAAATTTGTGTATAAAAATCCCAATCCTCCAGGCTATCCAAGACATTCCCATTTATGAAAAAACCATCAAATAACTATGTATAAAGAAGCCAAAGAGGAGAACAACAACTAACCCAACTGTCCAAGTAGTTGGCACTTTATCTGACTTACTATCAGGAACAGAAGCACCTGTAAAGTATGAGGACCTAGGAAATCCTATAGTTACGGTAAAAATCAATGGAAAATCATTTCAAAATGCCTTAGTTTATTTGAGAGCTGCAATTAATATCCTAACAACCACCACTTGTCAAAAACTTGGCATTACATCATTAGATCCAACAACAACCTTATTGGAACTGGCTTACCGATCAGTAGTCAAGCCAGAAGGCACACTACATGATGTAATGGTATCTGTAGACTCCTGGGAATATCCTGTTGACTTGCTAATTATCAACCCCAAAATTAGCTAGATGGACACCCTTTAATCTTAGGTAGAACTTGGCTGGCAACTGCTGATACCTATATTGGCTGCCGGCAAGGCAGTATGACTATAACTAGAGGGATTTATGTCAAGAAATTAGCTTTATAACCTCAAACCCAACCAAGCCTAACAATAATAAGAACAAAGATTCAACATGTATCATATCTCATAGAAAACATTAGATCACCACTAACCATAGAAGATGCCCTCGACTTTAAAGATCAAATAGAGGATGACATCATTAACAGTTTCATCAACCAACCAAAAATCGGATCTCATTTTCAATGTCGCATGATCAAGGAAGCATTTGATAATGAAGAAGATCCCCTGAAATACATCCAAGAACAATCAATACCTACCACTTCTACTTACAATAGCAAAACTATAGAGATTGAGCCAGGAAAAACTTTGAACATTAACAAAAATATGAGTGATGAACAAGAAGAGGAGTTGGTCCAACTATTGAGAAAATATAAGGGAGCCTTTGCATGGGATTACCCATACATGAAAGGAATTGATCCCCAGTTATGTACGCGCCACATTTATATAGAAAAAGATACTAGACCCATTCGCCAACCCTAATGAAGATTAAACCCTCACCTTAAGGATATTGTGAAAGTTGAATTACAAAATATTTTGGATGTCAACTTTGCTTATCCAATATCTGATAGCAAGTGGGTCTCTCCTATAGTAGTGGTGCCAAAAAATAATGGGAAGTGGAGGATATGTGTAGACTACAGAGAAATAAACAAAGCAACCCAGAAAGACCACTTTCCCATTCCTTTCATTGACCAGGTATTAGATACATTAGCAGGGAAGAAATTCTTCTCTTTCCTAGATGGCTTCAGTGGGTACAATCAGATTCAGATCGCCCCTGAACACCAAGATAAGACTACTTTTACCTATCCTTGGGGGACATTTGCTTACAGATTTTTACCCTTCGGTCTATGCAATGCCCCTGCTACATTTAAGAGGGCCATTCTCAGCATCTTTTCAGATATAGTAAATGAAGGGCTTGAAGTATATATGGATGATTTTACACCTTATGGAGATGAATTTGAGCCAACATTAGAAATATTGGAAAAGGTGTTGCAAAGGTGTATTGACACCAGACTCTGCCTAAGCCATGAGAAGTGCCACATGATGGTGACCGAGGGACTCATCTTGGGTCATTATATCTCAGCAGCTGGAATACAGGTAGATCCAGCTAAAATTCAGATACTTTTGTTAATACCTACTCCCACCACACAAGCAGAGGTAGGTAGCTTTCTCGGATTTTCTGGTTACTATAGAAGATTTATAGAGCATTATTCTCAAATAGCTACACCTCTATACGTACTAATAGGGAATGTTGATTTTAATTGGACAGATAAATGTGACCATGCTTTTGACGATCTGAAAAAGCTTCTATCAACAACCCTAGTGCTAAGGGGCCCAAATTGGGATTTGCCATTCCAAATTTCGTCTGATGCCTCAAACACAACTATTGGAGTATTCCTTGGGCAGGAAGAAGATAAAAAACCATATGAAATTTTTTATATTAGCAAGAATCTATCTCCTGCTGAATTAAACTATACTGTGACTGAGAAAGAATTTTTAGCTATAATACATGCTATAAATAAATTTAGACATTATATAATTAGGTATCCTGTATTTTTATATATAGATTACTCTGCCATAAAAAATTTAGCAAATAAACCTGTTACAAATGGTAGAGTAACAAGATGGTTGATTCTATTGTAGGAATTTGACATCACAATAAAGGATCGACTAGGAAAAGATAATCTTGTCGTTGATTTTCTCTCACGAATGCCAAAGCCAACAGACGCAGCAGCAGTCAAGGATCACTTCCCAGATGAACATTTGTTTGCTATTACTGCTAGAACCCCATGGTATGTTGATGTTGCAAATTATTTAGCGGTAGGTAAATTACCTAAGCATTTAACGCCCAATGAATGGAAATAGATAGTACAACGCAACACCCTATTCCCTTGGATTGGTGGTTACCTATTTCATACCGGAGCAGATATGCACATAAAAAGATGCGTCTGAGAAGATGAAATATTTGACATCCTGAAAGCATGCCACGATGGGCTATGTGGTAGACATTTTGCAAATCACAGGACTGGCCACAAGGTGTTACAAACATGCTATTACTGGCCTACAATTTTTAAAGATGCTAAAAAGTTTGTACAAGCCTGTGATAGTTGCCAAAGGGTAGGACACCCTGGATAGTCCGATGAAATTCCTTTGAACCCACAGTTACTAATCGAGCCATTTGAGCGTTGGGTGCTCGATTTTGTTGGTCCTATTAACCCACCATCAAATCAGAAAACATATATACTAGTTGCAACAGAGTATGTTGCTAAATGGGTTGAAGTAGAAGCACTTCCAAGAGCTACAGAAGACTCTGTAATACAGTTCCTTTTCCAAATATTTGTGTGATATGGCATCCCTCGTGACATAATTACAGATGGAGGACCACAATTTGTAGGTAATAAAATCGCTGCAACATTTAAAAACTACCACATTCAGTACAAAATCACGACCTCGTACCACCCACAGGTAAATGACCAGGTAGAGATCATGAATAAGGTGATAGAATCTATACTGACAAAAACAGTTGCATCACACCGACGTGAATGGGCTTTAATATTGTTGGAAGCCTTGTGGGTGTATCGAAAAATATGGAGAAATACCACTGGGCATTCACCATATCAATTAGTATTTGGAAAATAACCCATCTTTCCAATAGAATTTGCAATCCAAACATTAAGAACAGCCCAAGAGGTAGGTTTCGACTTAAATGAAGCCCAAGTCAGAAGATTATAGAAAATCAATGAGTCAGATGAAATTAGGCTCTTTTCTCTCCAGCACACTACATTAATTCAACAGCAGAGAGAAAAATGGCACGACGGACTTATTAAAGAGAAGACCTTCCATGAAGGAGATTGGGCACTCCTATATGACTCCAGGTTTCAGGATTTCCCAGGAAAAATCCAGACACAATGGCTTGGACCCTATGAGATACAGAAAGTGCATGACAATGGCACCATCACACTGACTACCATCGATGGATCTGGACATTCTTTCAAAGTAAACGGTCATCGAGTACGACTTTACCATAAACTGCTTAATCGGGAATCATTTTACCAACAATTATGGGAGGATTCTACCATGTAGATTCTTGATGAGGGAGATAAATCCTCCTCAGCACCCATCCACTGAATAATTATTTTATTTTGAAACCTGTACATAAGCTTTTCTTTTTATTTTTCTTGTTTTTTGTACATATTTTATTTCTCAAGTTGTTCCTTTTAAGAAACAGCTGTTGTTTCTTTTAAGGAACAACTACTGTTTCTTTTAAGGAACAACAGTCGTTCCTCTTAAGAAACAACAATTTTGTGTGT
This sequence comes from Pinus albicaulis, assembly GCA_034641835.2. Taxonomy (NCBI): domain Eukaryota; kingdom Viridiplantae; phylum Streptophyta; class Pinopsida; order Pinales; family Pinaceae; genus Pinus; species Pinus albicaulis. The sequence continues at coordinate 391,758,643 of CM076584.1, read as the reverse complement.
TTCTTTTTATTGTTTCTTTTAGCAGGAACAACAATTTTTCTGTTCCTTTCCAAGGGAATAGTAGTTTTGCTACATGTTTTCTCTGTTCCTTTCCAAAGGAACAACAGTTGTTGCTGTGTGTTTTTGTTGTTCCTTTCCAAAGGAACATCAGTTTTGCTTTGTGTTTTTGTTGTTCCTTTCGAAAGGAATAGCAGTTGTTGCTAAGTGTTTTTTTTGTTCCTTTCCAAGGGAAAAATAGTATTTGCCGCGTGTTTTTGCTGTTCCTTTCAAAAGGAACAACAGTTTTTGTCGCTTGTTTTTGTTGTTCCTTTCCAAAGGGAAAAAAAATTTCTCGCTTGCTTTTTCTGTTCCCTTTCAAAAGGAACAACATTTTTGCAGATTGTTTTTGCTATTCCTCTTAAGGAACGTCAGTTGTTCCATCTAAGGAACAACACTTTTTGAGTGCATTTTTCTTGTTTTAGAACAACATTTTGAGGATTTTTGTGAATTCTTCCAAAGGCAAACATACAATTTATGAAACGACACAAAAATTAGAGGTTACTGGAATTAGAAAATCAAGAGAAATTGTAATTTTTAAGAAATTGTTTTGTAGTGATAAGAAAAGGAAAGGACACAACCATCTATATCACTTTGTTGTCTTTATTTTCACTAAAATTAATATGATCGGTTATCTTTATCATGTTGGTTATTCCCTAAATATTCATAGCTCTCTTTGATTTTTATTTATTGAATAATAATAAGAGCATACTTTCTCTATTGACATGTTCAGAAATATTGCACCATCCCTACTCTTAAGGGGTGTTGAGCCATCCTCTATAAATAAATAGGGAAGTTCTACATGAAAAAAAGAAGAAAAAAATCTTTATATGATTACTAACAATTCTATGATATGGACGATGGAGGATAGGGGGTCTCATCAAGAGCCAACCTACCATGATCATAAGGGATAAATGAAGTGGCATTCCTATTATGGCCACCACACCAGGGATACGATCCAATGGACAACTCTGAAAAATAAAAAGTCCATGGAACAGGAGGTTTCATCACGAGCCAGCCTGCCCACCTTTCACTCCTTCCTGGTGAATGGAATTTTGATTCATCTGGTTCCCAAGCCAGCACAGTGGCCTCCATCATGACATCACACAGTACTTCCCTAGGCATAAATAAAGGATAATGGTTCCAAGGGTGAGAAAGCAACTTTGTCAAGGGTATAGACACCCGTGGGCAACATAGCTCTGTTGATGGTATTGGAGTCATATTTTTCACAAATCAATAGTAATGATAAACCCTTTTCTTATATATTTATCTAATATCAAATGAGAGTATGCTCCTAAAACTTTGTTCAGAACCTCTTATGCATGAAATTTATTTATAAATCGATCATAATGGTTTAGGTGGATAATGACCGCATAAGTACTTTTTTCACATCAGCTGTCCTTTTCCCTTATTTTCGAATCATCACATAAACATTTCTATATCTACTCATGATTTCAAAATATGCATCGATTTCATTAATGCGATAATTTTTTGATCATATCATAAGTATGTATGCCATTCCATGTTGTAAAATTGTTGTGCAGTACGCTACTCTTCTATTTTTCGGTCGAGGGCGACCTATCATCTTTTAGGGGGGGCGCGGATGCCTTTTAAATATGCCTGCATGTGGGTCGAATCCCTATGTTCATCAAATTCCCAGAAACAGCAAGATTTTAACGGTATTGCGCTGATATACACAATATGTTGTTCCATTACCATTTATGTGTATTTGTGAAGAATTAACAGTGTGCAGACAGAATGGGAGGATGAGCAATACGTAGTGAGCCACAGGTGCTAGCAGTTTCCAATGCTGCACGGGAAATTCTAGAGAGAGTAGGATGGATTACCTACCTCACAGGACTGCAGCAACCTCATGAAACGGTGGCCATTGAATTTTTGCAGAACTTGTAGGAAGGCTATTCCATGGTAAGAGGAAGGAAAATAGTAGTAACAGATGCAATAATCACTGAGGTATCTGGTCTACCAGCAGAAGGACCCATATGGAGACATAAAAAAGTGAAACTTCAAGAAGCCATGAACATCTTTCGGGACGAAGGGCAGACCTTGGTCGTCAAAGGAAAAGAAGTCCAATTGGAAACTTTGGGAGAACCATGGACAGAACTGGAGAATGTAGTACAAAGCTACATTACATGCAATGGAATAAAGGATGTGGTAAGACCATGCCACCTTAAGTTATTAGCATGTATTAAAACATAAATGTGTTGTAAATTTGCTTGCATATTTAAATTTCGTATTGCATGATGCTGCCCAGAGCATAAGAAAATCCCGTCATATAGAGACGGTGGTAAGCCACCATTGTTTAATCCGATTAATAGTGAGTTACAGCCTTTCCCAGCATCAAACTAGTTAGGAAGAATTGATATTCTCAATTGATGGAGGAACAACCCTACCTACCCCAAAACGTAAAAGAGTTACTAGCACAACAACAGAACTTTAAAGCGCAGATAGTCCTCCAAGTTAAGGAGAAGTAGGGGAATGATAGGAAGTCTTCAGGATAGCAGCATCCAACCCTTAGAATTGCCTAGTTCGGAAGATGAACAACCCCTGCAACTCGAAGAAGGAAATCAGGAAGAAGAAGAAAGTCACCACATTGGTGAAGAAGAAGGAAATTTGGAAGAAGAAGAAAGTCACCACACCAGTGGAGAAGAAGGAAGTCACCATACCAATGAAGAAGAAGGAAGTCACCATACCAATGAAGAATAAGGAGGTCACCACACCAGTGAAGAGGAATAAAGTAATCACACCCGTGAAGATGAAGGAGAGGAAGCAGAACCTCCCGAAACCTCCATTGCAAGTCCACCATAGAGTCCATTGCAGAAGGACCAATTGGCCCAAATTTTGGCCAATGTGAGTGAATATATACAACCTCACAGTTCGCTTAACCTCAACATTGAGATAGACCAATTGCAGGAACAAGCTGTTACCGACAAAGACACGGCCGAGGAAATGCCTGATGAAGAAAACACTCAGGGAACAGCAGAACCAACTAGGGTTATTTCCCCCAAGGAATGTAGCCAGGAGCATGGGAACACTAAGGAAGTTCCCCAAACAGAAAACATAGAAGCAAGCCTGGGCGAAGGCATGACCACTGGAGAGCAAACCCTAGTCGAGCAACCAAGTACAGAAAAAGGAACATTTTTTCCTTCCAAGAAGAAGAAGAAGACAAATGAACTTGAGAAGCTGTGGAGGGAACAGCAAAAGCTCCAAAAACTAGTAAAACAACTCAGGCAGAGGATTAGGGTGATAAAACAAGGGAAAGTCTCTAAAAGAACCCTGAAAATGAAGAATACAGCTATCCAAACGAAACCCCACAATACAAGGGCCATGGAGACTCAAACTAAGCCCACATTCATTCAGGATAACAAGGAACAGCATGCAGTTGCTATGGATGAAGTTGCCCAAACTGAAAATATACAGGTCTGTGAAAAAGATGTTCAAACTGAGGCACTATCCTCTAGCAGTATGGCCAACAAAGAGACACAGACTGTAGGCACTTGACATTGTAATAAGAACACTCAGGTATATTTTCAACCCAAAAACATTTTGATAAAAGACCCTGGTATAGAAAAAAATCCAAGAGGATCTCACACAGGCTCAGAGGGCTAGAGAAAAGCTCGAAGAAGAGACTGTTCCCAAAAAGAAATACCAACAGTTACAGCAGCAATTAAAGGAAATCAGTGCATTAGAGGCTGAAGCTTTCGATAGACGTTGAAAGGCAGAAGAGAAAGTTGAAAAGGTAAGGAATAGATTATAAAAGGTCAGAAATCAGATGGATACTCTCTGTTCTTTATACACAGATGTCCTAGCATGTAGGTGCCTTGCCAAAAATTATGCTTTGTTTTTATTAGAAATATATTTGCAGTTAAAAATTAAGGCTGTTAAGGCAGGAAAACCTATAGAATTAGAAATTGTAGGTGATTTTATAAGCTGCTGCAAACTCTATGGAGTAAAAGTCCAGCATCTACTCTGTGAATTTTATTTGCACAATTTTATATTAGCTGGGGAAATGGAGACAAATCCCAGCCCTTTTGTGGGTGATATCCAATTTCAAGCATTCATTTCATTTTCTATTAACCAGTTAAAATGGCTCAAGGCCTATAACACTTTTCAGAGCCAAGAAAATGGGTTAGACCTTTGGGTTAGGGGTGAACCGAAACACCCATTACAATTGTGGGCTAGGCATAAAAGTTGAATGACAAAGGAGGGTGTGATCCAAACATTGGGACCCATACACAAAGAAATTATCCTGGATGGGGTAGAATATTTTCTATCCATCAAATACCAGGCCATAGTAGCAGCTAAACTCCGATGGAAGATTTCCAATTGGAATATTCAAGACAAAGAGCCATTCAAATACAAAAATTTTGAGTTAGCTGCCAACTGCTTGGTTATCTATAGTAACCTCATCTTGAGGTAAGGCCCGTATTGGCTAGGTTGTAGATATTGCAGCCCTATTATCTGGTATCCTGCAGCAAACTATAAGGCCAAATATGAACTACCTAAAGGACAAACAGAGCAGATATTTGAAGCTTTAGATGCAAATCATGGTTTTATACCTCTTAATGAAAACCCTCTCCAGCCTATTCTCTAACTGTTTTACATGTAAACTATGGTTTTCATGAGGACATGAAAAAGGGTAAGCAGGGGGGTGTGTTGAGCATTGGAAAAGGTATGAATTCACCATGTATTTCTTTATCATTTTCCTTTAAACATAACTCTTTTTATTCTAGAAAGATGATATATTGAATGATTATGATAGAATTGCAAAGATTAATGTTTATTGTGAAATTTGCTAAAGATTTTATTTTATTTTAAACAGGAAACAAATGAAGTGGGAAACCACCATTCAAAAGACAAAGCTAAAGCAGGAGTAACTGTTGTTCCTCCAGCAAAGGGCCGTATCCAAACAGGAAGGATGAAATCAGAACACATAGTTAAAGAAAGGCAAGGAACAGCACGGCTACAGCACAAGAAGACGAAGCGTTAGCCAAAAGAGGAAAATAGAACGAATCCCTCAGGATCTTTCGATCCTGATGGATCATTATTCAAATTTTATCTTTGTTTCTTGTATTTTCTGCCGAGTTGTTATAAAAGGCAGCCCCTGTAGAAATCGGGGGGGATTATCATTTAAACTTATTTTGTAATTCTATAATTTCATTGACTCTCGTGATTCAAGTAGAGAACGGCTGTTTGTAAATGTTGTTATGCATGATTAATACATGATTTAGTTGTCGTTCCATCACTTTAATCTGGAGTAGCTCAGCGGTGTTTCCCTAGCGGCTAAGGGCCCGGCCCTGGTGGATCCACTTGCTCTTTTGTATTATTATCTTTCGATTATAGTTGTGCGATGGTTTGCATTTATTTTCATTACAGTTTCAAGTTTAATAGTTTACCGTTTTATTGCTTTATAATCTTGGTGTGTTGTATTGTTGAATTGTGTTCACCGTTCCTTTCCAATTTAACAAGAATCTTGATGCCTATATGACTTATCTTGTTATGCTTTAACAGGGATTTGTTGTTCCATTCCATTTGTTGTTCTGTTTTGATTGTTGTTAATTTCAGATTTCTATTCAATAGAATTTGTTGTTCGAATTTATTAGATAGAGTTTGTTGTTCATTTATATTGCTGTTCAATTCCAGTAAAATAGATCTGTTGTTCATTTCAATTAGTTATTTTACAGTTTATTTCATACCTACAAAGAGTTTGGTTTTTCCTTTGAGAGCTTGCCTAGTTTACTTTCATTAGCAGCATTAGTGAGTTAGTTCAGTTTCCATTTACTTGATTTGGTGTGGAGTATAAGATCATCAACTGTAAAGGACATTGGTTATTGCTACCTACGTTCTCAGATTGATTGTCTTGTTCTTATTTGATTTCATTTACATCAGTTGCCAAAGGAAAGAGTCATTACTACTACATCCTTGATTGATGATTGTTGAGTGAATGAGTGGATTTCAGAGCATTTAATTTCATGTCATTGTAGTTAAATTTCATTTCCAAGCATCCATTTACTCTTGTATCTATAACATTGTACTGCATATTGGAAAGCATTACTCTTAGATTGAATTGCAGCCTCAAACTGAGTACACTCTTGAAATAAAAAATCGTACCTGGATTGATAATTAATGTGAGATAAATAGGAGTTAAAAAGACACCTTCTATACCTCAACAACATGGAGCACAACCTTGAGAGGTTGACCATAGACATTCCTGAGACAGGAGTAGATGATATCCCTCTCAGGCTTCAAAGACACGTGACAGGTGTTCCAGGTCCATTCAAGAGATTTTTGCACAAGGCGACGTGTGCTATAGTCTATTACCATCATCAGCATCACGTATAGTGGATGATCATTTCAGATCGAATTTTTTGTTTTTTGTATCAATATCTATTATATCATAAGGTGTTTGAACCTATGATCACAGATGATTTAATATTTTATGAAAACAAACTAATCTATCCTAATGATATTACTACTTTCGTTCTCTAAGTACCTTGTTCAACATGGATTGAATGTTGTTTTGGTTTACTTCACTATGTTGAAAATGTCTATTTAAAACACGATTAGCTAATGCATCGGCCAATGTGTTTAAATTTCTTGAGATATGTTGATATTCAATATAATAATTTTTTTTTTCCAAGAGACGAACCTTCAAAAATAATCTTAATAATATTATATTTCTAATTGCATATACTATATTTAAATGTAATACAATGAGTTGTGAATCCAACCTAATGATCAAACGTCGAATACCAAATGAAATGGAACCATATAATAACTCAATGACTGCACTATGTTCTTCAATATTATTCATTGTTTGACCAAGGCATATCCCATGAATAGAAACTAACTCATCAGTGGGTGAATAGATAACCCAAGCCATGAAAGAGATATTTTGTGTACTACAGCAGGCACCATCAGCAAAACCAATATATGTTTGGAGGGATGTCTACATCTGTAATATCAAGAGTAATCAAGATAAGCAGAGATAGTAGTAACATCAAAAATAATCTAAGCACACTTGTCTAATCTAAGGCACTCTATTCTAAGAAGTAACTATTGTACAAGAGAGATATTCACATGAAATTCAAGCATAATATCTCTTAAGATAAAGACCATTTATGAGCTTATCTAAAGATACCCCATCGTAATCAATTAATTCATAGGATCCTTTTGCAATCACATGCTTGATAATATAGGGACCATGCCACATAGGTTTGAATTTTCCAATGCCTAGCTTATCGTTAGCTTAATCGTATACTAAAACTAGGTCACCTTCTGAATAAACGCGAGGGTTAACACTTTGATCATATTGAGCTTTCACATGTTTATTATGAGCTTCGGCAGCCAATTCAGCGGTGCGTTGAGTCTCATCTAATTGTGTTAAGTATAGAAAGTGTTTTTCCTCTTCAGAGGTAGTTGGTAATAATTCAATGGCTAATTTGAGTGACGGTATTTCGCATTCAATGGGTAACATTGTTTCTAAAACATAGACAAGTTGAAAAGGAGTGAACCCTGTAGCAGTTTTTACAGAGGTTCGGTATGCCCATAGTACCAAAAAAATCATGGTATTCCAATTTGATTTTTGAGTCCCGATAATACGTTTAATCATGATGGTTAAAACCTTTTTGACGGCTTCAACTTGATCATTAGTCTGTGGGTAATATGGAGTAGAATTATCATGGTGTAGGCCAAGTTGATCAGAAATTTCGGTCATCATAATATTTTGAAAATGACTCCCATGGTCTGTGATAATAGATTGAGGCACACCGAAACGAGTAATCACATGATTGAATACGAAAGTAGCTACAATTTTTCCGTCAACCGTGGATGTAAGCATCGCCTCTGCCCATTTGGTAAAGTAATCTGTTAGGTCCCTGTAATTTTTCATATTGGCAAGACCAAATTTAACAAGGGTAACATCAAACCAATCTTTGGAGCCCTAGGACCTAGCCTTCCTAGACTCAGAGAGGGCTCTCTCTATATTTGTGCAAAAGATGTAAATTGTTTGTTTTAAGATGTTGATTTTAGGCTAGTTAGATTAATAGAGTTTGTTTGTTTTGTTTTGTTTGGTTGGGTTGCTTATCAAGCAGAATAGATATAGTGAGAGAGATTCAGACCCTTGAGCTATGGAGTTTTCAAAAGTTCTTGAAAAGTACTTCAATAGGTCAAGGGTGTTTCATAGGGCAATTTTAACAAAGCCAAATGGATATTAATAGCTTAGATGAGTGAAATGAACATTAAATGGTGAATTTAGTAGGTTTAAAGGGTAGTTAAGAATCCTTTAACATGAACTATAACAAGTGTTAGCACCTAATTTGAACCTCAGGTTGAAGGAAGGAAAATCAAGGTAACCTTCAAACCACACTCAGCCTTGTAGCTAGCCCTACAAGGTCAGGAGAGGGCTCTCTCCAGGAAAAATATTCAATGAAGTATAACAGTAAACTGATTTTAGGCTAGGTATAATAATTGGAAATTTTTTTATAAAATTTCAGGGTTGTAGGATTAGATGGTTTTGAAAATGGCAACAAGAAATAGTGAAGGAGGACTCCTGAAACATCTTTCCTGATCCTAGTTGGAGATTGATCACCTAAACTAGGTGGGGACCACACATGTGATTTTTGTCGAAAAGTCTATTTTTAGACTATGTCTATTTTTAGAAATATGGAGCATGGTGTAGGAGTTGCAGTATGCTATTCTTGGATGATTGGTCAAGTTGGTAAAAATATATGGACATCTATTTTTAGACATACAGGTCGAAGTCTATTTTTAGACTGCCTGTCTAAAAATAGAACAGTCAAATATTATTAGCCCTTAATAATATTTGGACTATAAAATTTATCTTATCCTCTTGGAGCACTTCAGTTCGAGCTACAGATGTGGCAAATGCAGTTGGCAGAAGGAAATTCGAATTTCCTATGGGTTAGTTGAGCTATTTCATGTTTGACTTCAGTTAGAACTCATGTGGCAGAGTTTGGTGGAGTTGATGAGACAGTTGATGGAGTTGTGTTCGGTTTAACTTAGTTGAACTAGTTGTATTTAGTTAAACTGAATAATACACTAGAGATGAGTGGTGTGAATTAAATATTATTTAATTCACTAATTATTAACTCATAAATCAACTAAAGAACACATCAGTTAACTCAGTGCATGTAAAGTTCAGTGAAGACCAGTGGAAGAGGTAGGAGAAAGGGTGGAGTCTACTATCAGTTGTGACTATAGTGTGCATGAGATTTGCACAATCATTGGAGGAGATTGCCAATGAGGATTGCGCAGTTAAAGCCAAGGGAATTCGAATTCATTCATTCCATTCTCTCATCTTGGATTGCGCAGTAGAGGCAGGCAAACAGTGGAGGAGTTTTGAACCCGTGACTTGTTCAAAACTGAGCTAGTTTGTGTGTAACTTTTGGAGACAGTATTGAGTACTTGTGAGGAGTATTGTACTATGATTGTTACATGATTCTTCTTCATTATAATATATAGACAGTAGGGGGTTTTCAGCCGTAAGCTTTCCCCGGTATACATATTGTGTTATATGTGTTGAATTTCTATGTGCGCATGTGAATGTTTTCAATACCGCTTGTTGTTTTTATTTCCGCATGTGATGATTAATGCATAGAAGAGATTATGTGTTATGTATGAAGCTCAAATAGTATGTGACCAGGATAATCTCGGTGAATAATTCAGCAAATTATTCAAATTTCTACAGATGGGTGGGGCAGTTTGAAACTGGGGAATTAAATCAGAGATACAGGGTATTCTGTGGGGCAAGATAGGCAGGGATTTTAACAATTTAGTTTAAATAATGATGAAATGTTTAAGACTGATGAGAAGCTGAAAAGGGCATAGGAGATGGATCCTTTTCAAACAGAAGAAAACATCAAGTATTGAGTGATTTCCTAAGGCAGAGCACTATACAATGAATTATACCTATCTATCTTGAAAACATTCAACCATAGACATGAATGAAATGAATGGAAAACATAACAATCAACAGATGAACACAAAGGAAAGAACAATGCTAAAATCCATACAACATGGATCCCACAAATCAGTGCTGCATTTCTTTATTAATTCCCTGCCAAACTGTTACAAAAAATGGAGCGCAGAGCGTCCTCAATAATTCCAACTTATATCATTGTGACCCCCTAACAAATGACTCAGAAATTACATTAAATAGACATAATTTTGAGGGGAGTATATCCACAGAAAGAGGCGCTGTTTTACTAGCTCAGGAACCGAAATTTGAACATAGGAAAAATACCAACAATCTGCCCCTGAAAATGAAGGAGAAACAATACATTTTGACCATCTGGAGGATTGGTAGTTGCTCAAACAAAGGAGAAGAAAGACAAATTTGGAACCATTTCTCCTTTTTTACCATTATTGTCGTGCTGTAATGATCTCTATGTTTATATTTAGCTCTCAGCCTTGATTATTTCTTTTCTTTTTTTGAAAATCCCTTTTATGCTGAGAAATGCCTTTTGGAACCAATAAAACTGAAATTCTGCCATTTAATGAAGAAAAGTCCCTTTTGGGTGAAAAAGAGCAAAGGAAAGGATGGTGGGCCCGAGTTGCGATCGCAAATCGCAAATCGGAAAGGGGGGAAGGTGTATTGGGACAATGCGATTGGAAACGGTGATGTGATAGTGTATAGGGGGAGTCTCATGGGAAAATCGCAATCGCAAATCGCAAATCGCAGCGGAAGAGGAATGGGCACATCGTATTGATGACTTGCGATGCGATGGAAGCGGGTACGATGGAGTAATACAATAGAGGTGTAGGGACAAGTGAGGGAAAGCGATGTCCGATGGTGTAAATGAAAAATCCCTTTAAATAAAAATGAGTTTTCCGCATTTCACAAAGGGAAAAACCATTTTTCATTGAAAAGGCGGAAGGGATTTAAGGTGGGACCCGGGGGTAATCACAAATCGCAAATCAGCGGGGGAGTGGAGTGGGAGAAATGCTGCGGAGAATGCCGATTGTGATGGTGTGATGGCTTGTGAGCCGTCCGATAGAAAGGGTGGATCGACAGTGGAGATGTGATCGGCGGGAGTCAATCGCGTCGGAAGAAATCACAAGAGTGGGAACAAATTTGGGAGCGCTACGAAGTTGTGATGCAATCAAGCGATTGCGATCGGATGTGGGCCATCATATCACTGAGCAGATCAATGGTCCAGATGTGATCGGGCGGGGTCAATCACATCGGAGATTTGTGATCGGGGAAGGGTCAATCAGAAGTATGTGATTTGAATGGTGTGATTAGATTGGGGGAAAAGGGTGCGATCGGATCGGAGGGAAAAGGGTGAGATCGGATCAAAGGGAAAGGGTTTTATAATGAAAAATTTTTAAATTATATTAAATAAAGTCTAAGGGACAATGAGAAAAGGGGTAAGGTTAGGCCTTTGGGGACCTTTTTTCACTTAGGCATATCTTTCAATCCAGGAGTCATTTTTGAGAGTATAATATATCGTTGGAAAGATCTTTCCAGGCTCTTTCTGATGAACCTATTTACAACCTGTTTTTTAGTGAAAATCCAGTGGAGAACACCCTTTGAAACACATACTTGACTAGGACAACCACCATTGGAACAATTTTATATCATGACCTAATGGAATGATTGAAAATTTCTTCAGAATGGGACACCTAAGATGCACATGCAAATGTGTTTTGATCCCTAGTGGAAATATGAAAATATTGACACTAACAACAAGAAGAGTTTATAAGAGTTCTATGCATAAATAAAGAATCAAAGGATAGGGTGTAGCATAAACTTATTTGACCTAGCTCTATCAAGTAAACTTAAAAAAAAACTATCCAGCGAACCCTAGAGAGCAGGGAACTCCTAACCTCTATAACTATCTACCTTCAGAGAAAGAAAACATGCGAGATAACACATAAGTAATGATAAAAGAGCATGGAACTCCTAAAATCCTTAATCAAACTATAAAGACCTTTAAAGTAACCATTTCAAGATAGACTAGAGGACAGGGCAAACCATTAACTTCTTTAGCCTAAACCCTAATTAGTACACTTCAAAGAAATCCTTGAGAACAACATTTAAAGAAAAACCAAAGGACAGGGCAAACCATAAACTTCTTTAGCCATAATCTACTAATTTAATCTCAAGGAAAAAAACTATATGGAAATGGAAGAACAGGGAACTAATTTATCCAAGCAAACCTAGTAGAGGAAAACATTTCAAAAATAAAAAGCAAACAGAGTTAAGGTGCATCTAAACAACATGTCTTAACCTAAAATTTTTGTTCTACTGTAAGAGAAAAGATGGAAAATATGTAAAACATAAAGAAACAAATACAAGATTATAAACACATCACCATTCAACAAAGTTCAGGAATCCTATGAAAGTGCTTGCTCCATGGCATTCAATCCAAAACAATCACAAAGCTCCAAAGCCAATTTCTTCAAAACTCTAAGTCTATGTATTCATCTCCATAAAACAACCAACAATCAACATGAAGCCTCCATGCAGTATTAACTTGAAAATGAGGAGGTAAAAGCCCTATATAGGGTTTTAGAAGCCATTTATTACATATTTAAGGCATTTTGACCTTTGAGACCATGCAAGGCCCAAGGCAAAATATCAGAGCCTCATTCATTACAAAAATAAATTCTAACATAAATTCTAAGCTAACTTTGTAGATATTTGTCCTTCAAGACTTCAAAAATATCTTTTTAATAATTTATTGTGTATTTTTTTGACTTTCAGGCAAGGGCACAGTGCCAAGGTTCAAGGGCATAGCGCCAAATCTAGAAAAATTGGTATTTTGCAGCTAAGATTTGGAGGCCTTCCCGACGTCCAAATGAGCTCCATGATAGCTCATTGGAAATCCTGTCCTGTCTAGTTTTCAATATGCCTTTATTTTTCTGATTGGTGCCTATTTTCCCATTCAAAAACCAGTTCTCCCAATACTTCTCAGGGCACAGCGCCAATGCTGAAAATAGGGCACAAAGGTGATTTTTAGGTGGTTTTTGGCACTTTTGGAGGACCAGTTTTGCTCCAAATGAGCTGAAATTTTCTATGGGTGATGTCCTTGCCATGAGGATCATGAAAATTTAAAATTTTCGTGCCCCAAAAAATATCACAACGCCAATGGCGCTGCGCGTTTGGCCCAATTTTTGCATGTCAAACTATCTTACTAAATGCTGATGTTTTTTTGAAAGAAAACATGTTTTAGGAGTCCAAATGTGTCCTTTGAAGAAGTAAATGCTCTAGTTTGAGTTATTTTAATTGGTATTTGTGCTAATATTCTTTTTTATTTCCCTTTAATCCCTGTTTTAGGCCTCTAAACCGGATTTTCCTTTTAACCTCTGTTTTAGGCATTTAACTTGGATTTGCCTTAAAAAAACCCTTCTAATTTGTTTTATCTCTTTATCTTAATCTATGTAATTTTATTCGTCCTTAATCTTTATGATTTTTTGCCTTTAAACCTGATTTTTCTTATCCCTGAGTGGATTTGATCTTGGAACATTGATTAAGATAATGACATTTGCCTTCACATGGATGCAAACTCATCATTTTCATTTTAATCACTTTCACTTTGCCTGTCTGTTTGGCATTTGTACTTCAATACCACTGCCATTGTCTCTATCTCCTTCCTCTAAAATTTTGAACTCCTAATTTGGAAACCCTAGGGTCGAGGTGAAATGGATGAGGGGAAGGTATGAGATGACAGTTTTTCAAATGGAGGGAATGAGTGGATGGGTATAGGTGTGGGAAATGGGTGAAGGGAAAACTAATCCAATGACAACCTTTAAGCATTGTAATGACTCCTGCTTATGAACTATTTTCCTTTAGGGAGGATGAATTAGGGTTGAATCAATTATTTCAAGCTTGAATACCTAGGGTTTGATTTAGGGTTTCGCTCCATTCATTTAATGATGATCAAAAATAGCTTCAAAGTGGGTTATGGCATGCATTTATGTCTTATCAATGCCTTAGAAGACTTGACCCAAGATTTGGAAACAATTTGACTTGATTTGGGTGATTGGATCACTTAGAAAGCCTCTTTGTCCAAGGGCATAGTGCCAGTGCTGAGGGCGCAGCACCAAGGGTTGAAGGTGTAGCCCCAGTTTCTAAGCGCACAGTGCCAGTTTCTAAGGGCGCAACGCCTATTTGCAGAGGGAATTTGGAGGCCTTCCCGGTGTCCAAATTGGTCCCGTGATAGCTCATTGGAAAGCTTGTATTGTATAATTTCCAAATATACCTTTATTTTTTCTTATTGGAGTTGATTTTTCCTATCAAAATTTGATTCTCCCAAGACTGGTCAAAAAATGATGAATGATGGTGCAGAAATGAAAAGTGATGGTGCAGGAAACTTTTGGAGGCCTTCCTCAACTCCAAATTGAGCTCATGATAGCTAATTTAAAATATATTCTAGTATTTTTTTCATTTGAATCATCAAGAAAGTCATTTGGACACTCCAGATATGATAAAACTTGATTTTCCCAAGGTCGCTCCAGAAGTGCAGCAAACCTCTTGTAGCATCTATAAATTTGGAATTTCTCCCAAACCTTGACACCTGTGTAAAACATGAAAAAGGTTTTTCTTATTTGAGATATGATTGACAAAAACCTCTCTCACTTTTGTAAAATTCATCTTTATTTGTTCCAAAACACAATTTTAAGCGAAAATGGCCTTATGTGCTTCCTCCATGTCATTTCTACAAGTGATCACTGTTTTGGCACTCAACTGGACCATCAAGTCCATAAACCTAGTTCTCTACAAGATCAATGTGTTCCCCTTTCCTTGACTATAATTTGTCTTCATTCAGTAGTAAATAGTCTACCTCATCAGTACCTTCTGCTGACACAACTTTCAACACTCCTATAGAAGTGCCAAACTTTGTCAATTTTTCTCATTTGCAGACTTTGAACTGATGAGGTAATCCTCTTTTGAAATATTTTAGGTCCTTCTTGAAAAACCATGTTTTTACTTTATATTATATCTAAGCCAGATTCTAGCAAAGGAAAATATGTGCTTGAAATATCCAACGATGACTTTAAAACATGTGAAAACCTAATTGACCTAGTGGGAGGGTTCTTTGACCTGATCTTGACTGAAATTTGACTTGGAGATATTTAGGTGAAAACAGAGTATTGTTATAGCTTACTGTGCCCAAAGGGACATTTAAATGAGTCATCACTAGGAAACCCTAGATGGAGGATGGAGTCTATTGATAGGGGGAAAATGGAGCAATGAGGTCACAAGTAGGGAAGGAGGATGAAAATGAGAGGTATCAGCCTATGATGAGTCTTTTAGGAGAAACAAGGTGGATTTGGGAAGACAAACTGAGGAAAAGTGAAAAAAAAATTATAAGGATAATGAAGGCAGTGAGATTTCTAAAACTCACAATATTCAAGGAATGTTGTTTTCAGAAAACTAGAACCATCCTATAGTCATCTACAAATAGTGAAAAATATTGATGACTAACATAATCTATGGCGAGAATAATATACCCATGCCCCACGGGTGAGTGAGGGTTACATGTAATGAAATAAATGCCCCATTTCAAAAAAGGATCGACAGCAATGATTGGGTGAAGAGGAGCTGTAGGTGCACGCATCTTTCGGTCAAAAATTTGGCAGTTGTAGCATTTTTGGACTGCAATGATACAATATTTGAATAAGGATGGCCAAAAATAACCAGCGCACAATATCTTTTGGGATGTGGCAAACCTAGACATATGACCGCCACACACTCCAGAGTGGCAATCATTTAAAACCTTTTCCGCCTCTAGGTGACTTATACAACGTCGGAAAATAGAATCTGCACCACGATGATAAAGAGTGTCGCCAACAATATTGTATTGTTGGGATTGATATCAGATTCTCCATTGATCTGAACGTGAAATCTCTGTTCAAAAAGTTTGGGTTTGAAAATATGTAATGGTATCTCCATACCATGGGTCAAAAGTACTGATGAGAAACAAGGATTCATCAGCGATGGGACTCTCTACCACAGTTTTTGTCTCAGTATTGGGAAAGTCACACATAAGCTCGACAAACACTAGTGATTTATTTGACTTAGATTTCTCGAATTTCAAATCAAAACCTTGTAGGATGACAATCCATTTGGAGTATTTGCCCCCGAGCAATTGTTTTTTCAAGATATACATCATCAGGTTGCAATTAGATATCACAGTTGTTTTACATAATAGTATGTAGTGACGGAATCGTTGGACAACTTGAACTGCTGCCAAGGCCAATTTCTCCACATGCGAATATTTGATTTCCGTCGGATTGATATTCTGACTTAGATAATATATCACAAGTTCATTGTGAGATTCATCCTTCTAAACCAAGGCCATTTCAATGGTGGAATCAGAGGCGACTAAGTATAAAAGGTAATCCTAGTGGTAATTGGGCAGATGAAATAACGATGCATGGGTCAACGCGTGTTTTAGTGCATCAAAATATTTATCGGCAATCTTATCCCAAATAAAAGGACTACTTTGTTTCAACAACCAGATAAAACCTTTTGTTAACTCAGCATATTTCGAGATAAACCTATGTAAAAAAAATTCTTTCCCTTGCAGACTTTGGAGTTGGCGAAGAGTGGAAGGAGGAGGTAAATTGATCGTAGCCTCAACCTTCGACTGGTAGACACGAATGCCATCTTTTG
Source organism: Pinus albicaulis (assembly GCA_034641835.2). Taxonomy (NCBI): domain Eukaryota; kingdom Viridiplantae; phylum Streptophyta; class Pinopsida; order Pinales; family Pinaceae; genus Pinus; species Pinus albicaulis. The sequence goes on along the minus strand of CM076584.1, from coordinate 391,741,944 downwards.
AAATAATGAACCCAAGTAATCGTCCTGATTTTACACAAGAAAACACACTTGTGTGGATTCAAACGAATCTTGCAATGCCTACATCTCATGAAAATATCTCGTAAGTGTGTAGGATGATCATCTCTGCGTAAAGAATGAGCAGGTAAATCATCCAGATAAGGTTGTACAATATGTTTGATATCATGAAAAGAATAATACATAGCTCTTTGAAAATTTGCACCAGCATTTTTTAATCCGAAAGGTAATTTGCAATAAGAAAATTTCCCCCAAGGACGTATAAACGTTGTTTTTGGTTGATCAGCAGGGAGTATATTGATTTGATTATAGCCAGAAAATCCATCCATAAATGAGAATATTTCATTTCTGGCACAATCATCAATAATTTGGTCAATATAGGGTGTAGGATAACTGTCTTTTGGGCATGATTTATTAATTTCCCTATAATATACTCATACTCTTATAGTCCCTTGTTTATTCGTAACGGGAACTATGTTAGATACCCAATCTATCAATGGAATTGGATAAATAAATCTTGCTCGTAATAGCTTATCAACTTTAGTTTTGATAGCAACAGCTTTCCGCGGATGTATTGGACGTAATATTTGTCTAATATGCTTGGCATCCGGGTATGTCTTAATTTCATGAATTACAACCTTAGGATCAATTCCTGGCATCTCTTCGTAAGACCAAGAAAAAATGTCTCAAAATTATTGAAATAGGGCTTTGTAAGTGTTAATCTCTTCCATCGTACATGAAGCACCTATATGAATGTTTTCAATAATTCCAGGTTTAACTAATATGTCGATAGGAATTGTTGTAGAAATATTTCCCAAATTAGTCTCAGAATCCGAATGTGTAATCAATATGGGATTTTGTGGTTCCTTGAAATAATCAATCGTAAAAATAGACGAAAAAAAATTTTCAAGCTTATCAAGATCAGGTAAAAATGAAGATCTATGATGTAGATCATCCCAGGGTAATTCATCCGATGACAAAATTTCAAATACCTTCACCAGTGTGAAATACATGTTGAAAGGAATTAGAAAATGGTGTCAAAGCTGAGCTTGATAGAGAAGATGATTCTTCACTGATTACATTCATTTTATTAGGAGTAGTTGAAAGTGTGTCAGAATACGATTATACTGCTACATATGCCTTTTCAAAAGGACTCAAAGGCATCTCACCATTGAAAGAGTTCAATTTTGATTATGAAGGAACTACCCAAGTGTCATCAAATGGTATAGTGCTTGATGACATCATATTGATGTTTGCAATTGTTCATGGTACGTTGGGTGGAGGTATCGAGAAATTTCCCATGAGAGAGGAATCCTTAACTAGTCCTACACCAACATCTTCGTATGGGATAGTTGTTTTTCTGACATGTTGGATGATGTCTGTAGAAGCAGGATCTGATGAAAAGTATGATAACTGATCGATTTTCACAATATTTCCTTTATGAGGAAACATAATTACTCGAAATATTGATGAAACAACAGATGTCATCATGGCATAAGACCAAATACGACCCAAAAGAAGCTTGTAATCAAGAGGGGCATCAACAACTTCCACCTCTAGAGTAATGGTTTTTCCTTCTACTTCTATAGGTATGTTGGATGGATAAGTTGTTCTTGCAGACAAGACAGACCTCCCAAGTGTCCTACGGACAGCTAGCAAAAAATGGACAATTAAATCTATCTTTATCTAGATATATCACGATTCATAATTAAATGCTATAAAGGCTTAACGATCTTACCTTTGATCCAATGCTTGTTTGTAGTAGTAATCCTTCAGTCGCCCGAAAGAGTTGCCTTCGAAGATCTACAATCACAAATAAACAAACATCAAATAGCACCTGCATAGCATATATCCATAAATCATATCTATTATGGTGATCAATGAATCCATAAAATAAACCAATCGATTGACAGCTTATTGAGAAAAATGGACTTATTTGTATTAACTTAAATAAGAAGAGCCTTACAACCATGTCCGCCTTGATTTCATACAAGCCTTCCTGGGGTCTGGAACAGACACTTCCTTTACTCTGACCAGCCTTTCACTCTTCCAACCGAGATACATACAGGTATGTAATCTTTCCCACATGAAATCTCAGCTAAAAGGGTCTAAGTTTCAACAGCACTTCGCCTCGAAAAATACTAAAAATTCAACTCATCAATTGTAACCCCTTTAAGCTGCCCTATGCCTCTTTTTATAGTGAAAGAGAGGAGGTTACAACTCCATACAAGAAGGGATAAAATCCTCCTTCAAAGGGATTAGTTCCTTACATCAAGGGGTTAGCTCCTTAATGGATGGGATGCATGAACCTGAAAAGAGCGGACTTCCCACCGCAAGAATGTTTCTAGAAGCTTCCAAAAATGACTCAAACTGAGCTTATAGATTTTACTTGTGCCCTTTTTCACCTGTTACAGGGGTCCACACCCTTAATAAACAGAAAGTGTGTTTAGCTCTGCATTATTTAGAGAAATAAAGTGTGGGACCGCAGGCAATGTTAAGAAAAAGTGCGGTACAAGTGTTTTTAAGACTTTTATGAGCTTTTCTCTTAATTTCAAGGCTTGACTTTAGGAACTTTGATATTGCAGACTTCTAAGGGAGTACTAAAATTTCATGGTGACAAATTTCAGTGTAACAAGGTAGATCCTAGAGTATTCCGTATGGATGAAATCCTCTTCCATCAAAGGCTTTAAGGATAGTCGGTGATTTTTTGAGTGTTAGAGAACCAAGGATTTTCCAACATTTTAACTACATTATACACGTAGATGCCCCCTCATCAATTACAATACGAAAATCTCGTCTGGATTTGACTAATACTGGAATCTGAAAAGCCATCTAATGAGGAAGTCTTGGTGTAAAATTTTCAAGGTCAAAGACCATGAGGTTCAAATCCTGAGGATCAATAGCTCCTATAGCTTATAATATTAATTTCCTTTGTGCTATACATGATTGTAGCACTTCTAAGGCTAACATTGTTGAAGGGGATATCACCAAATCTTAAACAATGTTGTAATTCAGAGCTGCACTCGCATGTGGATTGAAAGCTGACTTTCGAAGTACACCTTTAGCAGGTGGTTTAATCACTAGATCGGGGATAGGTTTCTCGATTTGAAGTGGTTTGCAAACTGAAGGAGGTATAGCTGGTGTTTGACTAGAATTTTCTGTCTCTTTACTAGTTACAGGATTTTTAGTTTTGTAGTCGTGAGATCGTGTCGCAACCATTACTTAAGACATCATTAAAATATCTATCGATGAATTTGAAGAAGATCCTATCATTTAAATTTCTTGAGTGGGAAAAGGTTCCTTCAAGATAGAGGGTGTGGGTGAACCTTTGACAAAATTGGAGACCTCGTACCGATGTGGACACTCTTTAGTATAGTGATCATCGTCACAAATAAGACAAGGATAACAAGGTTTCCATTTTTCATCAGCTGGTTCATTCTTTTTTGTTTTCTCTTTGGGAGATGTAGTTTGTTTGCTTTTATTCTTTCCTTTCTTCTTATTACTAGTTTTAGATTTAGCTGTGGATGAGTCTACAACATGAATTTTGGCAGACGTTTCAAGGGAAGAATCTCCTTTCGGTGAATCTGGTAAAGTTATAATGGGAGAAGTAGATTTGGATGACTTCTTCTTACTCTTGTTAGCGCTAACTGAACCAATTACATCGTCTACAGAATGAGAACCAGAAGGAATTACAGTTATTTGACCTGGACACAGTAAGTCAGGAATTTTTTCGTATAAAGTACCAGACTGTGTATATACAAGGTCTAAGTATTGTGCTTGAGCTATGAATTGTTCTTCTGTAACAACACCTCCCTTAGCTACATCTTCAGTAATTTTTGGACGTAATGATGTGATGAACCATTCTGCCAAGATTTGATCTAGAATTAAAAGTTTCACTAAACGTCGTCTATGTCTCCATTCATGTATGTGATCTAAAATTTATGTGGACGTGCTTTGTTTTAATGAAGTTAATAGTTTCGTGACATTGTCATAATGGACTGGCAACTGAAAGTGTGTTAATAAAGTTGTTGCTAATGCATTGAAATTGTTGAATGAGCCACGTGGTAGTTCAATATACCACTTTGCAGCTAAGCCTATCAATTTTCTTTGAAACAATCTCAATCGAATGGAATCATCGATTAAAGAGTTGGATGCACACCAAAGGTGGTAATTCATGACATGATTTGAGGGGTCTTCTCCCGATATACCTTTAAACTTAGGAATATCATTGGGCAACTTATTCGGCATTGGCGGCCAAAATGGAAGATAATAAATCGGATCGTTCATGAGGCGTGACAAATCTGGCAAGTCCAAAGTTGCAATGAATGGTAAACGATGGTTAGGGTCCTGTTGAGAAAACTAATAACCTTGAGGAACGATACCAGTACCAAGAGGAGGATATCAGGGTAGCCTAGAATAGCCTGTGCACTGTTGGGATTGGAATGCCTTCGATATAACCAAGGTTAGCCATACCGAACTGAGGTTGAGTTGCTATCTAATATGTATAACCAGGGTACGGTTGATGTTGGTATACTGGATTTTGTCCTATGTGTCCATATTGATACTACCCCTGATACGGTTGATAAATAAACTGGGCCTGTGTAAGGTTGACTTGTTACAATTGTACTTGTACTAGGTTTCCATGTAGATGTTTAAACAGTAGTCTGAATTGTAGGTCCAAGTTGTTGAGTAGTGACTTGAGGGATTTTTTGTGATATAGTTGTCATCGTGACTTGAGGGGTTGTAGAAATAGGGACTTGGGAAACTCCAGGGATAGGTGTACTAGGTTGTTGAACAGAATTTGATGCAGCAGTTTGGACATGAGTTCTAGGTGTACTCGGAGCAGGTTGTTGAATACTACTAGGTGAAGATACCTGAGGTATAACTTGAAGCATAGGTTGGACAGGTTGTTGGATTTTTGTATAAGGAGTTGGCTGACCAAGTTGATTATGAGGTACTTGCACGGTAGGTTGAAAATTTTGTTGATTCAATGATGGATTCCACATTATGATAACTCTAGGATAAGGAGCTTCCATGGAAGGTTGTGGTGCATAAGGTTGACCATAACCAAGTTGATAATTTGGAACGTAAGTTTGATAATTTGCTGGATAATTTCCACTAAAAGATTGACCTCCTTGGAATAATTATTTTTCTTGATAAAATTGTGGCCCCAAAGGAGGTTTTTGTCCTTGAATAGGTTGTTGCTCTGGCATAGGGTACTTCCCTTGAGGGTTCCCCCCAAGCAGTAGATTGCTACCTTGAGGGTTAGGGATGGGAATATTTCCAAAAATCTTGTAGACTTGTTCCATTGTCAAAGTTCTGGTATCAAATTCATTGGGACCAGTTGACTGTATAATTTTTTCAAGAGAAGGAGATGCTCCTAAGAAAGTACCAGAAAGTGACTGGTATCCTAAAGGAACGGATGGAAAACCATACAAAAAAATTTATGGTGATGCAGAAAACATGGATGACTCTCTAGACATGTTTGATGAAGGCATATATCTACCTTTGGGTATGGTGTAAAAAGGAATACGGGGTGGCGAATAATTGAGACTAGAATTATGTAGAAATTCAATTAACTGAGAAAACCAAGCATCCAGTTTAAAAGGGCTATAATGATAAATCAATTCACTATGCCTTAGATCTAAATATTCCTGACGTGAAGGAAGTATAACCTCTTCTTCTATGCCAGTAATCTCTTCGATACTAATCAGGCCAGGAGGAAGGTTCTCAGTGATGCGAAGCTTCACTCGAGGTGAATGAGGACGACCAGGGTTTTGGGTTATGAACTCTGAAATAGACTCAGATGAAGCAGATTCAGTTTCAGGTTCAGAAATTTTAGGTTCAGTAGTTGATAATTCACTAGTTGTATATGCAACTTCAACTAGTTCAAAAATTTCTGGTTGTTCTAGATAACTTTATGTTGTTTGAGGTAGATCTACTTCGTAATCAAGATGTATTATTATAGATGTTTCCTCTTGTTCAGTTGATCCATTTTTTTATGGTTGGCCTCTTTCAGATTTAATCTTTTCTAGTTGACTTCGTGTGTACTCAGGGGGTTTCCCTTGCATTCTATGGGAGTGTCTCGGTAATTCAGCCACGGTTAATGTTTAACACACGAAATCAAAAAAAAATGTCAAAAAAATATACCTAAAGTCGCTAAGGAAACAATCAAATTGAACACACACCTACAAAATCTAAGAGACAATCCACACACAAACAGTATGTTTCCACACTAAAAACACTAGTTGGTGATGAAATCCAACGTCGTAGAATTCTAATGTGGAAAACTTGGAGGTTGGAACAGTTACCCCGACAACCTGCTTAATGAAACAATCTAGTGCAAGTCCCTCCACTTATGCCATCTCGAATTGAAGAGTACCCTCCAAAAAGTCCAAGTGAGTCTAGTCGACGTCTGTTCCAGGTACAATGGGACCTTCCCTCCACCGTCACCTTGGGAAAAATCCTGAATATTATGGTCACCAATAGAAATAAATGTACCTGGGGGAACAGTCTACAATCTGATATACATGCAAGGGCAAAGTATCAAGCTCAATCCCCTTGAAGGCTCCTCGATACTGTAAATCTGAGGTTTTCCAACAAGTGACCCCAGGCTCCTCAACAAGGGTTAATATGAGGTTTACCATTTGTATTACGTGCACATATTCTATCTTTCCCAATGAGATAGGTATGACTACTTGATTGGTTCCGACATGATCTCATGCTTGACTCTTTTAAGAAGAGCTTCCCGGAGCACAAATGCCACAATTGGATTTTCACAAGATTCTACTTGTTTGCTTAAACTTTTCTGGGATGTTCATTACAACCTATTCCAGAACACTAGCCTAAGCTATTTTGGTGGAATGAGCCCTAGAAAATGTAAAATATCTAGATTGATTTTATTATCGTGTTGTATTAATTTATTTGTTGCTTAATACAAAATGTATGCAGTTGAAACTTTGATGATGTTCATGACCTGACTCAAAAATACTCTAAATGCATCTAAATGAGAAGTGCAACTCTTTCTTTTCAATGAATCTTATTTAAGGGAAATATTGAAAGATTTATCAATTTTCAAAGCACCAATTCTTTCATTCATAAACAAAATATTTGAAAAGAATACATTTTCATAAGAACTCAATTTGCAAGAATGATCAATTACTCTTTTGAAATGAAATTCCTTGAACAATCAGATCAAAAACTACAATTCAAAAAACAAACCATTTTCAAAAGAAAACAATCTCTAAAAACATAAATTTCAAAATCAAAGAAAAATCTAATTTTGAAGTCTATCTAGAATGTTTGAGGATGTTTTCTCCTAGTTTGTGATCGGACAAAGAAAAATTTCTACTTATCTCAGCATAAATGAAAACATCCAAAAATTCTGTGGTGTTATATCAGGCTTCAGTAAGCTAAAATCTCTTCCAGATTTGCAAATGAAAAAAGAATCAATTTTCATAAAAGTACGGTTTGCAATGATTCTAGTGGCTCAGAAAGACAATATCATCATACCAGTAAGCTGAGGTAAATGAAGGTATCTTTGGTATGGAGAAGCAATAAGGTAGGGAAAAATCTCACTTATACAATGCAAATAGGATGATAAATCACACAAATGCAAAATTTGTTGAAAATAAATTCTCACACAAGATTTGACAGCTAAGATAGATCGGGGAAAACACAAAGAATCAGTTTATCTGGCTCTAAAAAAGAGAAATTCAATTTTTTTAAAAAATTTCCAGGGTTGCACAGATTATAGTGGAAGACGAAGCACATGTGCACTGTTTTGAATTAAAAGCGGCGCAGGTTGCCGCATTGTTTTATATTGAAAATTGCGCAGGCAAGGAAAAAACTTGGAAAAAATAAATAATTAACTTTATTTTTTAGGGATTCTTAAAATTTTTCTACCCAACTTGACTCAGAGAAGTCAAAATCAGAAAACTCTAAAATTCAAACTGAAAATAAATAAAGAAAACTAAGCTCTAGATCCCCAGCAGAGTCGCCATTTTGTTACGTGGATTAATCCCTCTTGATGACAAGAGTGATCTCCCTAGTACTCAACAAGTAGCTAGAAACAACCATCCATTTGAAAACCTTTTTCTCTAGATTAACTGCATTTCAAAATTATTATAAGTAGTGAGGACATGCCCCTACCTTGAAATCCAAACATTCGATATAGTCTTTTATCTCGTCGCTCCAAAGTAATTTCTCCAATAAGTATAACCTGCAATAAAAGACAAGACAAAAGGATCAAAGCATCTACAACATATAATAATCAAGAAAATCTAATCCAAATTAGTGATCAAGGAGTCCAAGTATTTATTTTATTTAAATAAGCATAAGGACAACTCAATGAGAAAAAGAGATCCATATGTATTATCTTGAATAAAAAGAGTAATCTTACAACCCGATGCCTTGATGTTGTACAGATTTCCCCTGAGGTCCTGAACAAACGTTTCTCCTTCAGTTTGATAATCCTTCCTCTCTGAATACCAGAATGGAGTTATAGACACAATGGTGTGATCATTCTCATGCCAACAACAACTCACTAGTGTAGAAAGTATGCACTCTTGGGAATTCTCTTCAGCAATTTATTTACAATCTACCCTTCAACCTTAAACTTGAGCTCAATTTATAGGGAAATGGATGTAGTTTCAGTTCCATGAAGATGGGGATGGATTCCTCTCATGAATGGATTTGAGCTCCATGGACCAAGAGATAAGCTCCATGGTGGAGGGATAAAGCTCGAACTGATCGCGACTCTAGAAGCTTCCAGTTGGGAGAATATTCGACCAGCTAGGCTTCTAGAATTTACTTTTTCTTTTATTTTGTTTTTCACGGGAGTGTGCAGGTAATAGTGGAAAAAATTGTGGGGTTTGCTGCAATTTATTGACCAAATAGCAATTCATGCGTAGGGAAGGGCTAGAAAAACCACGCAGGTATACTTTTGAGGGTTTTACAGAGCTTTTCTCCAATTCCAAGACTTGATTCAGGAACATGCGATAGGTGGTGATAGACCCATATGAAAAGTAAAATTTCATGGTGAGAAAATGACGTGTAACAGCCGCATATGTCCAGGATTCTAAATCGTTGGAAGAATTATCATCATCTACGGCTTTCCTGTCTGGAATTACTTGAGGATTCTCATTATCAAAGAGTTGGTAAATCCTTTTCGAACCTGAAGAACCAATGTATGGATTGCATGTGGTATCTGTGTAGAAATTTTTAATACAATTTCTAAGGTTTTTGACTTCTAAGGGAACATGAGATAGGTGGTGATAGACCCATATGAAAATTAAAATTTCATGGTGACAAAATGACGTGTAACATCCGCATATGTCCAGGATTCTAAATCGTTGGAAGAATTATCATCATCTACAGCTTTCCTGTCTGGAATTACTTGAGGATTCTCATTATCGAAGAGTTGGTAAATCCCTTTCGAACCTGAAGAACCAATGTATGGATTGCATGTGGTATCTGTGTAGAAATTTTTAATACAATTATGTATTGTCAGATTCTCCTAATCTAACAATTATATGCCAGTGTAAAATACATAATCCTTCTACTTAAATCTTTACGGAAATTCAATCGACAATTTCCAACACATGAAGAAAGATCAATCAAACATAACACAGATGTTTTTACCGGGAGAGCATAAAGCTAAAAACCCCACTATCATATATTATGTATATATCATGGATCATGAAACAATCTCATACAAAACTCTGCTCCAAGAGCTCTTAGTAAAGTACACAATCGTCTCACACTGTCATACAAAAATTGGCATAAACATGCACCAATTTATTGCCTCCTGACATCCTGCCTCCACTGCACAATCCCTGATGGTCAATAACCTATGAATGATTCATTCTTTCCTACCTTGAATTTTCAATACTCATAGGCATCTCCAATGTGTGTGTGGTTGCATGAGTGCACCCACTAATGTCACAACAGATAATGAAACTGTCCCTTTCACCTATCTCTCAACTGGGTCTCAACTGGATCTAACATGCATGTAGTTAACAGTAGTAAATATTCAGTTTCATGTGAGATCACTCCATGTGAATTAATTTAATATTTAATTCACTGATCTCTCACTAGTGTATCTTTAGTTATACCTAGTTACAACTAGCACAATTGAGTTTAACTCACTTAACTGATTTAAACTACTTTACAACTCACATAACTACACATCCAACTATGTTACAACTTTGTATCACTCAATTACAACTAAGTCCACTTGCATGTCCCACCAACCAACCTTAGAACTCGAAATTCCTTCAGTCAACTGGTTTTCCACATCAGTTAACTGAAACCAAGTGTTTCAAGAGAATAGATTATTATTTATTGTCTAATTATTATTAAGAGATAATAATAATCGACATGCATTCTATTTTTAGACATGCGATCTACGAACAGACTTCGCACATGCATTCCAAAAATAGAACCCTTTATAAATAGACTCCCACTATAAATAGAATTTTCTCACCATTCTAAAAATAGGCATACACCTAAAAATAGTCTGTGTGGGCGCCACCTAGTGTAGGTGCTTAATTTTCACTAGGATCAAAGATGTTGTTTCTGAATGCCAATTTCACTGTTTCTTGTTGAAACATTCAACAATCCATGATTAAGGGAGCCATTTCAATGTTTTACTCTTGCTGCATGACTAACTGTGGCGGAGTGGACGATTTCCTTCATGCTTTAATCAATCATGACATCCTTTTATGCCTTGTGTTTTAGAATTATCATGTTCAAACAAAACCAGAGATGATAAGCCCAAATCACTTCGAAACGTTGTTAACAGTCTTACCAATTAAATTCATGTGTAATGGAGAATCCTTTGGTATTTAATTTTGAAACTAAAAAATCAATTGAAAACCTCGAGATTACAAACATGCATGAAAGAACATTAAATTCAAAAGTATAGGTCCATGTGATTCTGACAAATGGCATTATATCGGGATGTTTCATCGACGATTTGATAGTCGGCATGCTTTAGTGATTCAAGAAATCCGCGAAATGTGAAATGAGAAATGTGAAACTGCAACTGTGCGATGTTTTTAGAAAAAATGTGATATCGGTGTATGTCGATTGACGGGATGCGATATCAGTATCTGTTAGATAACATATTTCGGTGTTTCAGCGTTTCGGGAATTCGCTACTTCACAATTTCGTTGTTTTGGCGTTTCGGCACTTCGCAATTTGCTACTTCCCAACTCAGTGTTTCGGCATTTTGTCTCGCTATATGATTTTGCTTTGAAGTTTTTTTAGTGATTTTCTTATTTGTAAAATAAAATTAAAATCTTAACCTAAAAAAATCCTAACTTGGGTTTTATTTCTAAAAATTGAATATTAATTCTAAAATTTAAAAGGGTCCCCATTATTCTTTCTACATTACTTTCTTGGATAATGGGGAGTTGTTGTAATACTACAAAATTTGGCAACACACTAGATGAATTGGGAATCTCTAACAAATCTTAATACTTAAAGACAATTTTTTAGGAAATTTATAAGTAATTGAAATCCGTTTTATTTATATAGATAAATTTTAATTTGAATAACCTGGTTTTACTTGAAAAAATCCCCCCATACTTTTGCAAATGAAATTTCTCTTTAAATGAATCAAACCTTAATAAGTTGAAAATATATGTAGAAATTTATTTAAATCTTGGCTATTAGATAAACTTATTAGTCACTAGTAGAGCCACTACTGCCAGCAGGCGTTCATAGCCTCGATAGGGTTACTATGTAACAAAAAATGAACCAGTATCCTATTCATAACATAATAGATATCTCCAGAGGTAATATGATGACTTATTTTATTTTTAGAATATTCTTCCTTTTTTGCCACTTTAAAATCATTATCCTAGTTTGGAAGCCAGAAATGATAATGTCATTCACTGGTTATAATAAATTTGACAGGATTTTCCCTAATGATGGGTCTTGATCTAGACCTGAAACATAGACGCAAAAATGCATACAATGGAGATTCTAAATTCAACAACTCAAAACTCACACCACAAAATCCTTAAAACTATAAATTTTAACAAGCTGACTCGTCATGAGATCCCTTGTCTCAAGTTTTTTAGATCATGAGCCACTATCTTGGTTTGGTAGCTAGTTGATAATGTTAAGTTTATTAGTTTCCTATGAACATGATGAGTCGACTCATGATGAGATCTCTCAACTTTAACATTTTTTATATTTTTGAATTACATTCTGAAAAATATCTAATATATAAATGAATGGGGAGGTTTTCATTTTACTCTTTATGAGCTTTTGGATGACCATTTGAGTAAAATATGCTAATACTTCAATAAAATTTCTTACTTTGTAAAAGTAACTTTTCGAACTTGATTCATGTCAAAATAAATTTTCAAATCACATGGTTTGGAAGAATTCTTCTTTCTAATGGCTATTTAAATCAAAAATTTCTAAATAAATAGAGAATTCATTTTATGTTTTATTTCCTTGATTATATCTCTAAGGATTAACACTTTCATGTTCTTTAAGAAATACGAAGTGCTTCACCTTTTGCGTAATATTGCAAAAACTTAATTTATTTGAATTAACTTATATATATATATATATACAAAATAAATGTTGTTCTTTAAGAAAAATATTTTTTAAGGATAAGTACATTAACATGAAGAGTTTCCTTCTTCCCTTGTAAATCTTGCAAAATGAAATTTGATGGACCTATTTTTTCGAATATTTGAAAAGGGTCAAGCCAAAGTTTTTGATATTTAGTATGTTTTCCTTTATCCTCATGCACTTTGTCCCATTTCAATACTAAATCTCTAATCTCAAAATGTTTATTCTTACTGTATTTAAATCAAACGAAGTTTTGACCAACTGTTGATGATGACTATGTACCATTTTAGCCTTTTCTCTTTCCTCTTCCATTTTAATTATTTGAGACATTCTTAATTGTAGGGAAGAGAAAGGTTGTTCATTAATAAAAGGAACTAGGTTTTTTTATGGGATAGCTATATTTAAAGGTAAAACTGCCTCTTTTCCATATACCAATTGAAAAGGATAAGTTCCTATTGAAGCTTTTTTATTTATCCTATCTGCCCATAATGCAAAGGTTAAGCCTTTGTGCCAATTCTTTTGATTTTGATAGATGTTTCATTTAATTATTCTTATGAGGTTTTTGTTTGTCGATTATTATAGGCCATTTCCTTGAGGGTAATAATTTGTAGAATACTTTAATTTAAACCCTCTTTTCAAAGCAAACTCAGTCATGGTGTTTCCATAAATATAAGAAGCATTGTCAAATACGAGAGTGTTAGGAACACCAAACCTTGTAATGATGAATTGATCAATAAAGTCAATAATGTTTTCAGAGTTGGCGGTCTTAAGAGGTATTGCTTCTACCCACTTCATAAAATAATCTGTGGCAGTCAATATATATTTGTGTTGTTTAGAATAATGAGGAAGGATCTCACCTATTATGTAAAGTCCCCATTGTTCGAAAGGTTGTTCCATATTGGCTGGTCGCAATGGCATTGATGATTTTCTTTGTCTTCTTGCTGTGTTTTGACAACTTTTACAATTTTTGCCATATATATGTGCATATTTGAATAAGGTTGGCCAATAATATCCTGCATGTAAAATTTTATGATTTTTAGTGTCTCCACCAAAGTGTCCACCTCCTAGTCCATCATGAAGTTCCTAGAGCACATTAGGTATTTTAGTTTTCTCTAAGCATCTCAGCAAAACAGAGTCATATTTTTTTATAAATAGCACATCATTGACTAACTGATATTGATTAGCTTTCAATCTTAATGCTCGTTTTTATTTAAAATCCAAGTTAAGTAGAGCATAACCATTTTTTAAATAAAATATTAAATCAGTGTATCGAGATTGAGGGTCAACTGTGAGTACCTCTGTAAATTTTTCAATACTAGTTGTTACGTCATCCGGTGATGTGTCATTCATTCCTGTAATCAACCTGCAAAAACCTTGACCTCTTACAATTTTAGCGGATCTTATTTCTAAGTCATATTCTTGCATTGTTGTTACCCAATTGGCCATCTTTTCTCCTAGTTAATTTTGAATAAGTATTTTTCTGACTGATGGGAAACGAACTATCACTTTTACATGAGCTTTTAAAAGAAAGGGTATGAAATGCTTGAAAGATTTATAAACTGAAAATGCCTATTTTTCGGCTCCTGTGTAGTTCAATTCAGCTTCTTGAAAATTAGAACTGAAAAAAGCAATTGGGGTTTCAAGTTTTTTTATCATTTGATTGAGTTAACACTGCTGCATATGACATATTAGAAGGAAAAGTATATAGAATGAAATTATTGGAAAATTTGGGAGTTGAAAGAGAAGGGGCGTCAGCAATTCCTTGTTTAATAATTTGGAATGCTTCCTTTTCTTCTTCTCCCCATTTAAACAATGTATCTTTCTTGATCATCTTTTGGAGTGGAAGAACAATATGTGAAAAATCTGGAACGAATCGTTTGAAAAAAAATTATCTTCCCTAAAAAGGATTCCATTGAATTTTTGTTATGGGGTAGTGGAATTTCTAAATTTGTTTTAATCATGTCCAGATCGATACAAATTCCATTCTTTGAGACAATAAAACCTAACAGTTTTCCTTCGCTTAAGGTAAAAACTGACTTCTTCGGGTTAAGAGAAATTCCAAACCTCCTGCGTCTTTTGAAGATTTGTTTTAATTCATGCAAGTGATTGTTTTCTCTTTCGAGTATATGGTTATATCATCGAGATACACTACCACCATTTTATTTATCAATCCTTTGAATTCAATAACCATGGATCTTTGAAATGTGGCTCCCGCCTTCATTAGTTCGAAGGGCATATTTTGGTATGCGTAAGTTCCCTATTTTGTTTGGAATGTATTTTTCAAACAATCTTCACGATCAACTAGAATTTTTTTATATCCTAAAAATCCATCTAGAAAAGACATTAACTCAGAACCTGCTACTAATTGTAAAAATTGTTCCATTGATGGTAAAGGAAAATTATCCTTTTGACATGCTTTATTCAAGTTCTTGAATTCAATACAAATTCGAATATCTCCATTCTTTTTCCTAACAGATACCAAATTAGAGACCCATTTCGAATGTCTACCAGGAAAAATGATCTTGGATTTCAATATTTTGTTTAACTCATTTTTTATTTGTGTTTACAATTTTGGACGAATTTTCTTGAGCTTTTACTGGATAGGTTTAACTTCGGGTGCCATAGGAATAGTATGTTGAATGATAGAAGGGTCATAAGTTTTAAGATCTTGGTAATTCCATGAAAAAATATCTTTGTACCTATTTAATAATTAAATGAATGCATTCCTTTCTTCATATGAAAGGCTAAGCCCTAAATTTATATCTTGATGTAAATCATCATATCCTAAGTTGACTAATTCAAACTTTAGAGTAGAACTCTGTAGTTTGCAATTGTTGACTTTCTTGAATCTGTCTTTCAAATCATATAAATCTTCAAGCTTAACCATAGATTTTGGTAAAATATTTTTATCAGTTTGTTGTTTGATCTGATTGTCATGTTCATCTTTGTCCATAATTTGATCATCATATGATTTCTCAGAAGTAAGAAAACTTAATATATCACTATCAACATTAAAAACTCACCAAATAGTAACATTATCTGGTATAGATGGTCGAAAAATTAATTCAATAGAGAATTTGTCAAGACTAAAATCCTCTGGTGGAATAAGCTTGGAAGCAATGTTAGCTAAAAGGTCGGCGTCTCCAAGTCTTCCATGTTGGAACGGGGTCTCCTAAAAGCTACGAAACTGGTCCAATTTTGATATTTTTTATTATATTTAGCCTAGCGGAGGGGTTTTGGGGTGGGTCAAATCCCCTAACACATTGTAATGGGTCAAAGGGTAAACTAGGGGTCCGAAAACCATGGGTTGCGGACCATAGGAAAGTCGAGGCTAGATTGTTATAAATAGAGATGCATTTTGTATTGTAAAGGATAGGAAATGATGAGCTATTGATGCGATCTTTTGTTTAAGCTATCTGTTTTGGTTTTAGGGAATGGACTCCTGCTGGCTGTGTGCACGGAGATCCTAGTCCAACTGCGTACGGACCCTGCTGCTATGTGCGCAGGTTGGGAAGGGAATTGGAATTGTAAGGAAGAATTGATGAATGAATGAATGTGAAATATTGTTGTGAGTACTGTTATATGAATTACTAGTAATTGTTGTATTGTGCGTTTTCTATCCTTAAGCTGCAAAAGATCTGTGTACTATGTTCTTGGATCTAGATCTTTTATGTTCTGTTATGTACTATTGTGTTGATGATATAACAAGCGTATAACTATAAATCTAGTGCACGTGGATGCGAATAGATATTTAATTAACTCAGCGTAGAATAAGGTAATCGGGATTACAGGATCTAGCACTGCTCTGCTTGCTTTACCCATCCTTTCTCAGGGTGTGGAAACCTAGTTCCAGTACCCACCCATACTACTTCGGGTGAGACTTTGACCTGCGAAAGCAGGTCACTGCCGAAAGGGCCAGTAGTATAGGGGTTTGTTGGCAAACCTTGCTTACTGAACCGGGGTCAACACCCCTCGAGCCAAAAAATGGTTCTATTGCCGGGACCGTAGGAATGTGAGAAAGGAATGGGATAATGACAAAAGAATAGTGGAAAAGAGAACCTACGAAGGGCCCTTAGGAATCCATGATGGTGCACTTGAAGATACCTACCTTCAAGGGCACGGTCGATGAAGACATGGAGCGGTTTTGGTTTGTGGCAGAGTCAGTATGGGTTACGTAGGGCGTGATGGGAGAAACTATGAAAAAAGCGCAGCTATCCCTAGCCTTTGAAGGAAGGGCTATGGACTGGTATATGGGATATGTAGCAAAATAAGGATGCAACTATCCAGGACATTAAGGACGCCCTGGAACAGTAGTTTCAGAACCCTAATTCCTACTCTCAGGTCATAGCAGAATTAAAATATTTCAAGCAAAGGCCAACTGAGTCTGTATGGGAAGCAGATCAACGCCAAAAAAATGTCATCAAAGGGGGATTTCGGTACGACGACCAACAGCTTACAGAATGGTTCATCACCATGCTACTCCCTCACATACGCATACCTATGGGCCGCTAGACTTTTGACTCACAGGATGAGGCCTTGGGAGCTGCGATGAAATTAGAAGCTACACCTCTAAAGGATGTTGCGATAGAAGTACAGCATATCCAGGTGTAGCTTGAGGCTATGCACCAAGAAATTCAGAATCTACAGCAGGAGAAAGGAAGAGGAGCTGGAACAAAACTAGATCACACGGTAGGCCACTCGGGACCAGGAGCACGTAGTCCAAGATAGCAGGGCTCAAGGGAGACTGCGCTCTAGCACAGATGGAGCTACGCAGCAGGGTTGTGTAGTATCCACCAATGGCCCTGTA